>JAEAOA010001877.1:1940000-2272500 GCA_016746295.1 Potamilus streckersoni | reverse complement strand
ATCAGGTTTTTTTTAAAAATGGTATATATGTACTATTTCCATTCATAAATTAAGGTTGAATTGCCAAGTTCACGTCAAAGTTTAAAGTAGTTACCGATTAAAAAATATTCGACAAAATTAGATTTAGATACAAGTAACAATTAAAATCAAAGGAAACGCATTGATATATGCATTGGAACTAATTCCATATTATTCCACGAGTTTGTGATCCAGGGATGAATGTTAACTGCATTTGTTTTCTTAGACATATATTTTTGTTTGGCCTAATATTCATGCATATCTTCAGTAATAGAATGTATGTCCATTAATCTCCTTCTTCTATATTTCCGAAGATATTTATTTTACTTTCCTGATTTCGTATCATCTGTATTCTTTTCGTTGGTTGACCATCTGGGCTCGATGAAGTCAATCCTGTGCTACTCTTCGCTGATGGATCCTGATGTAGATGATGAGTCCGATATAAAATGCACATGTCCTGGAGCATGGTGTGCACTGGAGGCATGGGTTGGTTCTTGACTTTGATGTCTTCCTGCGTTCCATGGCGTCGGCGATTTGTCTTTTACGGGCATCCTCGAAGGTTTTGCACTCATTGTGGACAGCTGAATGCCAGCCAGATCTATCCTTGGCGCAGAATTCGAGGTTTGTAACAGATATCGAGCAGGATATCAGTCTGTCCCTGACTGAGTCTTGAATTTCTTCTTCAGGTGACCAATTTTTCTGTGCCCACTAGATAGAACTCCATAAAAATCTGACGTGGCATTCGAGACTCCCCCATACGGATGACATCACCTGACCACCAAAGTTGGTCTCTCATGACCATCGCTTCGATACTGGTTAAGTCTGCTCTGTCCAGCACTTCTAGGTCCGTCACTATGTCTTGCCATCTGATGCCTATAATCGAACACAGTGCTCTCGTGTGGAAGCGCTCCAGCCGCTTGATGGGCTTCTTGTATATTGTCCAGGTCTCACATCCATAAAGTAGACTTGTTAGTACAACTGCTTTATACACCTTTATCTTGGTAGATAATCTGATATTCCTGTGGCTTAAATACACGAGAGCGTAGACGTCCTAGTGATTGACAGCCACTGCTGGTGCGTGCTGTTATCTCTTTCTCTAGCGATTTATCGGAAGATATGATGCTTCCCAGGTACTTGAACTGATCGACAGCTTTCAGCTGGGTGTCTTCAATAGACACAATCGGGGGGGGGGCGAGTTATGGTGCTTGGGACTGGTTGGTGAAGTACTTCTGTTTTGTTCAGACTGATAGTGAGTTCGAAGAATCTCGAGGCTTCTGCGAAGTGAGAAACGATGATCTGGAGATCTGCTTCCGTGTGTTCCATGAGAACAAAGTCATCCGTAAAATGTACTTCAAAACTAAGTTTCTTCATTGTTTTGGACCTGACATTCAGTCGGCGAAGGTTGGAGAGAGAGAGAGAGAGAGAGAGAGAGAGAGAGAGAGAGAGAGAGAGAGAGAGAGAGAGAGAGAGAGAGAGAGAGAGAGAGAGAGAGAGAGAGAGAGAGAGAGAGAGAGAGAGAGAGAGTCTTTACCTTTTGTATTCTCCTTTCTGAAGATCACGTGTAGCATGGTTCAAGAAACAATGAAACATGTGAAGAAGAGGCTGAATAATACTGGGGGAGAACGCAGCCCTACTTCACGCCATAGAAACGTTGAATGGCTTGAGACATCCTCGTTGTTGAGAACGAATCCCGTCGTGCCGTCGTGAAAAGTCTTACCATCTTGATAAATATCTTAGGGCAACCGAATCGTGCAAGGGTGACCCATAGCGCATCTCTGTTGACCGTATCAAAAGCTATGGTAAAGGCCATTTATTGTTGAATTATATCAATCAAACCTGTAATTGATATATCGTACGTTGTCTTAATTGATATATCGTATGTTTTTTTTTTAATTGATGTATGGAACGTTGTTTTAATTGATGTATGGTACGTTGTTTTAATTGCTATAATCGAGCATTCATCCCTACTAAGTTGTTTTTGTTTTCATATATTTTGATTATCTTTGTTCAATTATTGCCATTTTTCTCCAAGCCCGACAATGAATTGTTTGTTAGCAGTGATCATTCCGTTTAGTAAGGTGTATGTTTTAATCATTCAGCCCAGCAATGATTCAGTTTAGTAACGTCAGTGCTTTTTTTAGTCCGGTAATGTGTGTGTTCAAATCATCCAATTCAGTAAAGAGTGTGCTAAAATTATTCAGTCCAGCAATGAGCGTGCTGAAATCATTCAGTCCAGTAATGTGTGTTTAAATCACTCATTCCAGGAATGTGTTCATAGCATAAAGTCCAGTAACATGTGTGTTCAAATCATTCTGTCCGATAATATGTTTACTAACATTATCCATTCCAGTACTGTGTGGTAAGATCATTCAGTCCAATCATAGGGATGCTAAAATGATTCGGTGCAATAATGTGTGATAAACACATTCAGTCCAATAAAGTGTGTACTAATATCATTCAGTCCAGTATTATGTGTGTTAAAATCATTCAGTCCAGTAGGCCTATTGTGTTTGTGTGTAAGTGTTCAAATAATTCAGTACAATAATGTGTGTGGTAAAATCATTCAGTCCAGTAGGCCTATTGTGTTTGTGTGTAAGTGTTCAAATCATTCAGTCCATTAATGTGAGTGCTAAAATCGTTCAGTTCAGTAAAGAATGCTGAATTCATTCAGTCCAGTAATGTGTGTTAAAATCATTCAATCCAGTAATGTGTGTTTACATTATTTAGTCCAATAATGTGTATGTTTAAGTCATTCAGTCTAGCAATGTGTGTGTGTGTGTGTGTGTGTTAAAATAATTCAGTCCAGTAATATTTGTTAAATCATTCAGTCTAGTAATATGTGTGCTAAAATCTATACGTTTAGTAATGTGTGCTATTATCATTCTCTCTAGTAATGTGTGTGCTAAAATCTTTCAGTCCAGTAATGTGTGTTAAAATCATTCAGTCCAGTAATGTGTGTTAAAATCACTCAGTCAAGTAATGTGTGTTAAAATCATTCAGTCAAGTAATGTGTGTTAAAATATTTCAGTCCAGTAATGTGTGTTAAATTATTTCAGTCCAGTAATGTGTGTCAAATCATTCATTCCAGTAATGTTTGTTAAATCATTCAGTCTAGTAATATGTGCACTAAAATCATTAACTTTAGCAATGTGTGTGCTAAAATAATTCAGTCCAGTAATGTGTGTGCTACAATTCAGTGCAGTAATGTGTGTTAAAATTATTCAGTCCAGTAATGTGTGCTCTAAAATCACTTAGCATGGACTTAATGGTTTTGTTGTACTGTTGATTGTGTTATTCAGATCTCTCGGTAACATTCGTTCTTTAATTTTCGAAGTGTCATGATTCTCTTCAAATTTTAACAATGCCATTCTCCAGTGTGTCTATTTCATTGTTTATCATCTGTTCGATCTGTGCTAAAATCAGTTAACTCATCGGTTCTTTGCCTTTCTGATTATTGAATGGGAATGATGTATAAAATCTCTGAACAAGACTTGAACTTTCTAAAATCCTTCGTCAGTTCTAATCATTCTATTTTTGTAAGTCAGGTATTTTAAAATCTCTTACTTTGCTATTCTGCTTAATATTAGTTAATTTATCGTGAACTTGTTCTCATCACCTCTTAATTCGTTCAGATTGTTCTGGCTAAATGCGTTTATTGTCTGTCTATTATATCTTCTCATTGCCAGTATATTATTTGCTGCATTAAGTATTGTGTCAGAATCATGTAAATTTACTGTAATCTATTGTTCAGGTTCAGATCTGTTAATAATTTCAGCTTGTGTTATAACTTTTCAACTTATTTGTATTACTGGTTAATGGTTTTCTGGGACCTCAGGGTGATATACTTTAAAATATTCTGTTGACACTTCTATTTTACTTTACGCGGAAAACACACGTTACGGGTATACCTGGAACATATTATTTACATACAGCTTATGTATGAATTATTCAGATACTTCTAGGAATCTATGGTGAAAATTCCAACTATAATTTTTTCTTTACAGCAGTACTGGTGTAAAGGGGGATAAATCATTATAACTTTTGCTTTTTATTGTATTTAACAAAGATTTAGCATGATTTGTAAAGGTTCCATGAAAATTGGCAATCCAAGCCACAAATGCAACCCATGTTCAGTACAAGTTATCTGGAAATGTTAAGTATGAACATTGGGAACATTTTGTTTTGGTGTATTCTGAAGGTTGTGCGGTGGTGAGATATGTAGTGATGAATATGTTCATCTCATATTTCTATAAAATATTTTTGGTGTAAAATCGCGGACTTCGTACAGTGATTTGAAAGAAAAAATATTTTAAATGATGATATAAAATTGTAAATTCACTTAATAGTATCATTAAACATGTTCATATGGACAAATTTAGTTTTTTAGTGTCCGTTTAATTGTCGGGGTTTTCTTATTATTGTCTCTGGATCATTTTTACCGAATCTCCAGCCGTTACTTTTGAATCTTGTTAAAGTGTGGGAGAGATAGATTAATGTTATGGTAAATTTGCCATTTAAAACTGTAATTAGAAACGTAAAATACAGGTACAGTCAATCTTGATTATTTGAGCTAATAGTTTGTAAAATATTTTATACTCAGGACTGATTTCAAGTCTGAAAAATATTTGACCTGTTTTCACGAGACCTTGCCAAATTTAGATGTGCATCGCACCAATTTTCAACTGAAGTCAAAAGATTTGAACAAACCAAAGAAGACTGTCACCTTTTGATTGTATGTTCTGCTCACATGTAATAAATACACTCAGTGCCACAATGTTGCTGTACTAGTCTCACATTGTAAAAACTGAAAACCGATTGACAAATACATCAACTGGATTCATTAATATATTTTCTTGGCATTAATTGGCATTATACTTGAAAAGTAATTTTGTATCGTTGTAACTTTTTCATGCATTGATGTGTCTCTTCAAGATAAATAAAAAGTACCGGATTAAAACTAGTGGAGGCCCCCATGCAGTCGAAATCTCAAGCCCCCCCCCCTCGCAAATTATATCCTAATACGTCAAGATCGAAATCAATTCAATATTATTTTGATCCGTTGTCGCGGGGCCCCTAAAAGGAGTGAGGCCCATAGGCCGGTGCCTTCTCTGCCTATTGGGTAATCCGGAACTGTAAATAAAGTGTTGCTACTTTTGTATCAGTTATTACTTTTTATCAGTGATCGATTACAAAACATTAGTCATGTGTAATCCATTCCTTGATCTAAAAGTTCGTGTTATTGATGTGTTGCTACATCTTTTCAACGAATACACACCTTAAGTATCCAGACAATATACATACACTATCAGTGTACACAGCAAGTATACACACACTGTATGTGTGCATACAAGTATACACACCCTGTGCACACGGTAAGTTTATACACTGTAAATATGTTATGTATTATTGAGAAGCATATTTTATGAATTTGACCATATCCTCATTTGCAAGTAGCTTCAGAGAAAAACATTGAATTATTGGCAGCTAAATAGTTGTCTGTTATTTAAATATGCTCTCTGCAACTGACCTTTGTGTTGTTGTTGTCTCTATTTTTTCAATTTCACAAAACGCAAAATTAAGAATGATGATCAATGAATGAATTCATTCAAAATTATCCCTCTAGGTTCCTTCAAAGATAAAATGACGCCAATTCATTGATTATGTAATGCGTGCTTCCGATGTAATATATTTCCTATTTTACAATTGGAAATTATTTTTTGCATTTCATGTGGGTCTTTTTGTACTGGAAAAAATGAATGAACAGTTTATTTACAGATAACTCTACACAACATCTTGATTAAGACAATATAACACATGCTGAAACACGTCTCGGTATTTGGCAATCACAATGGACGGTTTCTCTTCTTCCTAGCAAAAAGCCTTTTAAATTGATGGCGATGTTCAATTCATCGGTATGTACTTAGTACGACTACTTACCCGACAGAAGAGGACCTTATTGTAAACTTTCTCCCAACGAGGTAGCGATCGCCTAAGAGCCGGAACCATTCCAAATTAGGTAATGCTGGAACTGCAGGTCAACATAAGATCAAACTAATGAACTATAACCATTTGAATTATTAAACTTTTTTATCTGAATGATAGTGATTTATATACGTACGTCATGACCTCATTATTTTCAGAACTACTTTTTCTTTGAGTTATTAATCTCCTTAATGGACAAATAAAAGATGATACAGATGACCTATTGCAACGTGTCGTCAAGCTGTGGATCTTGGTTAGTTTGGCGCTATATCATAATGGGATTGATGCACCGAGCATTGTAATCTTTACAGTAAAACAGTAAACTTATTTCGTACAGTAAACTTATTTCTTGGCTTTACCGTCTGGCTTTACAGTAAGAACTTATTTCTTGGTTCGGTTCCACATCGTGATGACATTATCAAAGCTCTGAGATCGTCTCGTGTAACGAGAGACTATTATCTCAAATGTAGCTTGAATGAATATAGTAAAAACATATATAGCAAATAAATAGAAGTATATAACAACAATTTGTTTAAATCCACTCAGTCGTTGAAATAAATATGGCAGATTAGGTTTTAAACATAATGGATTGGGCAAGTAATGTTGCCATGAGGGGTATATTTGTGACGTCACCAAGTCACAGCTGTACATTACTTATTTCTTGTTGCCATAAAGATGAATTTTTAACTATTCTTTAACGAAATCACTCATAAAAATATGCTAAGCTGTACAGCAAATAATGAAGGGTGAATTCCGGTTGTGAATACACACGATAGACTGGTTTATAAGAATATTAGATTTGTGTAATCTACGTCGTGAACCTACCGCCTGTTACTAAGGCATGATATCTTGTAATGATTTTCTAGGTACGTTAAACATTTTATCAAGATACACTAAGATACTTCTTTGACGTGTACTTTCATTTTATCCAGAGACTGGGAAACACTTCTTTAATATGTACTTTCATTTTTTCCAGAGGCTGAGAAACACTGCTTTAATGTGTAATTTTATTGTATACAGAGACTAAGAAACACTGCTTTGATATGTGATTTAATTTTATCCAGAGACTAAGAAACACTGCTTTAATATGTACTTTCATTTAATCCAGAGACTGGGAAACACTGCTTTAATATGTATTTTCATTTTATCCAGAGACTAAGAAACACTGCTTTAATATGTACTTTCATTTAATCCAGAGACTGGGAAACACTGCTTTAATATGTATTTTCATTTTATCCAGAGACTGAGAAATACTGCTTTAATATGTACTTTCATTTTATCCAGAGACTGGGAAACACTGCTTTAATATTTACTTTCATTTTATCCAGAGTTTAAGAAACACTGCTTTAATATGTACTCTCATTTGATCAAGAGATTTGGGGACACTGCTTTGATATGTACTATCATTTTATCAAGATACTCGGAGATACTGCTTTGACATGTGCTTTTATTTTATGAAAAGATTCGGAGATATTGCTTTGATATTTCCTTTCATTTTATCACATGATTCGGAGATATTGCTTTGATATGGTCTTTCATTTTGTCCAGAGACTCAGAGATATTGCATTGATATTGGCTTTAATTTTATCAAGGGGCTCGGAAATGCTGCTTTCATGTGTACTTTCATTTTGTCAAGAATCTTGGAGATACTGTTTTGATATGTACTTTCGTTTTGTCAAGAGGCTAGGAGTTACCACTCTTATTTTATTAAGAGATTCGCAGATAACGGCTTTGACGTGTACTTTCGTTCTAACAAAAGACTCGGCGAATCTGTTTTGACAAATTCTTTTGGAAACTAAATTAATTATATTCAAATTACATACAAACTTTCTAACAACTATCAGAACATGGAGTCGTTTTCAACCAATTTCCATCGTCTATCTTTACTTGAATACACTAAATAAAGCCACACGTAAGGGCAATTAATATTTTCACGTGTGAGGAGTTAACAAATAAGGTGACATCACGTGTTTTGCGAAAATTATCACTTGCGGAAATGATGAGAAACTGTCTTTTACAAAAGTTCTTTAATGTAAAACTCCGGTAAATATCGAGATTTTAACCAGCTCATTTTACCTCTGATAAAACATGAATGTAACAAACAAATCATTTTCTTTTAAAGCGGAGTTGACAATACCTTTCAAAATTAAATAAACATTTAAGTCCAATTTACTTATCTTTCGAAGGTTTGGAAAGTACCTCAGATACAGGAAATGAAAATGTATCGGCTAGGAGACTGTTCGACCTCTATATTTTAATGGTTTTTTTTTTGTTTTGTTTTGTTTTTGTTTTTAAAATTTTCTGAAAAATTGTTAATGACGCCTTATTATGAACTGACGATAATGTTTTAGCACATCGCCAAATTATATTTAGACAAGTCTCTCGAAATTAGGTAGTTTAGACCCACAAACTAAGCATATGCAATAACACATATATAGTATACTAACAGAATTAACAATACCCATACAATGCTAGTCCGTCCCGTTTGCTGGAATATGGCTTGTGTATTGAACCCACGGAACTGTCAGGTATTTATCTGAACTAACACGCATCTTCTATCCTTGTCAACATATCATCTGTGTTTATTTCTCAAGACCATGGTGGTGTTGTCGACCATATTTAACAAATCCCGAACTAATCATATAAGTTACTTAATTTGTCACATAACACCATGAAACCAGGTATCTGGTATACCAACATATCACAGGATAATTATGCTAGAGATTGTCTTAAACCCATTCACCCACCCCATTATAGTACCCACTGTGTAGTAATGATAGGGACAATTAACCATAATCTTTGTTTCCCTACGGTACTGTAACAAAGTTAATTGTCCATTATATACTACTAATTCTACATTTTTCTGGCATAAATCCAATCAACAAGCTTCACTTTAATATTTCCTACCATGCATTGATAGTATCAGCGCCTATTATTGTAAAATAATCGCTCTTGGTAACACTAATTTATCAAACAAATAAAAAACAGAAAGTAAAATAAAATTTACAGCAGGTGTAGAATCCTTGCTCGCATTGTCCACACCATGCTTCGTTTCCAGTCACTGCTTTAAGGCCCATTTTTGGACCAATGATTGCAGAAGAATTCAATGGATTACCCACAAGGCAATTCCAAGCAGTTAATTTCTACTCACCTTTATATATGTTTATAAAATATGTTTGAACTTGATGACGTGCTGAAAATGTAAACATGAAATAAATTTGCTTTAAAAGCACCTTACAATTTATGACAAATTTATACATCTTTATGGGTAGTTTATAAACTTTCTACAGTTCATATATTGAAACTGGCTTATATTATTAACATGCATGCCCCCTAAATAAATTTCTTCAAACCATCCCACCCAACTACGCGCACCAACGGATGAGCGGATTTGCGTATGGAGATTTCTCTTCTTTCTAAAATTGTATTGTCTATTTTAAACGTAAAAAATAGGATTCATACTTAAATTAGAAGGAGACTGAACACAGAAAGTTAATTTTCCCTATAAATTAAATGAATTTTTATTTCCATAACGCCATGTAGCCCAGTATTTATCACGAGGACGTGTGACTAGAATGATGCGGGTATGAATCTTGCCCAGACCAGGTGGGCAAAGGCACATCAATCCCATTGCCTGCTATGTTTAGAATGACACATAAACACATCACTCCCATTGCCTCTTCTGTTTTGACTGGCACATTGCAACATCCCCCCCCCATGTCAACTTTGTTTCAACTGACACCAGGGCACATCACTCCCATTGCCTGTTATGTTTTAACTGACACCAAGGTACATCACTCCCATTGTATACTATGCTTTTACTAACGCCACAGCACGTCACTCCCATTGTCTATTATGTTTTATCTAATACAAAGGCACATCACTCTTATTGCTGTTATGTTTTGACTGATATCACTCCCATTGCCTTCTATGTTTTGACTTGTATTTTATTAAGTTGAAGCACACAAGATCTTAAAACTGAAGTGCATTAAGAAAAGTACGTATCCCCAATTCTAAAACGTTTTACATTGTGTGATGTTGAAAAAGAAGAGGAGGATGTAGCAGACAATGATTTAAAGAGTGGCACTGCACGATTACACAGAATGTGTCCATTAAAATATCGTGGAAGTGCAAAGAGATGGTCTTAACAACTGTCAATGTTTCTTTTCAGGTTGTAATTAGCATTTTCACCATCTTAATCTTAAGATCATCGTGGTCTGAGCAATGGAATGCATGGAACAACAACAGCCAATCGATTTACTGTGTCCCCAGCAATTGAGTCTACTGCAGCAAGGCCAACAACAACTGCAAGAACAACAGCATGGTCAATTCCAAAGGCAGTTGCCACTTGTTTTGCCTGCTCAAAAGCAGATAGTTCCCATGGATTTTGACATTGGATGCTCCGTCGGGAGTGTGCGAAATGCAGTAACAGCACAGAGTCTTACCCTGGCTGAAGATTTAATGCTTAACTCGTCAGAGTGTGGCACAGACTTTTCAATGGGTAATTTCTCGCGCAGTACTTTAAGTCATTGTTTTTTAAGATTAATAATTAGAAACAGTTTGGATTCTTAATATATTAAAATTGTCATAGCACATACAAGAATGTTTTTCACACACAAACATAACTAGATGGACATAAGATACATATATGCTATTGACCGTTTCAATAAGTAAGGTGTTTTCAGTTACCTCCAGTAGATTATGTCAGACGAGAATCACGTGTAAAGACTGCACGTGCACATACATCATTGTTTGTTTCTGTAGAAGGGTGTGATGAAAAATGTTATATTCTTTTATTCTATTTTTTTTTATTTTCATTATTGGTAAAAAAAGAAATATCTGGTTTCTAAAACATATGCATTCTTATATGGATAATATGCATGTCATGTTCTCATTTTTGCTGCTCTTAAATATACTCACCATCTGCAAGTACTTTAATTTTAATATGAACCCCTTTTACACACAGGGGCCTCCACCCGAACATACAGTGAATATCAAGAGACCCAACTGAGCCACACGTCCCTGACTGGCATAACAAAATATTGTCAGAACACAGCCGTATATTAACTAATATTCAGATTATATATATATATATATATATATATATATATATATATATATATATATATATATATATATATATATATATATATATATATATATATATATATATATATATGTAACTTGTACCCATTTTACTATAGTCACATTACAAATATTTCTAAATATTAAGCGGTAATTAAAATGCAAAGTCACGTGCTCATAATCTAATTGAACCTTGCTTTTGATGACAAATATATTTTCCAAGTTTTAGCGAAACTTAGTGATGATGATAATTTTAATCTAGCTAGCTACATAAATAAACCATTAAAATGCAAAATTATCTAATTAATACACGTAAATCTTAGAAAATAATTTCCATAATTTATTATCTAATACAAAACATCGAACGTTTTGATTATATTGTGTTAGATTACAACTGCGTCAGAAGTACTATCACTAGAGTGGCAGGAAACTGGATCGGATACAATATCACACCATTAATAATGTCACAGAATTGTATATTGTTTGTGAGTCTTTGGAATAGAATGTACTCGGGTTTCCTTTCTGTGGGCAGCATTACCTGAGGGTGGTTTCTTTATATCAAACATTATTTCGATGTCGTGAGTTCGGTTCACACCGTGCTGCACGATCAAAGTGCTTACGATGGGAAAATCTATTTACCTTGCGTGAACAGACCGCGTATTGCAACATTTATTTACCATATTTGATCAATATAGGACCAGATGTATAGTCTCTAGATGGAAACATGCTCATCGAATCAGACGCAGCATCATCTCATTAACATGCATGCTTACTATTGATATCATGCTCGATCAGATAAAATTTTATTTCACATTTGATCACAATGAGATCAGAGATACGGCTCCCGATTCGTAGCATGACCAGCAACTCAGAACCAAGATAATCTTATTAGTATGAATAGATTCAGTTATTATTGATTTCTTGCGAGAACTGGATAACATAAGCCCATTTTTAAAATCTGATAAGACCAATGGATACAAAATATTGTCCAGAGTGGTAACAACCAATCATTGTCGGACGGACGACTAAAGCAGGAATACGCCTCATTAGCGATTGAGCTAGACATTGTTTAAAATGTGCATAATTAGCTATTTCCTCCTCCTCATCATCATATTCATCCTCATCATCATTATCATCCTCATCATCAATCCTCCTTCTCCTTATCATTATCATTAGTTAGATATTAGTTTTCAAGTTAATTAGGAAACATCCGTTACATACTTAGGAGTTAATAGTTTCATTTTTTACTATAAAGACTGAGTCTTTTCAGTGAATGCTTTATACCAAACAGTAATAACGACACCATATTTTTTCTATATTTGTATTCGAAACTCTTATGGTTATGCGTAAACATTGAAAATGAAACTAAACTGGATTGACAAAAAAAATTAGCAGTGAAGACAAACTGTGCCCTACAAGTTTTGATGGGTAGTACTGAATTCACTTTGTGTGTGTTAAATTCTTTTTACTTATCTCCTCAATCATATTCGTAAAAAGTTTGAAATTAAGATAATTAAGGGCAATGACACATTTAACTGTAGAATGATCAAAATGATTTAACCATAATAATGTAACATTTGATGAAAAGAGTTGTTATTAAAAGTTTATAAGGAACTTATTTAAAAGGGGATAAAAAAGAATAAATATAGATATGGATATTATTAATGACGTGATTGATGAAAATGAATATTGGATATATTTTGCAACATTTCAAAAGCCCTAGTTATCTTTTCACTCTTTCATTGGTGTCAGTCTTACATCCAGTATGGCTACAACTGCAGTCTTATTGAGAATCTTATTATCACTTTTCTTCCTGAGCGACATGAGGTTTTACCAGAAGATTTCTTACGATGTCTGTTTGAGTTTCTGTGAAGATAGTTGGTCGGACGGCTAGTATGGTTGCCATAGTGAGCATTTCGAAAATATTTATTTATACTCTTCTTGAATGGATGGCCACATCAACATGGAGTTTTCACTTAAGGACTTTCTATTTTCTATGATGTCTAGCTTATTTTAATTGAAAATGGTGTTGATGTGACGTCAATATGACCATCATCATGAGTGTCGTATTATCACTACTTTGAAGGCATTTACATAGGGTTTTCACCAGAAAACGTCTTATGATATCTAGCTCGTCCTAAATGAATAGCGATTCTCGGTCATAATAACAGCCATCTTGAATATATTGTTATTGTTCTTCGACATGAATGTATGATCAAATCAAAATATGGTTGAAAGCGAAGACTTGTAATGTCTAGTTGGTCCTATTAAAAATGGTGCCAATCTGATGTCCATGATGACCACCACAACATCTATCTTGAAAATCTTGTTACTGCTACTACTCCTGCATGGAATGTCGTCTCTGCATGGGGACTTTAGCGGAGAATTTTTTTATGGAGTCTGGTTGATCTAAAAAAATTGTGCCGATGTGAGATCAAACATGCAATAGCGCCATCTTGAAAATCTTAATGCTTGCTTCACCGATATTGAAATTCATGCCAACAATGGCTTTTTACCATAAGACGTCTTATGGTATTAACTGCTACTGAATGAAAATGGTGCCGGCCTGAATCCAGAATGGTCACCAGTTTTGTCATTCCTACTCGTCCTAAATGGAATGTCATATCCACACAGGAAGGCAAATTAGGACCTCTAATTGGTCGATAATCAAGACAGTGCCGATCTGAATTCACATTTCGTTGCCAGAATGAACATATTGAAAATCTTGTCGCTAATATCCTGAATGGACCAGTCATATCAACTCACCAAAATAGTCTGGTGTGTGTTGGTGTTTATCATTTTTTAACGTAGTTTTAACAATTGTTCAGTCATATCTCTACGATGTCTGCAGTGTGGCAGTTTATAGTGATGACTAGCACTGGGGCATCATGCCGCAGACATGTAGCATGATGTCCCACCCAGTCACATTATCCTGACACCAGGCGGACCAGTCCTAACACTAACCTCTTAATGCTGAGCGTCAAGCGAGGCAGCTGTTAGTACCATTTTTGTAAGTCTTTGGTATGACTCTACAGGGAATAGAACCCACGACCTCCCACATCCGAGGCGGACGCTCTAACCACTAGTCCACCGGAGCGGTTCCAAAATAGTCTTCTAATAGTGTTAAGATTGTTTTAACTGAAACATTGTCGATCCTATATTTAATATAGCTATCACAGTGGATTCGAAATTATTATTGCTCGAGAATTTCAAAAGCGATTTGAACACTCAGCAGTGAGAAATTAAGAAATAACCTCATCTTGGATTCCAGGAAAAGTATTTTGGACAGTAGAACATCAGTACTTGGAGGAGACTCTTGTTAAAGCATGTCTTTGTTTAATAAATCAGATAATTCAGGAGAAGGATACTTAGTAGAGTCCTGGTTTTGTTTAGTACTGCAAGACATATTAGTATAACACGTATAGCGATAATGCAACAGGAAGTACTGACTAGGTATGCTTATAGCTGTTTTAGTCAACTCTATAACGTTAATAATAAACTGCAGGGACTGAAAAACTTATAATCCTTCTTAAAATAGAATGTTACTCATCAAACGTTCTGGTAATGAAAATATTTTTCAAATGTATAAACTACAGTTTACATTGTTTGTCATCAATGCCGATACATCATTCTGATTTGTAATGTTAAGTAAAATCAGTTCTCTCCAGCTTCATTTTTTTTTTCTTCCCAGCTATGCGAGATTCGACATGAAAATTATTCATACTGTAAGACATTGATTAGCATTAAAATATTTATAAATTGTCTTCTTAATCAGATATGTGGAGATGTATCATTTAATTTAAAAGTTCCTGCATCATTGTGAGTCAGGTGCGTGTTCGTTTACGCGGTTACCGATTTTGGCAACGTTCGCAGTCAGTATATTAAACTAACCGTTAACACGTGCAAACATTACAACCTTATCTACCTTGCTAGATTATGTTATTTATGTTGTTTGGGGTTAATTTTGTGTTTGGTGCTAGGATTTTGGAGGTGGGAGTGATAGAGGGATGGTAGTTCATGAAGCTATAATCTAAATGATCATTAGAATCCATAAATCACAAACCCTTCAAGACACTGTTGTTTTTACAATGATTGGCATGGTCTCTGTAAAATATGACTCAGATATTTCGTTATAAGCTAAATACTGCATAAATTATGAATGGATTATCTTCGCAAGGATTGCCGGGTTTGATGTAGCAGAGATAGTACAGTGTATTTTCAAAGCTTTAGATGTATAATGGGGAGCCGGTACTCAATATAAATCGCAACCCGACCACCACAGCCTCTTCACCTCCAGATGCCAAAGCTAGGACTGCTTTGCAATCAAATGCTTCAGCGGCCCCGAGTGGCCGAGTGGTCTGAAACACTCACAGTTACGGATCACTGCCATAACACTGGGTTCACGTGGGTTCGAATCTCGGGTTCGGCCAGCGTGGGTACGTGAGAAAGTTTGCCAGTAGCTTCTCGTGGGTTGGTGGTTTCTTTCGGGGTTTTCCCGGGTTCTTCCTCCACCATTTATACTGGCCGCCATGTATAGTTTATCTTGTGCTGAAAACTGACGTTAACCTCTATCAGAACAACAACACCATAGCTTCAGATTGTAATCGCCAAACAAATATAATGTTATGTATATTTAATTTGTATTGTTTGTTATTTTATCCATAATTATATTTTCTGAAAAATTGTGCTTTGGACCTGACCTTGTCCAAAATCAAATTCATTGTGCTCATGACCAATAACTTTTTTTTTTGTAAACAAATAATACCTAGTTAATATTTTTCTATTCGCGCAGGTCCGATATTAGGATTATAAATAAAGGTAAATATATTTATTTGAGTCTAGGTCTAGAATATTGGAAATCCCGCATAAAGAGCCGGTTGTACCTGATATTTACCACTTTCTTTATTACAATGTTAGTAAGAGATTTTATATTTTTAACAAAATGAACTTGGGTCCCTCATCCTGGTATTACTTTTGTGTCTTAGTTTGTTTTACATAATCTTGTTTACTTGAGAAATTGCTTATTCTTTCATTTGAAAGCTTATGCAGAATCAATTTTATTTTTGTGTTCTGTTTTTCATTTGGGTGGATTTATTTATTTAAATTATTATTCTTTGGAAATACGATATACTCATCCAAAATAATCTTGGACTGGAATATTAATCTGGAATTTATAATGACTTTAGAGAAGAACATTTTTGGATTATATTATCGTGATACATCACAAAGACTGTTAGCACATTGCCACACTACAGCCACTGACATGTTCGAGACTACAGGCACGTCAACACATTTAGTATTAGAACTTATTTGGAATACCACTGGAATTCACTTGGAACTTAACATTTGGACTTGTGACAACTCTTTGGCACTTTTGGGAATTTATTTGATAATACTGAATATTCGTTTTTAATTTTCGCTTTGTTTTCCAGGAAAATAAATTATTCGCTGAATTTTGCAGCACATTAGTTTTCGCTCTTTTCTTTTACTTATTTTAAAACCATAAAGTCTTAACTAAGGATATCATTAATTAAAGGATATCATGGTAGTATGACAATCTCTTGTTTTATTAGATCGAACAAACATGCAGTAATCTCCATGCGTAATTATATAACGTGTACAGAAAAGTAGAAAATAGTTTCCTTGCAGAAAAAATCTGGAGTGGTTTTAGTAGTTTCAGATGTAAAAATAAGCCCAGTCAGACAATCTGATGTTTTATTTTATTTTGTAATGTTCATTGCCACAATCACGAAAATGGATGACCCGGAGCACCATGGAAAACTAGTCTTTATGAGTAGCTGTCACCATACTCTACATATATTATGAACTTCTGAGAGAGTGACGTATGTAATATGATATTGTTTGCAGTTGCAGCAAACACAGTGGAGACAATGTTGGCATACCGCTATGTTACTTTTATATATTGTGGCTAAATGTATAAAATATTGTACTTGTGGAAATTGTACATGATCTAAGCACACAGCTAGCCAAAATGACTGACCCTTTGTGCTTGCAAAATCAGCTTAAATTAGCCTAAAGTACACACTTTTTAGCAGTTATTAAAATAGGGGAAACAAATTTTGCCAGGTTAGATAATACCATTTACTGAAAATGCAATGAATGAGTTACAAGATATTAAAATATGAAAAAGGTTACTGCATCTATCTTTTTTTTTAAAATTTACCTCTGAAGTTCAGAAAGTAAAAATGACCAAACGAAACAAGCACTATTGTGACAGGTGCACCCGAGAAGTAAGACCAAGCTGTATACAATATATGACGGATAATACACAGGTCAATCATACACCAAAAGAAAGGGAATTAGATATTACTTTAATAAATATTACTTTAATAATACATCAAGTGTACAAGGTCTTTTTTAAATATCCAATATGCACAGTGAGGAAAGCGTGGTAAATTCTTTCTATTTAAAACTCTATCCCTATGCAAAATACAGAACTGTAGAGCGCCACAATACACAGGAAAGAGGATTTTTTTCTATTTCCCTCGATGATCAAACTAACAAAACAACTTGAGCTAGAAACTAAAATACACGAGTCTTGATTATATCCATATAAGTAAGTGGAGGGCCACATGTTGCCATTAATATAGCGGCATTTAAGGCAGCATCATGTGTGCGTTACTGTATGCATTAGAGTAGGAATTCCTAACTGCCGAAGGAAGATCTGAACCAGACGGCATTGAATAAAATATATTGCAAATGGGGTCTTCGTGACAACAGTTAATATCAGCAGTGTATAAACTACCAGAATATGTAATTTTATTTTTACATCTGGTGCGATTTGTTCATATAAAAAATGTTTGAATATTAACGTACAATTTCATGTGTTTGCAGCTGGGAAACTTTCAACTCTTAGCCTTATGGGTGCACGTTAATACGGACCTTTCATACACTTGAAATAAATTATTATTAATACAAGTTTTGCACGGGTCCACATGCAAAAAAAAAAAAATAACAAGAAGCATTTTAATTCGCAAGTGATATCCCCAAACTTTGATCTTACTATTAAAGTGGAATTTGAAATTGCCAGAGCTAATTTATTTTGCTAACTCTGAAACCTGTTAAAAGGGTGATAGTGACTTTGACAACAACGCAATCCATTCGTTTGTCTTCTATACGAAATATCACAATTATATGTTTTAATAAATAGTGGAAAATTTCAATAACTCATAGTTTTGTTTTGATTTAAAGTTTAATACTTCAGGCCCTAAATATAAATCTTTCTATTGTCTGTGTGGGTTTTGTTTTCGTTCCTTGTTTTCAATCACATCACAAAATTGTATTTCAAGTACTCCAGTTACCAGTTTTATTTCTCGGAAATCCGAATGAATACGATAATAACTTATCGAATGATACCACTGCAGATTTCCTCGTCGAACCATACAGTCTTCAGCAAGAATTATCCGTTCCCAATGATTCTGATGTCTTTAGCGTTGACGAATTTATTTTGCCTCAAACGGATGACCAGAATATAGTCACCACAGATGACATACGACAAGAAAACAGTTATGACAGCAGTCAGAACAATACCAATATGCCGTCAAGGATTGAAAATCTACCACAGGAAGGGAGGAACGAAAATCTCTGCAGAATGTAAGAAAATATTCTTTGAAACATTTTTTGTGTCATCTATACTATTTACACACCATCCCGTTTGTTTGTACCCCGTATCGAATTTCAAAATAAAAGGCTCTAAAGACAAAAGTTATTAATTGCATTCATTGATTTATAAGTTCCAACATATTTTTGCGATGAGGTCCCAAGCACTAGCAGCTTCTTGACGTTTCGAATCAAGCAAGTTTCTTTTGTAACATAATCCACCATATTTGCAGAGGCGAGTCTTATGTTTTAATACGACAGATATGATGTAGAACGGGTGCACAATACGTCGATCGCGATCGAGCGGTCGATCGCGAAGGTAGTGCGAGTACATCGCATAGCATTTAAAAAATTAACGTCAGTCTATATTTGTTTTGAATTTTTGTGGTAGATAGATCACTTTGGTTTGGTCATTTTATAAGTAGCTCGCAATGCTGAAAAAGTGTGTGCACCCCTGATGCAGAATATCATCTTTAATAATCTCAATAATTGTTGGAGTTTTGTCTCTTTGAACACACACACACACACACACACACACACATATATATATATATATATATATATATATATATATATATATATATATATATATATATATATATATATATATATATATATGTATGTGTGTGTGTGTGTGTGTGTGTGTGTGTGTGTGTGTGTGTGTGTGTGTATGTGTGTTCCTCCCATTTATTTGTTCAGCCTGATTTAGAAATATTAAAATTAGACGTTGCAAATATTGGACACAGGTGACACGTTTTGTTTTTTTTTACTGAACGGGAGTATATTTTAGGAACAAGAAAAAGACAGCGAAAAGACTGTCTGCTTGTTTTCCTCGAGAGCTTCAGTTTGCTATAAAACTCCAGTACGTCGATAGTGTTTGGGACTACTTAGCGACATTAATGCTAGAAATTATAAATCAGTGAATAAAATGACTAAATTTTGTGTATTTTATATCCTTAATACTTTTCATTTTAAAATCGGTGAGTTGGTGGGCGCACAAACAAACGGGTAGGTGTGCGAATACTACAGAAACCACGAAATTCCTTATATTGGATACGATATTATATGCTATAAATAAAAGATAAGCCTTGAGATACGATGGTAGATGTATCAATTATTTTTCTAATGCAGATGATAGAAATTTTGTTTCGTATTGTTTTGTAATGTCGATATTGGCCTTAGTTTAACCAGGATAATACCTGATTTTAGGAGTGAGGCTCAGCGAGTCTATATCAAAGCGTAAAACCGACTATCGCACAACTGAGAGAGAGAGAGAGAGAGAGAGAGAGAGAGAGAGAGAGAGAGAGAGAGAGAGAGAGAGAGAGAGAGAGAGAGAGAGAGAGAGAGATGTATTTACTAAGTGCTTTTTATCCTAATACACCAATACTCGTCATAGTATGGCAGTTTTGCGACTGGCAACGCTTGTGTACGGATGCCAAAAACCAGTTTTATCAGTGGAGATTTAATGCATTGTGCATAAATAGACGTAAATATATGTATTCACTGCACGCCTCATCTAGACATGGCCATTTGATATAATGTCTTAGATTTAACTCGAGAATATGGTTCAAAGAGATCAAGAACTGCACAAACGATTTTAATGCTCAATACAACATTCGTCAGGGTCAGTGGTTCATTGGATACTATCATGATAATATTCATTATTGCCAAGTTCACTTCAGTAAATGCTTGATATCAACGATAGGGACTTATCCAAACATTGAAATACCCACTGTTCCAGTGGTCTCAGCCCTAATGTATCTTTCACTCAAATGTCAGACGGTCAGGTCACCATGGACCAATATAATCAATCCCAGTGCTTTCATCTGTGTTTGTACTTTTGACTTAGCGAAGAAACGAGTGCAGGTAGAAGAAAATTTTGCTTTTGGTACGAAGGCCTTCTCAACCGTTTAGCTGTGACACAAAAAGATGACATAGCCACTCGAGAGTCTGTTGAAATCAGACTCTGATTATAAAAAAAAATATTGAACGAAATATTTCAGAGAGAATCCGAACAGAAATAAAACTTGATGGGCACACTCTCAAAAGAGTAAATAAAAAGCACCGTATTATACCACAACATAACGTAACTATACCAAAACATAACATATCGTATTCATAATAGTTTTGCACTGCCTGACGTTGGACAAGAAGACATTTGAGTACGCACCACTTGAAATAAATTGTATCGTTGCTGTCATGATAATATTTTCTCAAAACAGAACGGAAATCGTTTTGTCGGAGGAGAGCAGAAACGACCGCTACAGTGGATACTCGATGTTATTACAGTTCATTCAAAACATTGAAAACATTACTTACAGTGCTGTCAACGGAGAGGTGAGTAGTCTAAATTTATACCGTTTAAACACGCCAAATCCTAATTAGCGGAATGCTGTAAAATGGTTATTATTCAAGTGTTTGAATATCCGTTAAGTGCAAGATAAAAGATGCAAGTATTTGCATCTCTTCCAAATGTCCATGCCAGCCACTTTTAATACTAAGGATAGATGTGTGCTGAAAAGTTTAGTTTTATTTTATCATGCTGAATTAAATAATTCAAACCAATATACGGAGCATATTCAGAAATAAAATCACTTTATTGCGTAGCTCTATACACTAGAATGGTTTTAATGAACTGCCGACCATTAACAGAGGCCTTGAAAAGTCCAAGATGTGTAACAAGTAATTTGTAAAAGTTATAATTTGAGTATATTATGCTAGATATGAGTGCGACAACATTTTGTATCTTGGTATTTTGTGTGCTGGGGCAGGGGTCTGACACACAATATGGTATCCGTTACATTTAATGGACGAAATAAAATGAATTATCTTCAGATACACAAAATCAGTTCCAAAGAAAATCTCAGCCCCCTTCCCCGTAAAAATTAAATTGTCAGTACCTTATAGTAAATGAATTTGCAACGTTAACTGTTGTATAAGGTGCAATATAAAGAGTACATAATATGGGAAGGTTAAGCTTGTGAAATAATTATACTGATATTAGAGAGCTTTTTGATGAAAAGTAGGAAGCTTAGACAATGAAACCTACAAATTCACTTCCAGGAGACCCGAGTGGCCGAGTGGTCTAAAACGCTGTCCTCTACGGATCACTGTCGTCTCACCTCTGTCTGCGTGGATTCTAGTCTAAGATTCGACGAATGTGGATATGTGAGAAAGCTTGCCAGTAGCTTCTCTTGGGTCGGTGGTTCTTTACGCGGATTTCCCGGTTTCTTCCTCCACCATTAATACAGGCCGCCATGTACAGCCTATCGTGTGCTGAAAAATGGCGTTTAGCCCCTCAACAACAACAGCAACAAATTCACTTCCTAAATTACTGATATAATAGGCAGGGGAACTTTCAGTGTGATACCAACACCAAGACAATACATTTATCATTGAGGGCCAGTAAACATAAACAGACTGAACAAACGAGAAAGTATATAGTAGACTTGAGAAATTACACACAACTGAAACACCCCACCCCCAACATCTCTCCCAAATAGCTTAGGATGATTCTCAGTCTTGCAAGGGAATACACGAACATAACACATTAATATATGCTAGCAAATAATGAAGAAATTGCATTATTTAAATTAATTTTTCCCAAAAGTTGGATTTCGTTCGATTATGTTTCACAACATTACACATGGTCACCATGATGGAATAATTGATATGGGTCTAACATGTGATTAACGGATGACAAATATCATTATATTTTTAATATTGAAAATTAAGTTTTAACAAAAAAAAAATCGTTTTAGAAAATATGTTGCATTTTTTTTTTGTTTTGAACAATTGAAACATGCTGTTAATATCAATCAAATTGTAAGAAAATTATTCGGGAATTTCCCTGTGTTCCATATTGACTAAATTTACCAAAGAACCGGTATAGCAAAAATGAATCGTAAGTACCACATGAAAAAAGACAAGAAAAAATAAAAGAAAACCAGGATACGGCGCAAACAACCGGTATTCAGCGTACCTCTGTTAATCACACTGTGTTTATCTTTCTGAAAAGGTTTTATTTACAGTTACAATGGCCTACTTTTATTCGAGACAATTTAAATTTATTGATTTACCGGTGTCCGGCTATTTCGCTGATTTACTTTCTTTTTTACTTGTAATTTGTAACGATTATTATAGGCTATTTAAATTTACAGATACTTGCCATCCGAGAAGTCCGTGAATGACATGGAAATAAAAAGTATGTTTATATAATACAATTATATTCGTACGATATTTTTGTTTCAAACTGAGCCAACATTAAAATTCTAATTTGCAGAGTGAATACCCTCGCTACATCACAGAGATTGTCGATGTAGTTCAAACAACCTTTGAAGAATGGAAACGTGAGAATCCCGATAAAGAATTCAGTGTCGGGAGAGGTAGTATTTTGTTTTTACAATAACCTATGGGTAGATAGATGCATTTATTGATTAATGTTCTAGATTCGCAGACCAAGATATTCCGTTCCGTATTTTTTTTTAATTGGCTTGTTGAACTGATTTTGTGTGGTAAAATACGCATTTTTGGGAGTAAAAAGTACGTTTTGATTCATTTTAAGTATTCGGAAAAAAAATAAAATGAGAGAGAGAGAGAGAGAGAGAGAGAGAGAGAGAGAGAGAGAGAGAGAGAGAGAGAGAGAGAGAGAGAGAGAGAGAGAGAGAGAGAGAGAGAGAGAGAGAGAGATATATATATGGGGGAATATGCGCAAAGAACTGATTATAATTTCTTTGACAAGTACAATAGATGCATTGGTTTCTTACATTAATCCATTTTCTTAGTACAGTAAATATATTGTAAAAATGGCGTTCAGAATGTCTATATACGTATACTACTCAGCTGGAGTATGTGAAACAAGCAAAGAAGAAACATTTGGGGCAATACACATATACAGACATATTGACATATATTACAATCATAATACAAGTACACAATACTTACATTATCATGTGTTCCAGAAAATTAGTATTGACGATGGACATTTGACAGCAAGTTTAAATTGACGATGGATGTTAACAATTTGGTATTGATGATGTGTTTTTAACAATAAGTTTGTATTGACGATAAATAATTAACAACAAGTTAAAATTGACGATGGATATTGAACAGTAAGTTGTTATTGACGATAAATGATTCAGTAACTTAGCATTGACGATGGCTGTTTAACAATACATTGGTATTGAGGATATTTAACCGTAAATTGGTCTTGACGATGAATGTTTAAAATCAAGTTGGCATTTACGATGGATATATAACAGTAAATTGGTATATTGGTATTGACGATGGATATTCAATACCAAATTTAGTGTTCATGATGAATATTTAACAGCAAGTTGTAATATTGGCATTGACGTTGGATATTTAATAGCAAGATTGTATTGATGACGTATGTTTTACATTAAGTTGGTATTGACGTTGGATGTTTAGCAGAAAATTCGTATTGACGATGAAATAGCAATGCTGTTAAATACAGCAAGATGGTATTAACGATGAAATTTAACAGCAAGATGGTATTGACGACGAAAGTTTAACAGAAAATTTTTTGGTTACATAATAAAATGAGATAATAACTGATTATGTTTTATTATAAGTTCAAGTTGCTTAAAAACAACAACTGGACAAAGATAAAATCAAATGATTTTCTTGTAGTTTATAAGCAAGTGCATTTGGGACGAGTCATAGTAACAATTCTTGATATATTTTTCATTAAAGTAAATGACAATATTAGGGTCCCAGTTTCAGTTTATTGTGCAAATATTAACATTTCAGACCTTTTCATTCATAGAGTGACTGAAGTGGACAACAATATCGTCACATATATTATTAACAGTATTGTAAATATTAGAAAAAAACATAACTCAAAAATGACGGAAAGCGTTTTCCTCAAAATGGGGAAAAATATGTTTAATGATTCATGGGAAGTAACATTGCTGGTGATTTTGAGGCAATGAAATTTACATATTTAATTGAAGATGTTTCTAAATTCAACATTTTTATGACAAGTTTCTTAGGGAAATATTGTTCATTTCAGACCTTTTTGGCATGAATATGCAGGACTTCATCAGCAAAGCCTCTCCAAAAGTCTCTGCTTCGGTCTTTTCCAATCCATTTCGTACTGCAGGTCTCTCCAATCCGATTATTTCTCCAGTTGTTTCCAATCCGATTACCACACCAGGTCTTTCCAATCCTATTACCTATCCAGTCTTGTCCAATCCGATTCCCACCTTTTCATCTGAAGTTTCCGCGGCAGTCAGCCAGTCATCTACTTCTACAGCTGATAATTCAAACGAAAATCGAAGAAACAGTCAAAGGTTTGAGCCGTATCGGTCCACCGATTTGACTTATTCGAGAGGTTCTAGACGCTACAGATCAAGACATTATTCAAAAACATACACTGTCTGCTACTATTCTAAAAATCGCCTCCCTATCCGTGTTAATCGTTCTTTGAGGACTAATGTAATATTGGAGACGGATGTACACATCTTCTTGGATGACGATGAAGAGGATATAAGAGAAAAATTGGTAGTCATGTTGGTAGCGATGCACGGGTATCATAACATCAGTAAGGATGATTTGGTCCTGCTAAAGTCTGCAAGAGGGAAATTAGATTTGCCTATCTCACAGCCGGGATTTGAATGGGACGGGGACAAATTACGTCGGCTCATAGGGAATGGAAAACTCCATGTAATGGTTCGAGTCAATAAGGTAAGAAAATCTCCATATGTGGAAAAATTGTAAATAACAAAATCTGATATTATTTGACTTTCATCCTGATGTGGTATGATTAGTCAAATCACAATTAGCGTTCTTGCTAAATCAACATTTATTGCATTTTTGAAGAGCTGGTCGTTTTTAAATCTCCTAATTTAAATAAAGCATTACAGCAACAGCTAACGTTAAGTCTGTGTGTGTAATAATCGCGTTAAATTCGAAATGTTACATGCAACAAAAAGATGCCTGTAAGATTCATTTGGCGCCTATCATATAAACCAGTCATTTACATCCACTTGACCAAACGCTGACAAACATTTGGTGTTATGTAAATTATAAGTGTTCTACAAAAAGAGCAAAGACTGTATCGCTGGTGATTTTAAAATATGTGTCTCTGTTCTTTATCATTGTGCAGTAGGTATCAGGAATTTCAGAGTTTTATGGAAGATTTGTTTATCGAGTTCTAATTGCTGCACCTATTTCACAAACAACAGTTATATCTTTATGCAAATATATATGCTCTGCATGAATAAATTGCTTAAGCATGTTTCCGAAACTGTTTTGTAGATAATAATTCAAAAAATTAGTGTTAATAGGTCAGATTAACATTTTGCTTATACATTTTACAAGTGCAAATGTTAGAATATAACACTCTTTTGCAATTCAGCAACATTTAATTCGCCCTTCACGTGTATTGCATCTCAAACAATACATTAAAAAAATTAATTCAGATCATTGTTCCGTTTCAAACGAATTCATTCATTTCACTGACGACCAACTTTTTTTTATTACATAGCAACAAATCAGCTTGCTGAGCCTAATAAGTCAAATATGCAGCAGCATCACCATCAACTTATTTTGTGGGTTCCTATGAAGCGAAATTTCTATTATTATAATTTATAAATACGGACGTTCTCGAAAAAAACCACTTCCCAGTTTTATCTAAATCAATAACTTTTAAAGTAGTTAAATTTATTACAAAATGTAAAAAATATTGTATTGTTCGTCCTATTTGTCAAACAAAGAATGAAAGAAGAGGATAGAACTAATTTTATAATATTATTTGTATATCGTTCTGCTTAGGAGAGAGATTTATCGTTCGGAACCGGTTGTATCTTCTCTGAATGCGAGAGAAACGATTTTCGAACAAGGTAAGATACAATTTAATTGTTTCCTATTGCCCAACTGAACGTTATTAAAGATTAAACATGTACAAGAACATCCTCTGTAATTGTCGTTCAGATAATTGGAGTTTATATGCTGCATACACCTTTCAGTACAGCGAGCGGCCCGGTTTTGCTGTTACACATCCGACATTTTGACTGTTTTGTGAATTTAATCTTGACATTTCTCATATACAGAAGTGTCTACCTTCTGTTTCTCCTATCATTCCATTTACGCTTTGCATATTCACACACAAACACACCCACACAAGCACACACACCCACGCACACATACACACACAGAGTTGATAAGTTTAGCATGCATGTGTAAGTATAAGTGGCAGGAGTTTCAAGTCATAATAAATGAGTAACAGTTGGGAACGTTGCGAAGGGCATGATCCTCACTCGTTTCAAATGGACATTCAAACTGAACACAACGCACTAGAAATTAAGCAGGGTTGCTTAATGATGACAGGGACGTATTCATGACTTCACGCAAAAACGAAAGAGGATTTGTATGTGAATGAAGAAAACTGAAATATATAAGGTAGTGAACATTTTAATGCATTTATTATGACTTGAAACTCCTGTCACTTATACTTACATATGCATGCTAAACTTACAACTGATATATATATATATATATATATATATATATATATATATATATATATATATATATATATATATATATATATATATATATGTATGTATGTATGTATGTATGTATGTATGTATGTATGTATGTATGTATGTATGTTATGCGTGAATGAAATGATAGGAGAAACAGAAGGTAGACACTTCTGTATATGAGAAATGTCAAGATTAAGTACACAAAACAGTCAAGATGTCGGATGGGTATCCCTTCTGTTGCATATGTTGATATGTGTACCATATATGTAATAAAAGTATAAATCTCACAGCAAGATAAAGCCAAGTGAATATCCAATGAACAGAGAGAATCCACACAGCATGGAGGAAAACACAACACGTTTGGTACATGTAATGACATATGCGTGCTATATTTGCAATAATAACATAAAAGTGTCATCTACTGGAGGTAAAGATGGAAACTGAAAATATAAGGGGGACACATTTCCCTTGTAAAACTGGTAAATTTTGAAATATTTAAGAACACACATTTTGTGGGTAACATTCTTTTTGTTTATAATGTTTTCAGATGCAGAATATAGTTGATATACAGGCAGAATCTTTGCAGCAAGACAAATGGAAAAAATATATATTTGATTATTTAAATATCTATTTTGCGTTTGACTATTCATAATAAATTATTTCAGTTTTACATTAAACTTAGTTTCTATGTGGAAGACAAGTATAATAATAATAAAAGAACTTGTTATAACTCTTTCCGTGAAATAGCATTTCTAGCTACTTTTGCTGTAGTCTCCTGTATTTTATCCTGCCTGTATCTGAGGTATACATAATTTTCTTGCCAAAGAAAAGTGTGTCACATTCAGGTTTGACCTAGGATACTAGATGATTGATTATAAATAGTTTATGTTATTCATGGAAAAATTAAATAGTACTATCGCATTCATTGTAGCTTTCTAAACGAAATATACTTTTTCACCTCAGTTTAATTATAATAGAGACATATAAGGTCTTTTCGCATTCGGAAAACCCTTGGAATGTAACAAGGTGTAACTATTATGTTCATATATTGTAGATTTGCCAGATGCCTGGCCATTTACCCATGAAAATACATTCATAACATCGACATCTCAGCAAGCAAGCAATATTAAAATTGCTGACGTAATTGTCGTGTGATTAAAAATGCTTTTGGTGAAAACTGTATTGCAATCGAACTATGTTCCATTAGCGCTGTTTAGATGAATTGTACAACATAAATGTTTGCCTCAAATCAAGGTCATTGGAAATAGAGATACATTATAACAATATACAGTAGTGGCTTACTAATGAGGTAGTGGGTAGGGCCTGCACGTAACCATATAGTGGTTGCAATTTGTATCATGCACATTCGTATTTCTTGCATGTCTAATAATGTTTAGGCAACCATTTTAATCTGTAAAATTAAGCCTATAGTGTGTATTATATATATATATATATATATATATATATATATATATATATATATATATATATATATATATATATATATATATATATATATATAAAACACACACACTTTCATGTGACTCTCCCTCTTCTATTCTCTTTTGAGCCGCCAACATTTTCTGCTTCGGGTTTTGTTCGTTTCCTCGTGGAACGTATTGCTTTGCTATCATTTATATTTGTATGCTTTCGTTTGTCTCATCACACTAATATTAGAAATAACTACTGCTGAGTCCGTTTCTATTGATAAAGTTTCTCTTTCTCTTTTGTGTTCATTGTATCACTTTATACAATCCCATTTCTTTCTGGTCTGACGCATTGTTCTAAGTTTGTTTTCATTTATGCTTTGCTTTACTTGTTTGACTTCCATTTCATAAACGTCCCAAAAGAGTATATGCTTCATTTTATATTGGAGATAGATAACTAGCAACGCTTCTTTTGCTAACGTCCTCTTGACTCTTATAATTTGCGTTTGACTTTCGTTTCTACGGCCAATGTCTTGTTTTTCTTTTGTTTCTGTACAACCTCTGTTATATTTCCAGCATTATACTTCGATTACACGATGTTTTGCTTTTCTGGCATGGTATTTATATTACAACTGCTATTTTCATACCAAATATGCTATCAATTATTTTCACCATTTTGTCTTGCTTCTATTTTTTTTCCACTCAGTATAAGATTTCATCCCGACAGCTTTCTCGAAATCATTCCAATTCAATCCTTAATCTAATCATGGAATGTTCATCACGTGTCAATAAAATATGTACTTTCTAAATAAGATTTAATTTCTTTATTACATATTTGCATTCTCAATATCAGTACCTTTGATTGTCAGTATGAGTTTTGTAAACTAAAGTATTTGCCATAAATAGGTTTCCCATTGATATGTCATATTACTTATCGTTTAAGTTCAGCGGAATTCATGGACGACGAAGAAGGCGTATATGAAGCCATAAGAAGGAGCGGGACTGATCAGAACCAGCCTTCAGGGTACCAATATTTGTGCAACTCAATATTCTCTTTTATCTTTTTTCATTTGTAAATTAAAGTTTATGTTTGGAGTATTCACGGGGCAATTGATGCAGTAGACTACATTCAGCTGAGCGATTTTTGGTGTATCTCCACGGGAGATACTGCACTGCGATCGTAACTACATAGATGCTTTAAATAAGCTACAAGTCATATATTCAAATGTTTATGTAAATTTGACGTTAAGACAATAATTTGTGTTTCTTCAATAACGTGCATGCTTGGATAGATTCACCCTATTATTTCACTCCAGCGGAGCACGAGTACAGTTCATGGTAAGGGTACCATAATAGTATTAAAACAAATCGGATAGCGTGTGTTTAACCAAGAAGAGCAATTCATGACAGTAGTACTATATTTTCCTTTTCTTATTGGGATAAGAAAATATTAACTGTCAAAATGTAAATATATCGCGTTATCCTTTCAGTTGTGCATACATCGTACCTTTAAAACACATGCTGATCTGTAATACATCTTTACAATTCTTCTGTTCCTTTAGAATTTTAGAAATAATGTCGTCATTTTTGTCAGTTATTATTACAGTTCTTAAAATTCTGGTACAGAAACAAGCTTATACCAACTGTAGAATCGTTTGTAACTACTTAATTTGCTATATATTGATGCTTCAAAGACGCTCAGATTAACTGCATATTTTACAAGAACATGTTTTAAAATCTTTTTTTGCATCATCTTTGTCTTTGCTAACGACGATGTGTATATGTGCTCTTTTCAGATTAATATAATTCAAACATTCACAATGATTACGAATAGGTTTAATGAAATTTGTTTTCAACCAAATGCATGGAAATGTGTGGAACACAGTTTTTATAAGACATTACCATCTACTACATCTCACAGATTGCATTTATGTAAATTTACATTTTGTTGACTCTGACCAGTGATTAAAGAAAACATCCCTGATTATAAATGATTCTTTACAATTTAGATGGCTATCACAACAGTTATAAACCGCTAAAATATTTTTTTTCCAACCTGTATAAATATTTTTATCACAGGCCTAATAAATATTTTTTATTACAGGCCCAATACATTCGTTTCATCTCAAGAAAACAAGGACAAATCAACAAGAACTCTTCGGGAACACGCAGAAAAAGTGGTCAAAGGATTCAAGAGGAATATTACAGTCAGACGAGGTGATATATGGAATTCAGCCTTGGAATTTTTCAAAAATCCTGAGTTCATCAGAGAGTTTGGAAAACTGAGTGTAAAATTCCAAACACAAGACGGGATTACAGAAGAAGCCTCAGACTTTAGCGGGCCAAAAAGAGAGTTCTTTCGCCTTTTGATTCGAGAGATATGTCAAAGATCTGGTGCTTTCATGGGTAGATAGACTGTAACTTTCTTGTCACATTTCATATCATTTATAGTTCTATCTGGTGCTTCCATGGATAGATAGACTTGATCTTTCTTGTCACATTTCATATCATGTATAGTTATGTTGCTTTCATGGGAATATAGACTGGATCTTTCTTGTCACATTTCATATCATTTATAGTTCTAACTGTTGCTTTCATGGCAAAATAGACTGGATCTTTTTTGTCACATTTCATATCATTTATGGTTCTATCTGGTGCTTCCATTACAATATAGACTGGATCTTTCTAGTCACATTTCATACCATGTATAGTTCTATCTGTTGATTTCATGGCAATATAGACTGGTTCTTTCTTGTCACATTTCATATCATTTATAGTTCCATTTTCGCATGCGATTTGTAACAATGTTATTAACACTATTGTAATGTTTAAACTTTAATACCACTCTAATATTTTTAATAAATTATACATTACAATTTAGCAACTATTAAATAAAAATTTTCATGTTACTAATGCAATAATGAAAACATAATAAAATCTGTTTAAGTCAATTAAATCAATATTTCTTACCTTACTTTGTTATCTCTTAATATCCAGAGTCACATTAAAACAACACAGAGCATGAATTTTTACATTGTGACTGAATTATCCCAATTTTAAAAAGTAAAATACATTTCAGAAACTCCGAACGGACTAGTACCGCGTAATAATATCCGTCAGCTACAGGAAGGAGTCTTACGTCACATCGGTAGAATGATTTCTACAATTGTGATACAGGGAGGAGAAGCACCAGCCATATTCAGTCCTATCATCACACAATGCATTTTAAAAGACCCAATATCCATCAAGCCAGAAGTAGACGACATACCAGACCTTATCATCAGGGAGAATCTACATCTGGTAGTCTTTATTACAGTTAAAACTAATAGCAGCCAAAAACAAAAACACATATTATGAAGCGATTGACTGATCGAAAGTGCAATCTTTCCAGACGGACAAGTAGTATAACATAATATCCACAATTTCTTTGTATAGCAAGGGTATAGTATCGTCCAAGAGAACCTTCATATTTTGCTTCCCTACAGTACAAAAGAGTACTTAAGGCCAAAGTTCCAGGCATCGTCTCCTTAATGCTTCTCTGCCGATTTTTCAATAAAAATAAATGCAAATTTAAATGGACAAAAATTGATATCATTAACTATAAAATGTTCAGTCACATTCATGACTGAATTAAATCATGACTGAATTCATTCACATGTACTCTCTCTCTCTCTCTCTCTCTCTCTCTCTCTCTCTCTCTCTCTCTCTCTCTCTCTCTCTCTCTCTCTCTCTCTCTCTCTCTCTCCTCGAGATATTAAAAGCAGTCGCATCCACAGGTGCTCGACGCGAGCTTAATGTTGACAAAAATCAATAATCGGAATTAAAAAATCATAAGTAGTGACTAAATTATCTCATCTTATCCCCGTGTTCCATTCTGACATAGGTCTCTATCATACTGTAAAAGAGACAAAGCAAGTAACTTTCAAAGGCTTCGTTCCCACTCATAACCCTCGATTTCATTCTGCATTTTTGTCATTGAACGTACACCACCATAATTTATTACTTGTTTTACTCCTGAGATATTTTATATTCATCAAGCTATCACTCAATTTTCTGCGTTTCAACAAAACGAAGTTACATGTTCTGATACGTAATTATGTTGTTTTTTTTTTTTTATAGCATCAAGCTCGCATTTAGCACCTGTGATCATATCTTGATTGGAAAGAGTTTGAAAGTCGTTGAATATATGGACTTGCATATATTGAACTTTGACAGCAGATCGATATAAACAATGACAATGTTTGTTTTGAATCTCTAGAGATTTCTTACCTTTCCGTCCAAAGCTACGCGTCACGTATATATGTCTTGTCGTTCTTTGGACTAAATATGCCCTTTATGTGTACTGTTAAATCTGACAGATGGTTGTTCTAGAGTTATTTTTTCATGAATAGCACATGTTTATATCAATGAATTAATGACTAAATCGAAACCATTTTACATTACCTTTTCAGGTACAGGAAGCAACTGACCAAGAATCGTTAGACAGGGCTTTGAACTCGTGTGATTGGCGATTTCACGTGGATGGCCTCCCTTTATTTGTTAAAATGGAAAACAAGGATGACTTTGTGCTGTCTAGTACTATATACTTTGCGGTACTACAAAGGCAAATCGGAATTCAACAGCTTCTTGAGGGACTTGAATACTATGATGTACATATGCTTCATTCATTAGTACTATTATCCACATTATCACGTTAACAATATTTATTTTTGATATTCCGACCACCACTACTACTAGGACTACAACGACTTAAACATTAAACAAAGTCAGCAACTTCAAGTGCCTGTGCATTAAATAACCCTTTATATGCATTATTTGGGGTCAGGAGGCGATTAATAAGGAATAAATAAAAATACAAATTTAAAAGTTAACATAAACCCTTGTATGCAATAATTTGCCGAAAAACACGAACCAATCATTATTTTTGCTATTTCATTAGTCGCAACCACCACATACAGATTTCCTAATCTGAAATATTAAAGAAGGAATCCGAACGGTCACCTAGCAAGTAAGACAAGTAAAACATTATGCTTGCCTTCAAGGAAGCCTGAAATCACTATATAGAAAGTAGAAGTTCAGTTTGTATGTTTTGCTTAGATGTTAATAAGGCTTTTGATCAATCACATAACTGGACTCTATTCAGGAAGCAAAATAACTGAAACTTTTCATTGTATGCTGTTTATTTTTAATCTTAATTTATAAGACAAACAGCAATTTTTTTTGCACAGTCGGGTCATTTATTTGTCTTTCCTTGCAACTAGTTAGGCAAAGAGGTGTTGTGTCCCCATTTACGATTAATGTATATGTTAATTATTATGACGCTATGGTATTAAGATAAGTAACACAAAAAAGTAATAAGCATCAAGCTTTATAAAATTCAACAAACAATGTATTTCCCTACATTGCAAAGTTAATAATGTAAAAGAACTTAACAGTATTGCGAAATAATTTCCCAACATTCCGAGAATTTGAACACAAGTCCTAATGATTCAAGTTCTGAACAAACGTTAGTGATATTCTAAAAAAAATCCAACGCTGGAAGTGTTGATATGCCCATGTCGAAGTCATGTGCTAACAGTCTTTTGTTGAATCACTATAATACAATCCAAGAATATATTCATATTTGTATTTCACTAAAATTGCAAGTCTCCATTTCCAAGAATGTTATGTTTGTGTAACTTTGAATTAAATAATTTGAATAAATAAATTCCAGCAGAAATGAAATACTGGACACAACAATAATACAGCTTATTCTACTAAGAACTTACAGCACGAATACATAATTTTTTGATAAAGAAGATTATATAGTCCTCTACTTGACCTCATGTCACAATTAACATTTTCTAAATATAAAAACTATTACTTAACGGACAATTTCATTTTGGAAAGATTCCAATGTTTGCAAGATAAAGTCTTAGTTATCATTATGGGGTCTGTTACTACAATTATAATAAAGAATTCAAAAGACAATGTTAGTGACTCAAAATAAGATAAAATATTATTACTTCTATTAATAATTATCCTTTAATTAAACCCATACTCATAGTAAAAATTAATTGTGTATTAGTCGTTTGCGGAACTTTGAAAAACTCAAATTCAGGTCATGTAGAAAATGGTTTTAGACAAGGTCAAGTGCAAAAAAAATTATCCATAGAATATAATGAAATTACAAAATGAAAAAATATAATAAACAATACATATTAAATATAGGTAACATAATGACTTTGGATTTCAATACGTTATATACTTTTGATGCAACTTCATTTCTGCTGATGATATGGTTGCAGTTAGTGCATATATTTGTGGATAAATAAGAATATTTGAGCGTTTCATCTTAGCCAAATAGATCATGCGCAACACAAAAAGCTGTACTGGTTTTATACAACACAATCTCAAAAATGTTTATATACATTAGGTCAGGCTTTGCGGAGAAAAAGACCTACAGTTTTTGTTAATGAGTACATATACCAAGAGCATGGTATTCGTTCTGAATTGTGATATGACAGTGATATATGAAGACAATATTGTTCTTAATGTATAGGAGTAAATATGCTTTTTAGGTCTTTTAAAACATGTTCTACAAATTTAAAGATTTTGATATTCAAATCGTATGGTATGGGTTTATATTGTTCTCCTCTTTTGATACATCTTTCACTTTCTATAATGACACGTCTGTTATAATAATACATTAAAATTTTAATTGGTTAGGCCATGGTGTGTCGGGAAATTTTGTGATTAATATGGAAGCAGTCTTTGTGTTTTGCTTACAAAAAGAGTATACATTTAGAAATAAAATCGTTAGTAGTAATATCGGAATCATTTTGTATGCTGCCGTAATTAATTAATAATTGATAGTTGAAGAAAATTATTATTATTATTATTATTATTAATAATAATAATAATAATAATAATAATAATAATAATAATAATAATAATAATAATAATAATAATAATAATAATAATAATAATAATAATGTGCATTTGTCACACTTGGAAGCTGGTCTAAATATTCCTCTGGTCCTGAATATCAAATGTTTGAAGCACAACTATATGCAATGAATCTCTTCCTCCTCATGACATCTAGGTCGGTACAGTAAATATTGTTTGAATAGCCTTTTCCGTCGAAATATTTAATCGATATTTGCTTTATCTACTTCTAATAATGAAATATGCAAAGCACTCATTTAGCTTATGTAAGGTCTATCTTTTTTCACCTTTTTTACAATTTTAAATTTTGAAAATTTTTGTTCCAGTTGCTCGCTCTATTGAGGAGGAAACCATTCATTTGCGATATTTTGAAATACAAGAAAGAGAACATTTCAGGGAAGGAGTTGGCATCCATTATGAAACCAGAATACTCATTTACGGACAGCAGAAGAGAGAAGGAGGAACAGCTTTATTCAAATCTGAATGACTTTCTTCAGCTTGTTGAGGGTAGGCATCCGACACTGTTAATTGTACAGTCATATTCAATTTTTTTCTAGAAAAGGAAACTTCTTCAGAAACGTAAATTGTCATTTATGCCAGTCTATCTCATGCTAAAATTAAATTATGCTACTAATCTAATATATTTCTGAGACCTTCATAGTGTTGTTTGTTTCATGGACAATATGACCAACATCCATTTAGTTCATCTCTCATTTAAGAAAATGATTTGGTTGAAGCCAGAATACACATATTGCGAGCGCGTTCAACACATCTTAGTCCAAGTTTCTCGACTGATTCGATTTGAAAGATGGTTACAGCCTTTTAGTCCCATCAAGGTACTCAAAACATGGTAGCCAAGATTTTACACTTACCGAAATGTACGATTAACCTGCCTATCCCGATTTATAACTTTTAAAAGCAAAAGTAATTGTAAATGAATTGCTAGTGACAAATTAAAGCTCTTATGTTTGTTATTCTGATGTACGACCTTAGAAAAACTTAAATCTTTCATACATTATGGATGCACTGGCGTCATCCTTGACAACAAGCATCTTAATATGCAAGTAACATATTATCCAAGTTCCTTATTACTTAACAAAGAGGACAAACATATATTTAGAAGCTGCATTTGAATGAGGAAACCTATGAAGCATTGAAAATGTCTTTTTCAAATGATTCATTTTATTCCAGGGAAAACTCTTTTACAAAGGTTTGACGATGACTTCATTGTTTTGACCGCTGAAGAAAAAGACTTCATATCGACTATGAAGCCTTGCAAGCTACTTGAATTCTGCACGGGATCGAGCAAAATTCCGGCTCTGGGTTTCGAAGAGGAGCCTCATATTACTTTTTCCCATAATGATATGAAGTTTCACCCATCAGCCCACACATGTGGTAACAAACTTGTCATGTACGTAAACGATAAAACAGTTAATGACAAAAGCAATTTCTTCAAGATCATGGTGGAAACACTTATGAATGCAGATCATTTTGGATTCAGCTGACGGTCAAAATATACATTGCTATGTAGGTACGGTCCAAAACGAATTGTGCATGGAAACCACTGGCTGCCAGGACGAAGCGTCGGGGTTTCTAGATATTGACACTGACATACCCAATCGGGTTCTACATATCATAGGTTTTTCAAAATTTAAAATTATTTTTTCTGTTTTTTTATATTTTTTTAATTATAGAAAAAAAAATTCTAATGAATAATAACTACTACTAACAAGGCATAAAAAGGAAAAACGGAATTCTTAAAATCAACGTTTTTCTTTACATTTTTTACAAAAATTGCTAATCATCCTTGGGCTAGAAATTTACCGAACCATGTTAAGTCCAAAAACAAATGAATGTACATCATTCATTATTGCTGTACGATAAAGGGAACTGACATAATAGCTTACATCACTTGTATTGAATTTGCATGTTGATAATATAATATCTTTAAACAGTGGGGGTTTAATATGCATATCTGGTCGGTAAAATATGCACACATAGTGAACCGAGAATATATGAAATGTTCATCTAAATTTCTTGCAAAAGTGGTATGATGTGTTGTGTGAAGTAAGTTACCAGTACAACTGAGCTATTCTGAATATGTAATTTTTAACAAGGGGTTTATTTGTATGTCGAAATGAAAATGTATGCATGTTGGTAGGCTTGCCTGATAACACTGAATTGGTGTTATATGAACTCGTGCGTAGCAGAACTACTCGCATGATGACCTAGACTCCTAGAGTACGGATTAAAATTCTTTAACCTGTATGATATTATCATTTGTATTAAATTATTCATTCTGCCTACTATTATCAAGCATTCTTCTATAGAATCCAGTAATACCACTTTCTGTTCTGTTTGGTATATATTTAAAATTCTTTGTAATAAAAAAAAAATCATATATCCCTATATATCCCTTGATTTCTTTCACAGGAATCTGTAATAACTCTCTCTCTCTCTCTCTCTCTCTCTCTCTCTCTCTCTCTCTCTCTCTCTCTCTCTCTCTCTCTCTCTCTCTATATATATATATATATATATATATATATATATATATATATATATATATATATATATATATATATATATATGTGTGTGTGTGTGTGAGAATTATTACTAGGTCGTCATGCGAGTGTGTCTGCTACGCACGAGTTCATTTAACACAGATTCAGTGCCATAATTTTTTGGTGTTGCGTGCTAAGTATTGACTGGATATGGGCTGGTCTGTGCAATCAAAGTGATGGGTGCCGTTTATTCGCGGACCTGGGTTTCGAAATTCCGTAGAGTACGAATTAAAAGATACTAGTACTAGAAATCAAATAACCTTTTTCTGCTAAATCAGTAGCAGCTCTGTTTGGGTAGATTTGGAAAATTATTCCTCTTTCCCATCGAGTCACTCCACGGAAACCAGAACCATTGAACAATGAATAATCAATTTTAATAACCATGCCGAATTACAGTTCTATGAATGTGTGTTTCAATAATACCTTATGTTTCTTTAGAGACAAATTACATCAAGCCATACAATTCGATCACATAGCACTCTGGGAAGTCTTCTTAATTCTAGGCAAGCCCTCAATGTCATCGCCAACGGTGCTAGTCTCTGATTCATAATCGAAGATCATGTTTTACAGGGACAACTACCCTAATGTTTGTTCATGCCATGGGCGTCTGCACATACATGCAAGGGGAGGGGTGGCACTTACCCTCCCCCATTTCATTTCTAAATTGCATCCATCAAACTTAATAGCTGACCACTACATATTTGCCCTCCTCCCCGAAAATAGATCCGGGGGCGCCCATGGTTCATGCTCATCAGTATCATCAGCAATGCAGCCATCATTGAGATCCATAATTTAAACGCACCAAAGACAGAATTCATCCGCAATGTTAAGACGTTGCGTACCTGACCATGTGAGCCCAAATTTTCCTTGAAAAATTACTTGAGATGTTATTTTACAATAATTGAAGCCAGAGGATGGCTTGGTACCAAAAGTATTCACAACATTTCGTACAACTATTATGCAGGATTATGTACTTTGTCCAGATTTGATTTCATTCCAGACTAAGGTAGATGTGAAAGACATTTATACCTTATAAAACTTTGTGTCGAACTTCAGTTTACAATAACAGTTGCCAACACAGTGAATGCCATCTTGTACACATAATTTGACAACGTGTTTGAGAGAAGTTTCCGCAACTAGTCTATACAAGCTGGTTGTATTTATAGTTTTAGCACATGTGAAGACAGAAATGTAGAGGTTTAAAAACACATCGTTTATGTGTTTATTTGTTTGTCATAACTATGTGTTGTATTTGCCTTTGAAAAAGACTCATTAAGAGTCGAAAGCGCTTAGGCTAGTTAGTTACTAGTTTCGTACTGTTCGTCGTCAGTTTATTGCATATATTTTAATTAATCCCTGACACACGTGATCTCTTGGTGGATCCAGTACGCTTGAAAGGGTTGTTATTCGCCATATGATTTGTATTCTTTATATATATATATATATATATATATCTATATATATATATATATATATATATATATATATATATATATATATATATATATAGATAGATAGATAGATAGATAGATAGATAGATAGATAGATAGATAGATAGATAACACAAGAGAACATTGCTCAGGATGTTAATTGGATCTTCCGAAACAGAAATAAAACGACACGTGTTGGATGAGTCAAAAAGAAGGTTTGGAAAATGCATGGACTCTCGCCTCAGGATAGAAAAGTTTGAGAAAGTAGTATAAAGAATTGTGTTTCCTTTCCTTTCCTTCATTGACTTATATGTAGACGAAACTCATCGAAACTCTCTTGCAACAGAGAAAAGAGACTACCCATTGTTCAACAATTTATTTGACGGGACGTTTCAAGGATAAGGTTATATGTACATTACTACGAGTCTATGCTTTTAAAAAAAAAGTAACAGAAAAGAGTAAAAGACAATAAACTGTGTTAAACTTCTAACATATATATATATATATATATATATATATATATATATATATATATATATATATATATATATATATATATACCTAGAATACAACGCGAGAAAAAGAAAGAAAAAACTTACGATATGACGAATTAAATCTCAAAATAATCCAAGAACTATAGACACAAGTCCTAGTAATGTAAAGTCCTAGATAAAAGTAAAAGTCCAGAAAATGTCCCAAAACTGAAGTCGATTACGTGTCTGATTGAAGTGACGAATATCAACAGTCTTTTGTTGAATCACAAAAATATAATTCCACGTACGAATTATGTATAAATTTCATTGAATGTTTGTATCCAAACATTTTAACAAAGCACTTATGTATATAAAGAAAAATTAAAAGTTTGAATAAGTTGAACAAAAAAGATTAAATCCGAAAGCTCCAGGTCACAACATATAATAAAACTTAAAAGTTCTAGATGTTGAAGCAAGAATGACCAAGCCCTCGCAATAACAAGATTATATAGTTCTCGACTTGACCTCAGGTCACAGTCAGCATTTTGTGTTACAAAATCATTACCAAATCGAATAAAAACCTTCTAGAATGAGAGTATTGTTTAAAAAATCAAATAGATAAAATGTAAAACTCACTATGAAAGTCCAAAACCCTGACCGAAATCAATATATTTACTTCTGTTAATAAAAATCATGATATTAAGTCCGTGCACATAGAAAAAAGTATATATTAGTTGTTCACATAAAATCAAAAACGATAATAAAATGTCAATTAGGTCAAGCAGAAATGAATTCAATTTTGGACAAGGTCAATTCAAGCATACAATGTTACATTACAATAGCATGCAATGAAATAAAATATTTTAAAACTAATAAACAAAACAATTAAATTAAATATACATAACAATATTGACGAATTATCATTAACTATTAAAACGAATAACTAAAGAATGGATATCTAAAACTTTATTACCATACAAAAATTCTTGGAATTTTTTCGTTCGTGTTAAAGATGAATATAAGGTGGTCCAATTCTCAGACTACTGCATTCAAACACACAATGAGGTAACTGAGAAGTTAAAGAAATAACGCAAAAGTAAGCCTGGACACCAGTATATTCGCAAGATAAAACTCAGCCTATAAAATTAGACTGTATAAGGTGGTCATTAATGAAAACCATCAGGCTGAACTACACAAGGTGGCACTAATTGAACAAAATCAGAACTACAAAGCAGCGCAACATAAAGGTGCAGCTGCTTACAAATTTATAAATCCTTTAAATTCTACAATTCTGGGCATGAAGCTATACACGTTATATCTCTTTGTACTATTGTAATATCATACTTACTAATAAGACATAAGTACAGATTTCATATCTTCAAAATTCAACATCATGTAGTTTGGACAAATACAATATTCTGAACCTTGGATCATCAGAAGTCATCTGGTGACATTGTAGAGCGGCCATCTCCGCCCCTTCTCCTTTGCCTCTTTCGGACATAACATCCCAGAACACTCCACCACGTCTGTAACGAGTTCCCTAAATATATCAATGAAAGACGCATATTCCAGGAAAGAAAGATAACTCTTAAAGCCCCGATAATATATGCAGAATTCCTACAAACAGAAGCAAACAATATGTACTCAGTACAAAACAATATCCTGGGATACCTTCTTTACATGGGGAAGATATAAGTGTAACCTTCAGCTAGGACACAAAGTATAACTCAAACCCCTCACTGTTAATGACATTCAGTTTAAAAAACTCATCATGGGTAGATGTCAAGACTGGGTGTGAGTAAGCTCTGCCTTTTTGGAATAGATTGGTAGATCTTTCACACTAGGGGAACTAGTTCGCGGGGCGTATACCACCCTAAATGGCGACAGAGACCCATTCCCAAAATACTGACAAACATGGGTAAGCGACAATACAACACATATATAATAATCTCATTATCAACTCCACAATTCAACCACCATTAAATGATATTAAAACATATTTAAGCTGCTAGGTAAAACGGAAAGTGAAGCGGTAAACCCGTAACGCAACCCCGCCCCCGTACTACTCACATGTATTAATTAATTAAAGATCGAACACTAACTCCTCGTCTATTTTATAGGAGTATGGTATCGGTGAAAGGTCGTGGAATAATACAAAGTACTTTCTCAGACCTTACAGAATATTTAGTAAATATAAGGTCGTCTTAAACTCTGCCAATTAGTCCCCGCCGCACAAGAAGTCAACGCTTTATTCAGTAAAAGTAAATTCATCATAGGACCACTACTCTGACCTTAACATAAATAGGAGTATAAAGTGGCCCAAGGTCCATACCATCAGAGCCCACTGCACAATGCGGTAACTAACTATCAATATTCCCCCCCCCAAAAAAAAATAAACACTGGTACCACCTGATTCTAAAACAAATGAATAAGACAGTATAAGATGGCCAATAACCCAAAGAAGACACCATTTAAATTTGAGGAAAAATTCTAAATTTTTCGACCCTTGATCAATTGGGGATTTTTTAATGGTACAGGGATGTGCCCCTTTCAGCCCTCTTCTCCTCCTTTGCTGTTTCAGGTCAGAACCAGAGTTCAGTGCATACGTTAAAGCGTCGAGCGAGTTACCCGCACAAGTTCGACGAATAATTAAAGAGTACGCTGTGCGTACATCGAATAGTCGCGATTGGTCGAACGTGACTTTCACCTAAGATTATCACCATCAATCCATCCATTCTCCCACCTATCTAAACAGTTTACTCGAATATTACCACCAAAAGTAATGGGTCACACAGACCTCTTATAGTTCTTTTTCGTTTCCGTAAAAATGATTTCTACAAATGGCTAGCACGACATCAGTTACAATAGTAGTATAGGAAAATAAAGGTTTTGGCCCACCCACCCCTCCCACACCTCCTCCCCCACCCCCGCCAAACCCTCATTTCCCTATACTACTACTATGTAGACAGGTATTTTGTAACCAGACAAAACAACAGGTGTTGGAATGAGATAAGCTCTGTCAACAGAAGTGACGAATTTGTTAGAACAGCGTATGTGTGGAATATGATTATTCTAAAGACGGCAAATAGGTTTTACCACAAATTTTTTTATCAGATAACAGGATGAAAATTAAACTGCATTAGAACGTTGCAGTTAACAAGGTGAAAATTAAACTAGCATTAGAATGAAAATGATATTATTTTAGTTATATTATATCTTAAGTTTAGATAAAATTTTATGTTACTCATATTTTTTGTGATATTTTTTAATACTTGCTAACCCTCATTGGTAGAATATCTGTTAACATATTGTCAATAATACGAAATTCACGTAATAAATCATCCATATTATATTTAACTACTCGTAGGTAAGACCGGATCTGATCAAGTAGTTTCTTGTAAGTTTTAATTGATGTTAAACAACCGTGCTTCTTTATTCTTGGTTCTACTTTTTTACACGCCGCTGTAAGTGAAACACCAATAGCGGATATGATTAACAAAAAAGGATTTAATGATACCCCACTTGAAATTATACCAGAACTGGTCATTAACAAGGGTAGATAAGATATTACTCGAAGGATCTTGTTGTAGTATTTGTAACATTTTTTCACGCACCAAAGTTTTTATGATAATATTTATAGTATTGTATTAATGCGTCTACATCTTGTTTTGGAATATCTTTTGAAATATGATTGAAATCAACTATACTTCTTTTCATTATAATATTAGTTCACATAGTCCTATGTTTGGTTAATCCATAATAAGAGCTGGTTGTTCAGCTATAAATTCCAAACACCAGAGAAAAATTGCTAATTTTAAAGTTTTATCAACTGGTTCAAGTACAAATTCTTCTTCAGAATTTTTGTTTATTATTACAGAAACTACTCCAGATGAGTCATCATTTGGATGACGAAATAGATATTTGGTAGATATTCTAAACTTTGCACTGCTAAGCACTGACAATCTATACACACCGGTAACTTCTGCAATATATTTGATAGAATTATTTTTGGTGTCCACCCAGTATAACCAGTATCAACAGTATACACAATATTTTTAATCTGTTTGTGAGGAATTTTAACCATACTCGTTTTCTCAACAATATTAAGAATTCCACTAATAATATCATTGAGTTTTGTGTTAATATCATTGAGTTTTGTGTTAATATTAGCGAGTGTAATGTTAACAATTGATGGATTTCCAAAAAAGTCATCTTTAAGCGTGTTTATGTTTCTACGAAAATTTAAAAATGTTTTTACGTGACCGATAAATTCATTTTTGAGCGCTGTTATTTCATTACTGATTGGAACGTCCTGATCATCGACATATTTCGTAGTTACAGCGTCTCCATCTGTAGTTGGATATCCAAGATCTGTAATCTTGTTCTGGTTCATAACAATATTCCCATTAAATAAATCACCAGCTTTTTTAACAAAATCATTTACTGACCTACCAGAATCTTGTATCTTACCTTGATTGTTAAAAGTCATGATATGATCAGCATCCGAATTAGGAATTCGTACAAGTACATCTGGCAGTTTTACATCACTCGTTTTTAATCGTCCTTCTTTGTCCTGGAAAATGACGACTTCATCTGGTTCTACACTGGTAAGATTTAGTAAGTTATTGATTTCATTTTTGAGCTGATCAAGAGTTGCATATTTGGATAAGTCACCTTGGTAACCTTTTGTGGATAAATCTCCTGATAGTGTTCCAAATTTTGTATAGTAACTCATTATTTACTGTCTTAGATAAAATTATCAACACTAGTTTAATATTATACAAAATGGCAAAATCGTCGATATTAAACTTTGATACAGAGAAGCTGGTGAAACACAAACATAACAAAGAACTTCCTGATTGTCATTATCTTATTGTTGTGCGAACTGGATCAGGAAAAACAAATTTGCTTATGAACTTGCTTCTTGGTGATAATTTTAACTACGATAGAGTCTATATTTACACAATCAATCCACAGCAAGATAAGTATGAGTTATTAAGCGATTATAATGACAAACTTCGTGATGAACTTAAGGCTGGTGAAGTTTTTTTATAATTAGGCAGCCAGAAGATTTTATTCCAGTTAATCAACTTGATGCAGATGAACATAAGATAGTAGTTTTTGACGATATTCCGCTAAATAACATGGAGATAAACAAAATAAGATCGTATTTCTCACTGTCAAGTAACAAACAATGTAATTCTGTTTATCTCACTCAAGGATTTTATAATGTTGACAGATTTATTCGGCGAAATACGGGTTGTTTTATATTATTTCCAGGACTGGACAATGTTGACGTTAGAAATATTGCAAGCGAACAATGCGGTGACGTGACCAAAGATAAGTTTATTGAACTTTACCGCCATGCTACAAAATATAAATACAACTTTTTCTTATTTGATAAACTTATAAATGATCCAACTAAAATGTTTCGCTGTTGTATTGACACTTACTTACAGTAAGGGTTTCAATTTTATAAAATTTATAATAATAATAATAACGGACAAACGAGCAAGATACAGACAACACATAGAAGATCTAAAAAAACACTTGCTCAATCTCAGACATCGCTTAAGCAAAAAGTACAACAAGCACGACGTGGGCAAGTAACCGCTACAGAAGCAACAGCTACAATTTTCAAGCCGGTTACTGAAGCACTATTAGGTAAACAACCTGAAACTAAACCACTGTCAAAAGAAGAACTTAAACAACTGCAGGAAAAAGGCTTGGTTGGAATTGTTAAAGAACAACAGGAAGCAGCTGCTGCAAAACTTGTTACTAGATCTGATGAAGCAAAAAGAAAACTAATTGAGGCACTTACAGCAAATATAGCTGATCCTGCGGCTAGACAAGCTGAAATAGATCGATTGATAAACAATCCGCTGGAACTTGAGCGAAGATTAGCAGAGTTAACACCGCAAGGAATAACAAATATTATAAAAAATTTATCAGGAGATATAAAAGATATCAAAGAGGAGCAACAAAGAGTTGGTGAGCTTACTGTAAAGTTTATGGAAGTTGGAGATCAAAGATTTTATTTTACAAAAGAGCAAATGATGAGATAAAAGGTATTGAATATGATGATTTTTTAAAGAATGAAAATATAAGGGGTATTGATGATATAAGCAAGTAGACTGATGTAGAATATCAAACATTACTCGATAGATTAGATGTAATATTTAAAGACGGAGCTGCTGCTAAAGATGAATTAAACACGGTTACAGAGATTGATAATATGATTCCACTTTATGAAAGAATGAGAAACGGTGTTATTGCTCTCACGTTTAAAAAAACAGCAGAAAATAGTAGATTAAAACCTTTTGGTAAAGGGTGGAGTTTTAAAAGGAAAGTTTTTTACTTTTGATAAAACTCGTGTAGAGAAAAGTAGAGAAGTAAGAACAGGAACTGGTGTAAAAATATTTACATCAACTACTGAAATGATAAGTAGATTAATGTTATTAATATCATCAAAGGAAGCTGGGAATGTTAGTGTTGAACTTGATAATGAAATCATTGACATACTTGATCATCCAAGATCGAGTGATTTATTAACATCTGACGAATATGAAACTTTACACCGCGACTTAATCGCGGCGACTTAATTTTGTAAAATGATATAATATTAAAGGAATGCAAACAACATTATTACTAAACTCTAGTGAGTCTGCGATAGATAGCGCAAATTTTTCAGTAAATTATATTCCACCTATCCAACTAGATCCTACAAAACAATATGAAATTGGATTAATTTCTTGTACTTGCTGGAATGCTATACCTAACGTGAAAAATGATGTTAACGATGAAATGTATTTTACTATGATTACAACATCTCCAATATCTACAACAAAAAAAAAAAAAAATTCCGCAAGGAGCTTATAATATTATTGATCTAAACAAGACAGTCAAAGAGCTCATCACAAAAGCTGACGGTGTGGCTGATAATTTTGAATTGGCAGCAAATTATAACACATTGCGAACTAGGATAACTTTGCAAAATATAGTAATCAGTCTTGAACCAAGAGAAAGAAGTATTGCACAACTGTTAGGATTTACTGAAAAAACTTACACTGCACTTGATCAGCCTATTACATATGACAGTGAACTGCCAGTAAATATAACAGAAGTAAATACAATATTAGTAAATTGCTCTATTGCTTCTGGCTCTTATACATCAAAAGGCAGCAAAGGTCAAACGATTAACAGTTTCTCACCTGAAGTTCCGCCAGGTTCTCTCATGCAAATAACTCCACGAGATATTATCTATTATCCTTTAAATGTTGAAAATCAAATATCAAGTATAATAATGCAGTTGACAGATCAGTCAGGAAAACAGTTGGAATTGAATAATGAAGTTGTAACTTATTATTTACATCTACGTGAGCAAAAGTAAAAATTATGCAACATCAAATATAATGAAACAAAGAAAAAGTTTATCGAAGAAAAATAGTAGGAGGATTTTTTGGAAATATTTTTACTAAAGTTATTGAAAAAATTCCGGGTATAGTTGCACCAATTGCTATTGACACTGGTAAAGCTTTTGCAACTAGGGCTGCATCTGCCGCTGAGACTGCGGTGGGACAAAAAATAGCTGATAAAATAAAAGGTGATCCACCGACTGCATCTGAAATAAAACAAGCTATCTCAGAAATCGCTCCAACAAAAGAAACTCAAAAAGCTATGATAACAACAACACAAAAATTATTATCACCAAAGGGTGAGCAGATAATACAAAAATTAATATCTAAAGTAACAGTGCCGCAATAAAATTTTATATAATCTAATAAAATAAAATGTCTGTTAAAAATTATCTCGAGTTAACAGAAACTTATGACATCGACAACGATGTGACAGAATTTGAGTATGTTGAGTATCTTGATGAGAATTCTAACGAACCAAATAAAGCTGGTATTAGAACCTTTAACACCAGAGACGAAGATGTATTTCTACTGCCACAAAAGGCTATGTTAGAAGTTCGTTGTCAGATTATGACAGTAGCCAATCCACCTGCTGCAATTGCAGTTGGAGCAGAAGTAGCTCTTATAAATAACGGCTGATGTTTATTCAAAAGTGCTAGATATCAACTGGCCAATCAAACTATAGAAGATATTTCAAGTCATCTACAAGTTGCAAGTACAATTTTAAATATTATTTCGTTTTCCGACGATTACTCAAGATCAACTGCAACTAATATGATGTGGTTTAAAGATACTGGACGGGGTATAGCTGAATCAACCGAATTTTTAAAGAGAGGCGCTATAGTACATGGGCTGATGCTGATGCAAATGCTGTAATTGTGAGAAATTTTCTCATTGCTAATGCAGACGCGCTAGGTATTTCTGCACCAGGTGCAGCTGCTAATACAGACGCTACAAGAGTTTCTCTTACAGCAGCTTTTAATAATCTAAATATAACGCCACCAGCTGCAGATGCAAATGGTACTGCGATGTTAAATTTACTTCTTAACACACTTGACGTGAGAAATCCACGCTATAACGATGGTTTTGTTAGGCGAAGAAAACTTACAGCAGGATCACGTCAAATTACAATGATGCTTCCACTAAGTATGATTTTCAACTTTTGTCGCGATCATGATAAAGTATTCCGTGGAGTAAAACATACTCTTATTTTAGATCGAGCAGACCGAAACGATTGCTTGTTTAGATCTGGAGGGGTTGATGTACAGTTTATTATAAACAAACTTGCTTTGTGGATGCCACGTATAACACCATCAATCACTAAAATGTCAGAACTAAATAGTACGCTTGATAAACATACAAATAGAATTTATTTTAAGCAGCATAAGATATATCAGACAGCGGTTCCAAATACTACTTTCTACACATGGAGGGTCTCAACAACATCAAGCGAACAACTGCCCAGAAATATCTTTGTCGTATTTCAACAGCAAGCCCGACGAGGTAACCAACAACAAAATAATGCATTTGATCACTCTGATGTCAGAAGAATATACGCTAGATTAAATTAAAAGCAATATCCAGAACGAGCTATCGAGTGCAATTTTGCTGATGACGTTATTAAAAATATTTCTCGACCGTACATGTACCTGCTTGACGCAATACAAAAATATCAAGATGTTGAAGATGGAACTCAAATATCAGCAGAGGAATTTCGTACGCTTTATCCTATATTTCATTTTGATGTTAGTCAACATAACGAGCGAATTGTAGACAGCACAGCGGATATTGAAATTACCTGGACACTTGGGACGGTTCCAGTAGCGCCGTTGTACGTATACGCATTAGTGATTAGTGATAGATTTATCACGGTAGATTCTATTGGAGGTAAAATGACAGTTCAAGTTTAATCCACAGTTGTTATATAAAATGACAAAATATATTGTAAAAGAAGTATATTTGACCGATGGTCAAGTTAAAAAATTAGTAGCTGCTATTGCAAAGCGAGAACAGGTATCATTAAAAATCAATCCTAATATTTCTGATGGTGTTTTAACAAAATTAATGCTAACAAAAAATCAAGTAAAAAAGTATGATCGTAAAAAAACTTTTGTTTTAAATTTGAGTGCTGCACAAATGACAGCGATGGCAAACGACATTGTCGTTAAAAGTGGTTTTCTTGGTCCAGCATTATCAGTATTAACTAGTACAATAATACCTAAAATTTTACCAGTCTTAGGCACATTAGGACTAGCAGCAGCGTCTGGAGCAATATCTGGCGCAACGAAGAAAGCAGTCGAAGGTAATGGTATCATTCGTGGAAGTGGAATAAAAAAATTGTAAATTTTATGTAAATAATATATCATAATGCCACAAAAGAAAAAGAAATCGAAAGCAACAAAAAAAAAGAAAACAACAAAAACAAAATCGCCAACACCAAAATGCGAATGCATATGCAATCAACCAAAACAAGGAGGAATTATTCCGTTCGCTCCACTTTTGGCGGGACTAGCGGGAAGTCTGCTGCCAAATCTTTTAGGAATCGGACGTGGTCTAACAATTACCGGGAACTCGACCACCCCGTTGTGTAATTTTGATATCATCGATAAGTTAAAAGCGGTTCCTGGATTTCACGGAGTTTATTCTAAAGATGAACTCGCAGCAATAAAATCACCATCAGCTGTAAGTTCGTGTGTTATGAATATACAAGATTTTAATGAAGAATCCTGCACGCATTGGGTAACAGTTTATAATAATATTTATTTTGACTCGTTTGGACTTCCTCCAAGCGATGTAATAAAAAAGTATATGAAGAAAAAATTTAAAAAGATATATTATTCATGAAATCAACTCCAACCTGTTGGAACGTCTGCTTGCGAATATTATTGTATTATGTTTATCCAACAGATGAGCAGAAATCTTAATTTTTTAAAATTTATTTTACAGTTTGACAAGCATCCTTCTCACGCTAATGATGAGATCGCAATTAATTTTATGTAAACTTACAAGTATAATAATGTCAACATACTGTCTCAAGTGTTTTTAAAGAAAGTGTCCCCAGCGACAGTATCATCAGAGATGTCGCTAGGATCTGCTTATCCTGATATTATTTTAGTCGACGACTAAAAATATAGAATGATATGCAACTGTGATTCTGACAGAGATTTGTGTCTTGAACAAAATAAAATTTTCGCATACTGTCAATGTTGTAACAACAGGGAAATAGTAGGGTCAGGTATAGATATACATAAAATTATTGGAAAATTACCAAAACCAAAAGGCGGTTGGACATTGCCAGGTCATCGGTATACAGGACCTTATAATCCGCTAGATCAACAACTAGATGAAAACGACAATGCATTGCCAGGTCAAGAGCCTTATAATCAAATGGATGCAATAGCGATGCGTCATGATATCTGTTATCGTGATCATGAAAACTCGAAAGCAGATTGTGATAAAGTAATGTTAGACGAATTACGTGATATGGAGCCAACAAATCTACGAGAACGTTTTGATAGAAGATTTGTTCAGGGAATGATAGGAGCAAAATATAAACTCTGACTCGGAAAAAAAGTATACGATGATCTTGCAGTCGAGCTGCACAGACCTAAAAAAAAAGTTCCCACGACGTAAAGTTGTCGCTAATGGTGTAGATGATATCTGGGCAATAGATTTGGTGGATGTATCCAATCTAGCTCAGTTTAACGTTGGCGCTGATGGTGCTCCAAAAAGGTATTTGTTTAATGTTATAGATGTTTTTAGCAAATACGCTTTCAGTGTACCTGTTTCGGATAAGACAGGGACTTCAATGACTGATGCGCTAAAACAAATAATAACGAGTACAGAAAGAATACCAAACAAAATCTGGAGTGATCACGGATCCGAGTTCTTTAACAAAAAGTTTGAACAGTTTCTAGAACAAAATAATATAAAAAGGTATGTTACAGGAAACGAAGGTAAAAGCATTGTAGTTGAAAGATTTAATCGCACGCTAAACGAGAAATTACACAAACATATGACAGCTAAAAACACCAACAGGTACATCGATGACCTTTCTCAAATCGTAGGTGAATATAATAATACGAAACATCGAACCATCAAAATGACACCTAAAAAAGCTATTAAAAATCCAATATTAGCAAATGAAAACATGTACCGCAGACATAAATTTAAGGTTGGTGATAAAGTTAGAATTTCTTTGACAAAAAAGGTATTTGCAAAAGGATTTACTCCAAACTGGAGCGAAGAAGTGTTTGTGGTTGATAAGGTACATTTTACAATACCTGTAGCATACGTTTTAAAAGATCTGGCAGGGGAACCGATTGTAGGTAGTTTTTATGAACAAGAACTACAAAAAACTGAGCAGGATGTTTTTGTTATCGAGAAAGTAATTAAGAAAAATGGAAATAAAAGTTTAGTCAAATGGCGTGGGTATAGCGATAAATTTAACAGTTGGATCCCAACTAAGCAGATTATGATATAGTGTTATTATAAATTTTTTCATACTTTTGTTTGACAGATTTACATTTTACTGGTTTACATAACGATATTAGATATTGTCTACGATCGTCAGAGATCGTCATTAGATTAAAAATCTTGACAAATATGAAATCGAATTTGATATTTTTCTGTCGGCCTGGAATTCTGATGTTTAAGAAAGGTTTGATTAGCTGCCAAAACAGTTGTTGTTCGGCAACGGTAAAATTAAATTTCATTATTTTTTTTGCAATGTGATACTTGACATTATATCGTTTAGTTGTTGATCTGCTGTAATTTGATCTGTCAGCAACAGTGACTATTTCACCATCATCATCAGATTCACTGTTATATAAAATATCATCTTCATTATAACCAATAGATTTGTCTATGAAATCTTTGGAAAATGTGACCTCATCACTGACGACCTTATCGCTGGCGACTTTGTCGCTAGTATCTTGTTTGTAAAGTTCAGCGAGTCGTTTCATCAAGTCCATTATTATAATATATTTTTATCTAAATTATTGTTATAAGATGACTGATGAGATAAAATATCACCAAAAAGTTAATATATTAAATTACAACGAACTAGCCGAAGCGGTAAGAAAATGTTTGTTGGGTTATATTGTTGACGTTATTGTAATGCAAGGTGATTCTCATAAAATATTGCTAACAGAAGAAGAAAAAAATAAAATTAATGAAAGTGCAGTAACGACGCTAAAATTTAATCACGATGATATCATAGCATTTGCTCATCATTGCTTTACTAAAACTGAATGACAAAATATTATTGATCATCATATCTAAAACGAATCCTAGCATCGTATTCGCTTGAAAAAGTTGATTTCATTACTCCATCAGCTACAAATTTTACGACTGCGGGATTTATCTTATAATATTTCGCCGCAGCTGAAATCGATTTGAATTTAATCTCCTCATCCGTTTCGAGGTTTTTTGAAATAACAGGTTTTGCTGGACATCTAAAATTAATACCACCACCACGTCCTTTTCTTACATTTTCCTGTTGGGTAACTAGTTCTAGATTTTCCAATCGATTGTCAGTCTTTACGTTATTGATGTGATTAATAACAAGACCATTGGGTATAGATCCGTTGAACACCTCGTAAATAAAACGATGACCATAATAATGAACTTGATTTGGCGATGTTCCTCTAACAGTTACCCTGATATATCCCATATTACTCATAGTAACAAGAACTTTTTTAGTTTTTCTGTTTCTAATAATACCGCGATCGTTAGCCTCGTATAAATCAAAGACAGAATGTGGCTGAAACTCATCTTCTAAGGATAAGTTTTCAATGTTGTCATCAGTGACTTTATCGTTCACGTGATATACACGCTGTCCCTCTGGAATATCATCGCAAAACAACGTGTAAATAAAATCTTTTCTAAACATTGCAATCCTCTCGGCATTATCTCCCTTTACACTAATCGTATATCCCGCTGACGTTAATTTGCCAACAGATATTCTAGTTTTGATGTTAATAACTGAACCTAATGTATTTCCAGCGTATAAGTTGTATTTTGGGTGAACATGATAAATCTCATGCTCATGTGCGCTTGTCAGATTTACTGTCATTATATTATAGGCGATGTTTTTTTATCTTTGATTGATTTTAGCGCATGCGCAGTGTGAAGTAAAGTTATACTTTGGGTGAATTTGATATGCTTCTTGCTCACATGTGTTTGTTAGATTTGCTGTCATTATATTATAGGAGATTTTTTTATCTTCAATTGATTTTTAGCACATGCGCAGTGTAAGGTAAATTATCAATTAGATATTACATTATAGTATAATAATGTTAAAATTGCGTGATATAGCTAAGAGAATCCTTATGGGAGAACCTGATAAAATAGCGACTGCTTTTGCAGGTTTTGATAATAGTTATCAGTTTGATAATCAAATTGTTTTAGTAAATTTTAATGCAGCAAATCTTTACCACCTACTACAGACAGCTGTAAAACGTGAGCTCGAAAAACACAAAAGTATCAGATTATTTGTGCAATATCATGTTATATTTTCAAAGTTAGTTATAACGGAAGAATTAACTAACAAGGAAATTGCAGAACCTTATATGAACGCAAAATCAAGACGTGTTTTGCTTGGGACTGATCTGTTATCACTATCTGATGAAATACACCAAGAAATCTGGAAACAAATAGAGGAATTCACTCAATTAGGTTCGGGTTGGAAGTTTGAAATGATCAAAGAAATATTGTTTCACACGATGAAATATAACGCATTACGAGGTAGTTCATACATCGACCTGCCACCAAAAATAAAAAGTAAAAGATGTTGTATAAACATCAAAAACGTAGATAACAAGTGTTTCCAATGGGCTGTTTTTTTCGCACTATTTCCAGCAGAAAAATATATCAGTCACGTACGTGTCTAGATTAAATTTTAAAGATATTAACTTTCCTGTGGCAGAAAATCAAATACCAAAATTTGAAAAGCAAAATAATGTTTCAATTAACGTTTTCGGACTAGATGAAAAAGAGGATGTATACCCGAGATATATTTCAGAAAAAGCTTCACAATCGACTATAAATTTACTCTTTTACAAAAATCATTACGTTTGGATTAAAAACTTTAACGGACTAGTTGGTAAACAGTACAATAAAAATAGGAACAAAATGTTCTTTTGTTACTGCTGCTTGCATGGTTGTGCTAACAATGAAACATTACAAAAGCATTTGCAGTACTGTAATGATGTGCAAAAAATAACAATACCATCTAAAAAAGATAGTGTGTTACAGTTTGCCCATCATAATCACAAACTAAAAATTCCTTTCGTTATATACGCTGATTTTGAGTGTTTACTTCAACCTGTACTTGGCGTAGAAAATAATCCTAATCAATCGAGTACAAGAAAAGTTCAAAATCATGTTCCGTGTGGAGTAGCGTATAAGGTAGTTTGTTGTACTGATTCTAGATTATCTAAACCAAATAAATTATATCGTGGTAAAAATCCAGCTATCTACCTTCTCAAGCAGTTGATTAATGAAGTTGATAATATTACTTATCATTTGAAAAAAGTAACGCCAATGTTAAAATTAACACCTCAACAAGAATCCGATCACAAGCAAGCAGAAATTTGTCATATTTGTGAAAAAGCTTTTGATACTGACAACTAAAAAGTACATGACCATTGTCATTTGACTGGACAGTATCGTGGAGCGGCTCATAATCAGTGTAATTTAAAATTTCATGCTCCAGATTTTATTCCGGTTATTCTTCACAATTTTCGAGGATATGATAGCCATATTATAGTAAAAGCTTTTGTTGATCCTGATATAAAATCTCGTCTAAAACTCGATAACGTCATCAAATGCATCCCAAATAATTTTGAAAAGTACATGTCAGTTACGCTAGGTAAATTGCGTTTACTGACAGCCTGCAGTTTATGGCAGCCTCGTTAGATGAGCTAGTAAAAGGTTGTAGTAAATTTGATAACCTAAGAGACTGTTTCGGAGATAAATTTAATCTACTAGCTAAAAAAGGAGTCTTTCCATACGAATACCTCGACGACTGGAGTAAATTTGATGAAACATCTTTACCTGACAAAGACAAATTTTACTCACAACTTAAAAACGAAAATATAACCGATGACGAGTACAGTTATGCACAAGATATCTGGAAAGAGTTTGATTGTGAGACTTTTGGAAATTATCATGATTTGTATTTGAAAACTGATGTGTTATTACTAGCAGATGTTTTTGAAAGTCTTCGTGAAGTGAGTTATAATAATTATGGACTAGATCCTTGCTGGTATTATTCTGCCCCTGGGTTGTCATGGGATGCTTTGCTAAAGTTAGTAAGGTAAGGTTAGAATTACTGACAGAGGTGGATATGTTCAATTTTATTGAAAAGGTATCCGAGGCGGTATTAGCGTGATAACGAAGAAATATGCTGAAGCAAACAACAAATATTTAAAAGAGTATAATCCTGACCTTCCTTCGAAGTACATAATTTATCTAGATTGTAATAATCTTTACGGTGGTTCGATGGCAGAACCAATGCCTCTTGGTGGATTTCATTGGATCACGGCTGATCGATTTCTATCGGAGACATAAAAAAGATACCCGACGATGTTTCCTATTTCGTTGAAGTTGATCTTGATTATCTAAATTCGCTACACAAATTACGATTACCCTTTCTGTGCAGAATCGATGGTCATAGATTATAGTTTGTTATCAAAAGAACAACAAGCGTTAGCATCACCAAGGCAACATTCCATGGTCAAGAAACTAGTACCAAATTTACTTGATAAGAAAAATTACGTTTTGCATTACAAAGTTTTAAAACAAGCAGTCGATGCTGGTCTTGTGTTGAGAAAAGTTCATCGTGTACTAAAATTTAATCAGTCGCCGTGGATGAGAGGTTATATTAACTCAAACTCTTCAAGAAGGGCTGCAGCGAAAACAGAGTTTGAAAAAAAAACTTCTTTAAACTGATGAAAAATTCCGTTTTTGGTAAGACGATGGAGAATATTAGGAAACGTGTAAATATTGAAATAGTTAATGATGTCAATCGCAGAAACAAACTTGTGTCAGACGATGATTTTGTGAGCATGAAAATATTTAATGAAAATCTTGTTGCAATACAAAGAAGAAAAGCAAATCTAAAACTAAACAATCCGATCTATGTTGGAGCTGCAGTGTTAGATTTATCAAAGTGGCTGATGTACGATTTTCATTACACTTTTGTTAAAAATCAGTGGCCGGCTAGTAGATTATTGTTTACTGATACTGATTCGCTCGTATATGAAATCGAAAGTGAGGACATCTATCAGGACATGTACAATAATCGACATCTGTTTGATCTTTCCGATTATGCACGTGACAGTAAATTTCATGACGACACAAATAAAAAGGTTATTGGTAAGTTTAAAGATAAAATGAACTCAAGCGCTATCAAATACTTTATCAGATTACGCAGCAAAATGTATGCCGTATTGTTAGATAATAATAAAATAACGAAAAAAGCAAAAGGTCTGCCTCGTGATTTTGTTAAAAAGTTTATGAAATTTGATGATTACAAGTATGCGCTTGATGGCGGTATTAGTTTTATGAGAGCTATGGCAATTTGAACTAATCATCATAAACTCGAAACAGATGTCATTATCAAACGTGGATTGTGTAATTTTGATGACAAACGCTATTGTAAAAATGGGGTAGATACATTTGCCCTTGGGTATTGTCATGATGATAGATATATACTCGACATTATCTTTTCCAACTGAAATTTTATCTAAACTTATAAAATAATGTTTGAAAATTTGACAATGACAAATAGCTACAATAGTAACATCAAATATCTAATGATGGACGGTAAACAATTGACAGTTGAATTTAATAATGAAACATCAGGTATATGTTTTAATGGAACACGTGACAAGTTAAAACTTTCGCTCATCAGATCTGATAACAGCGTGTATTTCAATTATCTCGAACAATTGTATCAAAAGTTGCTAGCGGAATTTAAAAACTTTCACAGCCCCATTAGCCAACAAAACTATACTAAACTCACAATTGATCTCGATCGGTCAAAGGTATATTTTATCAACAAAAAATATCCTCTGAACAAACCAGAAATGAAAGATTTGTTTGAGTCCCATCGCTGTGTGAGCGGTAAAGTAAAATTTAGTATCTATAATCGTGATAGTGAAGTATTTTTAATATCAACAGTTGAAACATTAATCATTGGTAATGAGATATAAAATAATATCATTTTCATTCTAATGCTAGTTTAATTTCCGCCTTATTAACTGAAACGTTCTAATACACAGTTTAATTTTCATCCTGTTATCTGATAAAAAATTTGTGGTAAAACCCATTTGCTGTCTTTAGAATAATCATATTCCACACATACGCTGTTTTAACAAATTCGTCACTTCTGTTGACAGAGCTTATGGCATTCCAACACCTGTTGTTTTGTCTGGTTACAAAATATCTGTCTACATAGTAGTAGTATAGGGAAATGAGGGTTTGGCGGGGGTGGGGGAGGAGGTGTGGGAGGGTTTGGTGGGCCAAAACTCTTATTTTCCTATACTACTACAATATGATTTACACACAGTTAGTTGCGGGGAACATTCCGAATTAGATAACTCGGCAGAATTTGGTCGGTAGTTCATCCGTGGTATTTCAGGATTCCGCTGCCACTTAGAAACTCCAGTCGGACATCTTTTTCTCTTTCAAATATTTAAATTGAATAATATGCTTTGTATACATTAAAGCATCTAATTGGTACTTGCTATCAATTTAACGAGTAAAATGGAAATATTGTCATGTTCAGTAAAAGTTCCAAACCAGCAATACTGACTGTATCGACAAACCAGATTATAAACGAGCATATCCTGCGACGGCTCTTGTTTATGCGATATATGCGCTGAACGATAAGTCAGGGTCTATTACCGCCTTCCAATGATAATGTCTCGCTTAACTTGTGTAGCGAGTTATAGAACATTTCACAAACGCGAAACCTGGAACTGGTCTAATGGATATGAGGTGCAAAAATATGAATGAGTGGGCCGATCATTCTGGTGAAAATGGAGGTACCATCAAGAATGGTTGGAAAAGAAATTTCTAATAAGGGTGATATATTCACCGGAGAGATTTTGTATGAATCAAACTATTTTTTTTAAATGGATATTTTCGATAATGGATATATTTATCGTGCAGAATCTCTTCGTGACAAAATGAAAAATCTTGCATTGAAATATGGTGACGATGTCGAACGCTTACTAGGTAATTGTTTTACCGTTCCGTCAGTTGCTACTCACTTTTACTCAGAAGAAAAATTCATGGAAACCGACAAGATTGGAATTTCATGAAGATGTACAGCTAAGTTGCTGAGAATACAGGCACATCGGATTGTGGAATACTAAATGCGATTATAAAGATATTATCTCAGTTCATATGGTTGCATGTTATCCTAGAAGGTTTTTTTTGGAATGAGAGAATGTTCTGAGCATTTCAATAGATTTGACGTCCAACACACGAGATGACCAGAGTTGCGATAAATGAACCCTATCAAGATTTTGACAGTTGTATTTGCTAGTAATGAGTCATTCAAATTTGCACCGAAAATCCTTCATCCGGTTCTCGCTGTTTATTTCGATCGTTATTTTGGCAAATGGGGTTGGACACCAATACTTTTATTACGATATGTGCTTGATCCAAAAATATTGATATCGTTAACCGTAAGCAAATCAATAATATCGTATCGTCCACAGAAACAAATCTGTCTGTATGTCGTTAAGAGATTTGTTCTTAAGGAGATCTTTTAGCACAGTCCCGGTGCTATATAATTAGAAACTAAGCTTGTAAACGATCTTGGCAAAAATAATTGGTAAATTTACGCAGGGAGGATTATACGACCATAAAAGACATAAATAAATGATTTTAGAATTTGTAGAGACCAAATAATTTGATAGTTGCAGGTCGGAAGACAGTTCGTGATTCACTTCAACAGCAATTATTTCTGTCACACAAGAAATGTTTTTCAGATCTACCAGTGCCATATATTATCGACTAGCAGATACAAGCAACAAATATTGAAGTTGAGATTCCTTGAATTAATGAAAAACAAAACTTTGTATTGGATGATGTTGTTGTTAATGTGAGTGATGCTGAGAGCGCATGAACGATGGACCAATCTCCATGTACTTCAGGATATGCTATAATGAATGATTTTTCTCAAGGATTAGCTATTTTCGATACAAATATCTGAAATTTTGATGATCGGATCGAATGATTAAATTTAGTTTATTTAACGGTATCGAGAGTTAGAACAGTATCTCAGCTATGAAGTGTTATCATAGATTACTCAATGACTCAGGAAAGCATTGGTAGCAACTGCAATGATATAGTAAGAAAAACAATTAATTGATTATCATCGATCTGACACAAAATGTAAGCGTGACTTAGATCTTGATAGTGAATTTATCATGACGCTTGAACACCAACATAATAATCACTGTGCTTGCCGAAGCACAGGAATGTTGTGGAAGTATTCTTCTAATGACCAACGACAGTTAACCGTGGATAGAACATGTGATGCTAACCTGTCTTGAGTGTAATTGAAGTAGGGGTGCTGGTGTCCTGCTTTCACAGAAGTAAAGGTGGTGGCAATTGTAATTGATCAAGTACCAAATCCACGTTAAGGAGCAGATGAATCTAGTCTGTAGATTGCAGGTCGATCTGTGAATCTTACCACACTGGAAATTTTATGTGTGGTCACATGCCAATAGGATCAGTTGCCCTTTTTATCACCATGTTCATATAAATATCTAACAGTCACATTACCAAGTACTGGTTGTTTTGAGAAAGAGTCACGTCGTTGTATATTTTTTTTGTGTGATCGCATTGACGGGTTTCATAGAAATTTCACAAATAATTTCATTTTTTGACGCAGATATCATACTCTGTAGTGTTGCAACCTATTCATGGGATTTCGTCATTCTGAACTTTATTGAAGGATATTTATTGAGCATACTATTGTCAGGTACTTTTGAGAGAGTGATGCATGTAAGGTGAAGTTGTTTGCATTAAAACATGCACAGTAGAGAAAATGTTGGCATACCTCTTTGCTCCTTGCATGTAATGTGACTAATATTTCTTTGGATATTGTACTTTTGGAAATTGTAAATGATCTTACCATACTACTAGCTATATGACTGCTACCTTGTGCTCCATAAATCAATCCGAATTTGTCTAAATTACACTATTCTTGGCAGCTATTAAAATAGGGAAAATTAATTTTGCCAGACTAGTCAATACCAGCTTCTGAAAGTGCAATGAATGAATTACCAAATACATTATATGCAAGAAAATTATTTGCTCTTTTTTTAACGATTTATCTCTAAGTTCGGGAAGTGAAAATGAGCATGTGGAGTGCACCTTTTTGAAAGGTGCACATCTGGAGTAAGGCCAAGCTGTATACTCTCTAACCCATATTGCACCCATCAATCATACACCAAAATGAGGGGAATTAAAGGGTCTTTGAACAGTACCTAAGATATACAAAGTCTTTTTATAAATAGCCAGCATAACTAGTGAGGAAACCCGGGAAAATTCTTTTTCTTTAAAATTCTAACCCTTTTCTAAATACGAAACTGTAGACCGCCACCATAATCGATTAGCTAGTGTTCGATTAAAACAACCAACGATTGCCTGGTTGCGATGAATTATGGTCTGATTTTGACGTTATGATGTTTCATCAGAGATCTTACTGCATTAAGAAATTCTTTGCCGGGATCAGCTTGTAGCAACTGTGGCCATTACATAGGTCCTCGTTGATAAATTCGTTGGAACGCAGATGCAAACTTCAGTTGCTGTCTTTGCAAATAGTGGTTCTGTTCTTTATATTTACATCTGCTACATCAACAAGTTTGCTAATAATATAATAAACGTAGTTCATTAATATAATAATAATTGACCGACTAATTACCGGTCCCTAGCACGATTTTACCGTTCTTTGCGGATCTTACCAGCCAGTTAACAAGCGATTCTAAGGAAGATTTATTATTTAACAGATTTTAAAGTATGAATCAATTTCAAGTCTGCGATATGTCGTTGTTTTGGCTCTGGATTTTTATATGTGATAACATGAACGTCGCATGCTTTCTCAATCTTATTTGTTGGATACTCTCCAAGTCTTGGTTGATCTTTCTCGTCAAGTCGGATATCAAATTGGGTTCCAAGACTACAATAATTTTATCCAATAAGATGCTTCTCGCTAGGATACTTAGCCCATGGATCCCTTGGTGATTTTTCAAGTGAAACAGCGATATCACCACCCTTGAGATTCGTCAAATGGGAGATACATTTGTATTTTTTGTACCACATTTCAGACATATGCATGTAAGTACACGCTTTTTATTCTTCATCGTTATTGTTTTTATTCCACTGGTGTGTGTGTATGTGTGTGTGTGTCTGTGTGTGTGTGCTCAGCATCGAACACAATATAAATTCGTATAATCGTTATATTTCTACAACATGGATATCATTTATTTTTCAGCTACACAAAAGTAAGAGCCAGTCAAGCAGCATCCAGCGCTATCATATTCTATCAGAGCAATTATCATAGGTCCATGTGGGTTTGGTAAGATTTTGATTAAGTTTATATTAATTATAAACGAATCATGCTTAATCTCTGTTAGCTGTTCAAAGTTCTAGCACTTGAACTAAATCATAAATATTTACTTGCACCACAAAGTTGTGATCGTTATTTATTGTTCTAACACTTGAACTAAATCATAAATATTTACTTGCGCCACAAAGATGTGATCGTTATTTATTGACTGTAAATTACAATCTTGAATGCGACTTGGCCCCTGTAGCGTGTTCGCTAATTTTAGGTATGCACGTACGGAACATTATTACCATAATGGTATCAGTGTAATAGGGACGCAGATAAAACTCCCACAGATAATGAACGACAATGCTTGTAGTCTTAACGCATTGCATATAAAAGAGTTATCTTTATTGATTTTGCGACGCTGGTTTCATGATAAAAATAATTTTTTTTTAATCTGTTAAATAATATAATTTTTAATGCATTATTTTTAATAATTGCTTTCATGATACTTTGTGTCATTTTGCAGCAATTAGTGCCTTTTAGTATTTTTTTGTTTTCTAAAAAATATAGTATTATTATTTAGTTCTTAGCGGTAGTTACCAGGACCGCAGTTTTACTATCAGCTTTTAAATGTGCCATTCATTGTACGTCATTTAAAGTTTTCAACCGACGTATGCCCTGAGTCAGCAACATGGTATGTATGTAGGCCTACGATTTTGCCTGGCTGGACTTAATTCCAGGACAATGTGCAGTTCGACAAAATTTTTAATAACTCCGTAAAACGAGGAAAAATTATGATCATTTTGGCAACAACTCATTTTCACCCGTGCGGTTTCTTTTCCTAGGAAACGCCAAACGGATCTTTGTTTATGTGTTAAGAGTGGAGGGTTTCAGGTATTTAAACTTGGGTTAGATTTTGTTAGTTTTATTAATACCTTTTTACTGTTAACCTCGTCAGTGTATATTAACAATCCATTTAAAACAAACCTAGTTAAAATCAGTGAAGGTATTAGTGGGAGGGGGACTACTAAATAGCTGGTTTTTCATGACGTAATTGGCTGTTTTGTGGCCTCCAGACTATTTACAGAGATCCACTGGGCTCACCACAGTTTGAAATAGAATTCAACCAAATTACCATACATAGATAATTTTCGTAAATATATTGAATTATATTATGTACTAATGGATAAAGACCGAGTTTCGGTTCGGCCAGATAAGAGATCACATTACTAGTACCAGGATGTAAAAACTGCCCAGTTATGGGTTTTCTTAAGTGTCTGTGATGAACTGATCATATTACAGGCCTTGGAAGAAGGTACAGTATCATGACACCAAATTAATGAGTTAATAATGTAAGAAACTGAACATTATTACATATTTTGTTTATGGTAAACAGGAATGTGTTTTTTTTTCTCAATCTGTTAGTGAATCAGAAAATTTAATTTGGTTTTAAATAGTTTAGCAGTAATATGTCATGTCCATTTTGATTCAGTGTAATCCACCCATCTATTGATAAATCTGAATAATGCGTTACATGACAATGCCTTTAAGGGTATGATTTAATTAAAACTACTTGATGCATAAAAATGATGTAGAAAACAGTATGGACAAAAGTTTACAAAATATATCAAAGCATTAGTTCATTTGGATATGGTACCCTAGTTCTGAATTGTATATATAATTTTGGTAAACTGTCTAATAGCGATCACTCTGGTGGCCTAGTGGTTTGAGTATCCACCTCGGATGTGGGAGGTCACGAGTTTGATCCCTGGCCAAGTCATACCAAATGCTCATAAAAAGGGTTCATACAGCTCCCTCACTAGGCGCTCAGCATTAAGAGGCTAGTGCTAGAACTGGTCAGCCTTGTGTCAGGTTAATGTGACTGGGTGGGACAACATGTTACATGTCGGTTGCATGATGCCCCAGTGCTAGACATCACTATAAACTGTCAACACTGCAGATATAGTAGCAATAAGACTGAAAAATTGTTAAAGCTATGTTAAAATTCCAAATCACACACACAAACACACTGAGAACTTATATAGCTAGTCTGTTATGTGCCTGCAGTAAGACATAGTGTATTATATTATTCTGTCCATCTGTAAATTACTAAGTTTGTTTCTACAAAATAACTTAAGTTAACAAGCATCTGAAGTAAACAAGCTTTGAAGATGGTACTTGAGATAAGAAAGATTTTCATAAATTTTGATGTTAATGCATAAAGTTCAAGGTCATTGACTGCAGGAAGAAAAAAAGTTTCTGAACAATAAATCAAGTTCTCCACCATCTGCAGTTAGACAACTTTGTGGATGGTTTACACATTGTGTAAGGAGCATCCTGATTGATTTGGGAGTCAAAAGTTCAAATATCAAGTTTCTGCAGAATTACTCCAGTTCTCCACCATCTACAGTTACTAGACTTTGTGGATGGCTTGAGGAAGAACATGTTGATTTCTGGATCAAGGTCACTGTGACTGAGAGAAGAGAAATGGTTTCCACACAGTAACATTAGTTGTACAGACCTCAAACAAACATTCTAGATGGCTTGCACTTAAGGTAAGGAAGAATACTATTGGTTTGAAATCATTTGTCAAGGTTACTGTGTCTAAAAGAGAAGCATGGTTTCCATATGATACCATTAGTTCTGCATCACATACCTTGACCAAACTTCATAGCCTGTAAGTTTTGTCAAAGGTAAGGGTATCTGACTGAAAGAAGAAATATGATTTATGCAGAAGAATTCCAGTTATCTACATAAAGAACTATAAAGCAGATGCTGTATAATGTGCTATTCACTACTCTTATTTTGCTTTAAATTCTTTCCATTGTTTATTATCTTGATTTGGGGGGGGGACTGTCATAGCATCATTTTGACATTTCTTGTTTGCTGGAGTGTCATGTTACAAGAATGTCATAAGTGGATTATGTAGCTTGCTGTCCTAAGATTTTGTTATTGTCTATTGCAGGATTTAATTTCATGCTTAAAAGTCATTGAAATAAGTAAAAAATCATATACCAGATTTTAATTAACTTTTTTTAAAATTCTCATATATTTTGTAAATGGTCTCTTTTTGGCAAATGGGTAAAACAAAAACTTTCTGAATTTTAGTTTTGAAAGACACAGCTTATGGAGTCAAGGGATGTTCAGAATAATGCTCTTGCATAGATCCCTGAAAATTTCTGTCCTATGCATCGCCCTTCTGGTCTCCTGAATTCAGTATAAATGAATTTTTTTAATTTTATATAATAACCATAGGTAGTAAATTTAAATTTTACAAGAAGAATTGCATGATACATTTGTGTGTGTTGCTCATTGGTAACTGTTTATTAAACATTTCTAATAGAAGACAATCATAACTGTTTATTTTATGAAAGGGTGATCTCTCTTGCCAATCACTTCAAAACTACTCTCTTGTAAATGAGATTCTCCAGACTTATGGCAACACACACTTCAAAATTAGCATACCCCAGATGTATGAATTCATTAGTGTGTGTGTATGTGTGTGTGTGTGTGTGTGTGTGTGTGTGTGTGTGTGTGTGTGTGTGTGTGTGTGTGTGTGAACATTATCTTCACCAGCAAACAACTCCAAGAGAAAAGCAGGGAGCAAGGTCAACGACTCTACATGATGTTCATCAATCTCATAAAGGCCTTCGACTTGGTCAGCGGGAAGGGCCTATTTGAATTTCTTGGGAAGATCATCTGACCCCCAACTCCGCAGCATGATAATCTCCTTTCCCATAAACAGCAGCATGAAGCAAAGCTGCGTGTTGGCATCAACCTTTTTTTGCATCTTCTTTTCCCTGCTCCTGTCCCACGTCTTCAACACATCCACTGATAGCATTTATCTCCACACATGGTAAGCTGTTCAACCTGGCACGACTGCACTCAAAGACCAAAGTGAGCCAAGCACTTATCAGGGAGATGCTCTTTGCTGACTATGTGGCTCTTATGACCCATACTGAGGATGTGCTTCAGAGACTGGATGCCTGCAAACAGTTTGGGCTCACCATCAGCCTAAAAAAGACAAATGTCTGTGTTCAAGATGACACCACTGCCCTTTCCATCAAAATCGATGGCACCACCCTGGAAACAGTCAACAACTTTATTTCCTTGGGTTCAACCATTAGCAACACTCTTTTGCTTGATATGGAGCTAGAGAGTGGGTTTGGAAAGGCAAATACCATCATGGCCCAACTAACAAAGAGGGTGTAGGAAAACAGCACATTGACAGTGCACACCAAGACTCAAGACTACCAAGCCTGTGTTCTGATTACCCTCTTATATGGAAATAAAACCTGGAGTATCTACATAAGGGCAAGAGCGTTGACTAAGCTCCTTACACCTACGATGCCTACAACACATTCTGAAAATCGGCAGGCAAGACCACATCCCACATTTAATCCTTCAACGTACAAGTAATACCAAGCATATACTCCCTGCTGAGCAAATGCAGCCTTCAATGGCTTGGACACGTCCGTCACATGGAGGATCGGTGGCTGGCAAAGGAAATCCTATATGGCCAGTTGGCAACTGGCACCAGAAGAGTCGGTAGTCCATCACTCTGCTTCAGGGATCTCAGCAAGAGGGACATGAAGGCATACAGTAATTCAACCTACAGCTGGGAAGTACAGGTCAAGGATAGAGGAACCTGGAGACTGACAGTCAGCAAGAGTATAGTGGTCATTGATGGGAGGAGAGTCCAGCAAGCCACACAGAAACGCTAGAGAAAGAAGCATGCAGCAGCCAACCAAGCAACTCAGACTTCCCTGTACATCTGCTCCAACTGCAATAGAGATTGTCACTTGCGCATTGGCCTGCACAGTGACAACAGACGATGCCAAAACCCCAGAGACAGACAGCACTCCAAGGATGCTACTCAGATGGTCTCCCAAGCCTGAGCTGCCAGGGATGATATATTATATGATATACCATTGGAAAAAATCCAGGAAAAAAGATAACCATATACAAGAGGCATAAATATATGTTAATGAAAATAAAAAGCATCAGTATATGTATAGAAAATGTTACAGACCACTTTCAGTTTTGTGTTCATGTGTATGTATACAGTGTAATGCAGTGGTCCCCAACCCTCATGTACCAGTCTGTGGATCATATGGTACTGGGCCACACAAGGAACATTAAATTATTTCCATTTTATTAACTGTGGTGTATTTATCTTGGGTTATGCGACTTTCCATTGACAAGAGTTTAACCAGAAGCTCAGATGTCACCTAAAGCCGCATCAATACAGTGCATGCGCAAAATATTGATATCGGGGCAGTTTTAGGTCATGTCTGGAGCTGAGTGGCTGCAAGTGGAATTGGTGTTGTAGCTTTGGTGGAGAGGTGTATATCACTCTTCTCTCTATTCACAGGTACTTGTTTAACAGTGCTTGCTGTATGTGTATATTGTTTGCTCAAATTTAACCCACAAATTAGCAAAAGAGAGTACAAAACAAACATCGTTAGAAAGTGTTTTTGGAAAAAAGAAAAGGCCCAGTGAAGAGACAAAAGAAGAGCGTTCAACATCAAAGAAACAAAATTTTTAACAGACAATACCATGAGTCCTACTTGAAATATGGATTTATCGGGACAGGTCATTCCCACACATAAACCCCATTCTGTGTAATTTGCAGCAACCAGCTCTCTATTGAAGCAATGAAACCTTCAAGACAGCTTCACCACTTTAACCCTAAGCACCCTGGATTAAAAGACAAGCAACTGGAGGTTTTTAAAAGAAAACAAAAACAGGAACGTGAAGGACAGAAGAAACTTATGAGGTCCACCACATCGATGAAGGAGAATGCACTGAGAGCATCATATTTGGTGGCTAACTGTATTGCTAAGGCTAAAAAGCCATTCACTATAGGTGATGAATTGATCTTGCCCTTCACTAAAGACATTTGCTGTGAACTTCTAGGAGAGGCTGCTGTGGAAAAGATAGCACAAGTGCCTTTGTCAGCTAGCACTTATAATGACTACGCACATTGAGGAAATAGCCAAAGACAATTGTTGGAGAGGATTTATACATCATCGTGGTACACACTCCAGCTTGACAAATCTACAGATATTGACAACAAGGCAATACTAATTGTTTATGTGCAATATCTATATTAGGAGGATGTGCACGAGGATTCGTTATGTGCACTATCTTTGCCAACAAACACAACAGGATCGGAATTGTTCAAGTCACTGGATGGTTATATATTAGAACAACTAAAATGGTCCTTTTGTGTCGGCATATGCATAGCCGGAGCTGCTGCCATGACCAGACAACCTTCTTGTTTAACTGCTCGAATTAAGGAAGTTGCACCTGAGAGTGAATCTACGCACTGTATCATTCACAGGGAAATGCTGGCATACCAAAAAATGTCACCAGAATTTAAAAGCTTATTGAAATTATTAACAGCAAAGCAAATGCCCTTAACTCATGTATACTTCAGCAGCTTTGTGAGGAGATGGACGCAGAGCACAGATGCCTTCTCTTATACACAGGAATAAGATGGTTATCCAGAGGAAAATCGCTAACCAGAGTATTTGAATTATGAGAGCCATTGCAAAGATTTCTCTCAGAAAAGAAGTTCTGCTGGCAGCACATTTCAGTGACAATGGGTCGCAAAACTGGCTTACTTGTGTGACATATTCAGCCTGCTCAACGAACTCAATCTGTCCCTTCAGGAGAAAACAAGTTTTTCCAGTTGGCTGACAAAGTAGCTGCATTTAAAGCCAAACTGGATTGTGGGGATGGTGCTTGAAAAGAGGCATTTGGGCATGTTTCAGACATTAGCGGGGATTTTAGGCAAGGCTGAGCCTGGGCATTCATTTTCTCAGTTGGTACATGATCACCAGTCTGTATTTTTAAAAGAGTCAAGTGCTACTTCTCAATCACAAAAGACCCACGAACTGGTAAGGAATTGATCCGCAACCCATTTGTCAACAAACCAGGCGAATCTAGCATGTCTGTGCAAGAAGATCAACTGCTGGAGATTGCAAATGTTGTTGTTGTTGTTGTAGGGTTTAATGCCATTTTTCAACACAAGATAGGCTATACATGGCAGTCACTATTAATGGTGGAGGAAGAACCATGGATAATACAGGGAAGAACCACCGACCCACAAGATACTACTGGCGGGCTTTCTCGCTTACCCATGTTAGCCAAGTCTGGACTCGAACTCATGCAGAGGTGAGATGGCAGTTCTTTAGACCACAACCACGGAGATTGCAAATCACGTCGGCCTTAAAACTATGTTTGAGACAAAAACTCGTGGCAGAATACCCTAAGATTGCCACCCAGCACTTATATCCCTATTGCCATTTCCGACATCCTATCTGTGAAGCGGGGTTTTCTGCAGTGACAGCAACTAAAACAAAACAACAGAATAAACTGGACATAAGCAACACATTTCAGGTGTCATTGTCTCCTTTTGCACCCAGATGGAACCGTCTCGTTGCAAAGAAGCAAAATCAGAGTTCTCATTGATTTAATGTTCTAGTGAGTTAAAATGTTAAATCACTTTATATTCATTATTTGGTGTAACTATATTTTTTTGAAGGCATGTTTAAATACAATTAAATTAAAATTATTAAATCAAAACAATCTAAAATATAAACAATCAATGCCCCTTCCCTCATCGAGCTGCGGTAAAATTATATCATACGTTGACCAGTCTGCGGTGATAAAACGGTTGGAGACCACTGGTGTAATGAACTCAGCTAGTTAGATGTTTCTATTTTTTGGACACCTTATTTTCAAAAGTTTAATAATTTTATACAGTTAAAAATTATTCAGATACTATAAAAGAAATTTTAATCGACAAAAGAAAATGAAAAAAATGGAATGTAAGTTTAGGAATGCTTTACTTGTATTTGGAATCTGGTTATTAAATAGCAATCAGGTTGTGAAACAGCTTTGTTTACTGTCTGTACTTACAAGATCAGTCCAACTGCTGAATGCGCTGGCAGATCTGGATATGTACATTTTGTTAGGAGTAAACAGTAGAACTAATAACACAGACCAAGATTTGCAAGTTCATTATTCTACAGCAAATCAGGATCTTAGTTGTTGCAGTTTGACTTGATTTATAAGTGAGTATATATGGTACCCTAATTATCAAACAGATTAACTCAATGTTTTCAATATGCAGCATTAAAAACAGCTAACATACCATTCAGACTCGCTTACAAGTTTATGCCAACTTCAAACAACAAAGATCCTAATCTGCCGTAGCATATGTCTGATTTTCAGGGTCTACATTATTTGCTCTACCAATCACTCCTAACAGACTACACAGACCCAGATGTGCTGGCACATTTTGCAATGGCAGACCTGGGTCTTTTCACTATGTAGTTGGACTAGTCTTAGAAGCAAGTACATCACCAAGCTGTTGTAAGCATGATAAAGGTATTTATAAAAGAAAAACACTTTTATCTTGAGACAGTTGGTAGAATTAATTCAAGTACACTTTGATAGATATAAAATCATTGGTTACCTATGTTACATCCAGCCAACATGTGACTGTTGGCTTTTGTTGTATCTACTATTTGGAGATCATACACAAGGACTTATTGCACTCATGTTAATTCCCATTCCCATGAAAGTGGATAAATTTGTGAAATATAAAGCATTTAACTGTGTTTCATGGTTTATTATCTTTGTTCCATTTTCCAGTAAACTTAATTGTGTTTACATTTATTTTTGATTGATCGTTCAACATCTCTGACATGCGAGTTTCACAAAATGTTCTTGTAGTCTTATTCAGTGCTAGTTTCCCTATGATAGCCTCAAAGTTGTAGTTCAGATAATGGTATTCTACAATTTAATTCTGAACCATTCTTAATTTGCTCTATTACATATTTAGGGCAATAATCAGCATATTTGGAGATTTTGGTTTCAGGCCTTTTTGAAGGAAAATACATTTATGGATTATCTTTTATGTTCTATAATTTAATTCCTGAACCAGTCTGAGTTATGTTATTCTATTTCATATATTGGGCAAAAATCATGTATGTGGTTATTGGTGTTGACATTGTTACATGCCTTTATGTGGAAAAATATGGATTATCTTTCAAATTTTGAGATATATGATATCATATGAATAAATATTTCTATTGTTTCAATGATATGTTCTGTTGTCAGAGCTAGCTCTTGTTTTGAAATAATCTTGCTGTTAGAACTGGGTCACATTAGTAGGAGTGCTTATAATCAATGGCAGTACATGTACGCAATGAACACACTTGTAGTTTTAAGAACCAAATAGCTAAAAAAAATTTAATTTAACAAAATAATTTATTTTTTTAGAATAACAAGATCATAATGAGAATAAAGACTTGCTGTTTATGAATCAAATCTAAAATGAATCCAAGAATTAAAAATATAAGTCCTATCAATCAAAAGTTATAAGTGAATCGCAGTTCAAATCCCGATAAAATTCAAGATGGAAGGCGATGACATATGTCATAACCTTCAAAGTGTTGCCATGTCAACAGTTCCTTGTTGAATCACAAATAATAATATTCCAGTTTGGTTTTTTGAAAAATTTTCAATATATGTCTTTGTCCAAGAATTCTGTAGAAATCATGGTACTAATTCAGTTCCCATAGTCAACCTATGCAAACACCATGATATTAAAAATTCATTAACTTAAATTTTTGAATGCTCATGATCAAATTTATATTTATCAGTTCAGATAAAACCTGGAAGTTGGCTTATGTGCAGATGAAAGAAAAAGAGCAGCTGAATATTAAAGACCTGTATATGTTTGAAAAGTCCTTTCAATTCTGCACCAAAGAGTCCGGTGCTAAGTTTAGTTAATGAGTGTTCCAAGTTCAAGACTATTAAAGGACTGAAATTGCATCAGTAAAACAAAATGTCTTTTTTTTCATTCACTTTCAACTAGGATAAGGTCTCAAAAGATTCTTTTACGTAAGACATAACTTACATTATTAACCAATCCTGGTCAGCCAAACACATATATACTCTTTTTAATTCTCACCCATTTCTATGCTGGTTACCATTTTTTAATACAATTAGTACCATGTGTCCTGTAAGGAGCTTTTATATGTATATTTCTCCAGGGAAATGTCAATCATTAATTCCAAAAAAAAAAAATTAAACTCAAACTTGTTACAACAAAACACATTTTAGCTTCAAAGGTTTAAAGCACAAAACTGGCTACTTAAAAAAAGTTATACAGTATGTTAAGATGCAAAACAGGTTCTGGTATGATGGTCACATGGTCATCTTCCCAGACCAATTTAGAAACATGCCGATTATTGTGTATGCTTGATATGGCCTTAGCTAAAATCAGTGGTTCTGACTCTGGAAATAAATAATTAAAAAAGTTGTTTACTCCAAACTCTGTCTCTATTGCTGACCTTGATTCAAAAATCAATGTTTCTAGTGCTGGCTGTTAACAGAACTGAATTGAATTTTTTTAAAAAGAAGTATTAAATCCAGTAGACAAAGTTATCATTACAATAACAATTAATGGAATAAAATAAAAATTAAAAAAATTTAAAACTAACAAAAAAGTAATTAAATGACATACATAACAAAAGTAATATCATTAGTGTTAAGATATCTGGGAAAACAGCTATGGATGCGAGGATTTTGTATAAAGGAGTAAAGATCCAGAGACGAAGTGTTTATATTACTTGTAACAGGTAAATATGTTTTAGAACAGAGTTATAAGGTTGATTGGCCACATCCACTTTCAGTTTCTTTGTAAATATTCAACTGAAATTTACAGGAGTAACTAAGTTTTAGAACTGAAGTTTGTCCTTTTAAAATCCTGGAAGGTAGGAGCTGATGGACCTAACAAGATTTTGAACTAGGTAAACCTCTACCTGTTTTGTATACAGCGGAATCATACATGCAACACATGAGACAATAAATGCATACATCAAGGGACCTTTCTGGTGAAGGATATTATTCGATTTTAACCTTGGACAATAAAGTGAAAAGGCCCAAAAACTGGTTGAATAGTTTTATACCTTAAGGAAGGATTATTAACCTAGAATTTTAATTTTTGGGACTTGCCAAATAACATGCAGATCAAAAAAAAAAAATTAGATGAAGCATGTTAAAAGTTATGATTTTCAAAATTTGTAAATACAAACACAAAAACAAAGAAACAGAGAAGAAGAAAAAAACACTTAAAATTATTTATATTGGGAAAATCTGAGCAGGTACTCTCTTAAACTCCAACCAGTTCTGTGTACAATCTTAAAGGAAGAGCAATGGTACAACATGTGGGGAAGGAATTGGGACATTTAATTTTTTGGTAAATGTAATAAATTTGATCAATTCTCAAATCTCCTTTTGCAAAGAAAATGTTTGGCATACAAAATAAATACATTTATAGCTTTATCACCCCAGATCATGTAATATTTCATTTTGTGAAAAAATAGTTTGTTTTCACATGTGATTTGCACCTTATCTTTTGTAAAATATTCATTACACATATTGAAGAATTGCAGTTTTATAAACATATTGAAGGTTCCAATTTATATATATATATATATATATATATATATATATATATATATATATATATATATATATTAAATGTAGGTTGCCATCTACTTGGTGACCTTGATAGCGTTCTCTGTTGTTGCTTTAATTAGGTTTTTTAATGCGTTGAATCATTTTTATGGTAGACAGTTTAATCTGCTAAAATTTAGTTTTACTTCAGATTTTCATAGAGTTTAAGCATTATTTAAATTTGATTTCACTTTCTTCATAAACATTATCTTTTTTACCATGTAGTGCTGTCCATCTACTCTTGAAAAGGAGTGAAATAGAACCTGCAACCTCTTTGAAATGGTGTCGTCCATGACATAACATCATCTATTCTAAAAGGCGTATGTCCAGAAAGAGCCATGTTACGATGTGTAACTAGATTCTTACTCAAGCAAGAGACGATTATTAACAAGACAAAGCTTCGAGAGATGATCAATGCAAAATAAATCTTTAAGATTTTCTTTGTTTCATGATCTGTTAAATATCTCCATCTTTACTTACTGAAATGGAATCAGAAATAGGCAATTCAGTTTCTGAGCATTCTCATTCTGAAAAGAGAAGACTTATACAGCAACAGCTCATACTACTTTTACACGCTCACAAGTGTAAAAAAGAAAATGTATCTCGATGTCCTCAGCAGCTTCCCCACTGCCAGACCATGAGAGATGTTTTACAACACATGATGAGTTGTACAGCTGGAAGGAGGTGTTCTTGTATGTATAAGACTTTTAGAATCCATTAAGAGCTAGTATTTTTAAATTCTATTTTGGACCAAGTCTCTTTTTTTATTGGTATAAATGTTCATTTTAGATTCTGCCAAACAGAGCTCTAGATAAGAATAATTAATTGCGTGTTTTAGTCACTAGATTAAAATTACATTCTTTTAAATTCAATTGAATTACACAAAATGCAAACTTAGAGATACAGTGTTTGTATCTTTAGGCTGTACCCCTTACTGTTTTTGAATGCCCAAAGAATTAGTGAACAAGATTGATGTGTGGTGTGCTTGATTGTATGGCTCTGAGTGAATTTGTCACAGTGATCAAGTAGTCATTTCCAATGAGTGCAGAACATCTGGAGATTGTACCAATTACATTGTTTAAATTGATCAAATGTGCCATGATAAAACATTGGGCTTATAACTGGCTAGATAAACTGTCAATTTTGGATCAAATCAGTGGCATAGCTAGGCAGGTGTGGGGGGGGTGCGGACCGCACTGGGTGACACCATCTCAGATGGGTGACACCAAATGAAAAATTGCAAATTTTACAGAGCAGACATTGCTCGGTCCAGTCATATTTCATAAGCGGATAACCAATCATAGTTAAATAAATACATAACTAAAAGGCAGAACAGGGTCAGGGTGCCACCATGCAGTCTGCAGAGCATCTGGGGCTCATTTTAATGAGATTCAGAGCTGGATGAATCAAAATTTGGAGTTTTTTACAAACGTGATAATTAATGAGTTAGAATAGATCAATAAACTTGAAGGCATTTCTGTAGCCGAGTGCTGGATGCTTGGTATGACGTAGATGTGCAGACATTTACACTCGTTTTATTTTTATCAAAACAGTAAATTTTGTGAAACTTGTAATTTGTATCACTAACCTGTTTAAAGTAAATTAGAACAGGATGTAATTTTTATAACAGATGAACAGCTAAAGAAAGGATTACACTCAAAAAGTGATTATTACTAGTAATTAATTACTGCTATGATGATGATGATGACACGCACACATTCGTTGACCTGCTGTGAAACCCTTCAATTGGTTCTGGTACAAAGCTGCTATTGCTGCCCTATAAAAATCCATTTGCAATGCATGATGGGCGGATTGGGCTCAGCACTAATAATATATTTGTACTCCTAATTATTTACCAATTGTTGGTATAATAATTTGGTTATTATATGGAAGGTACTGTGTGCATCTGCCTGATTTGCTAGCACTGCAGAAGAAAATAAAGAGCCTTCAATTGTGCATGTATATAGTTACATTTCAACAATTTATATTTTTATTGTTCAAGATAATTTGATTATGCTACATGGAGTGCACAAATCTAAATGGCCTAGTGGCTGCCAGCAGCGAAAAGCTAAAAAGAAAAGAAGTAAGTCACTAAAATCACTGGCAGGATCCATGCTGCAATATGTTAAGAAACCAGATGATGGCCAGGGTTCATCAAAAGACGTTCCTCAGTCTGCAGTCGATACTGATTCCTCTGATGCTAGCAGTATGCATTCTATAGAAGAGCAAGTAGTGCAGAAAATTGACGAGATTGACGACAAAATACAAAAAATAGACATGTATGATTTGGAAGCGGCATAGAATGATGATAATGTTGATTCAAACCAAGATACTGCAAATGTGATGCTGAGTCAGGTTAATGAGAAAAATTGGAATATTTTATCAGATGCTTCTTTCTGGAATGTACCAGTTCCAGATAACGTTTTGGTTGAAATTATCAAAAGAGGGAGCCCCTCGTTTCAGAACAAGGACGAATCATTTTGTGTTGTGACTAGGCAAGATGAAAAAGCTAAAGCTAACCAAACAATGGTTCTACAAGATGCCAAAAGTCGAGAAAATACTGTGGTCATGGATGGTTTATTCACCCATTTGTGAGAAATTTTACTGTTTTTGCTGCAGACTGTTTGCTGCTAATGTTACAGAAACAACATCCAAATTTATTACTGGGTTTGATAAGAGTTGGAAATTGAGCCCGAATTTACATAATCATGAGACATCGGAAGAACATCTAGGTAACCTTGAAAAATGGAATACATTGGCAGCAGGACTTCGGGACACAAAACAATTGATGCTGAAAATAATGTTATTATGGACAGGGAGAAGAAAAAGTGGAGGGATATCTTGCACAGATTGCTGGATATCACATTGTTTCTTGCTAAGCAAAATCTGGCATTTCGTGGCCACAATGAAGATGAAACTTCATTGAATAGAAGAAACTTTCTTGAGATGGTTGAGATGCTTTCTAAATATGACCCAGTACTGAAAGAATACCTAATGAGACTAACGAAGAGTACATGTACAGTAAAAGCATCCATATCTTACCTCTCACCAGAAACACAAAATGAATTTTTTAAATGTCCTGGCAAATCATGTGAAGGAGATTCTTGTCAAGGATATAAAAACTGCGAGGTATTTTGGAATTATGTTCGACAGCACACCTGACATATCACACACTGACCAGATGTCTGAGGTGATCAGTTATGTGAAAGAAGTGTTCCTCGGATTTTTCCCTTCAATTGGGAAAAAATCTGATGACATCAGTTCTGACATTCTTACAAATCTAAAACGTGACAGACTTGACATAATGATGTGCAGAGCTCAAGGCTATGATAATGCTGCAACGTCTGGAATCAATGGAGATGTTCCGGCCATTCTGAAAAGAAAGAATAAGAAAGCGATTTTTAATGGGTGCATGGACCATTCACTGAACTTGTGTGGCCAACACTCTTTTGCCAAAAATGCTTCATGTGTTACATTTTTTGGTACTCTTGAGAGAATATTTTCATTCTTTGCTGCTTCCACTCATTGATAGAATGTTTTGATTGAACACACTGGGATGTTGGTGAAAAGGTTATCAACAACACGTTGGAGTGCTCATTATGCTGCTGTTAAGCCAGTGAAAGATAAGTTTGATGAATGTATGGTGGCGATTGAAGTTCTATGTGATTCTAATGAAAATTTGGACACAAGGGGTAGAGCACAAGGTCTTTTACAAGCTGTCGGTGATTTCACATTTATCTGCTACCTTTACCTCTGGGCTGATCTACCTGAGGAATTCAATCTTACCCAGCAGTACCTGCAGACTAAAGGCTTAACTCTTGACAAAGTTGTGACTAAGTTAGAAGCCTTAAGATTGTTTCTGCACGAGAAACTCAGTCACTTAGTTGAGCATGCAATTGAACAGGCACTTTCAAAATCAGACCAATATGGAATTTTGGTAGAAGGAGGATTAAGGTTCAAGAGGAGAATGGCGGGGGAACAACTGAGAGATGCTGGACTCTCTCTTCGAGAAGAAAACAGTAGGGAGATGCCTGAATGTATTGATCGATTTTATTCTGAACTCCAGATGAGATCAAAAGCGATCAAGGAAGTAGCAAATACGTTTGCGGCTGTTCAACCCAAGAGTCTACTATTGGCAAGTCAAGAAGATTTACTGGTGTCCGTTCCCAAATTAACCTCTTTCTATGACGAGTTATCTGAAGAGGGGCTTTTAAAAGAAATACCAAGGTTTAGAAGGCACCTGAAAGCAGCTGATATTGATCTCCACAAAGCCATGGACTGGTCATTGTTTGATGTTTTGTAATTTATAGCTTAATGGGACTTTCTTGAATCTCTCCCAATACTGTCTCTCCCAATACTGTGGCTTCATGTGAGCAGAGCTTTTGAAAACTAAAGCTGATAAAGAACTATTTATGATCCACCATGGGACAGTCAAGACTTTCTGATTTGGCTATATTATCAATTGAAAGTGAGACCATGAAGGACAAAGACTAATGAAGTGATTGACAGGTTGGCAGCTCTAAAGACCAGGAAAGGAAAATTTTAAAGAATGTATTAATATCTAGAACTTAACGTTGTTACAGTTCTTTAATACTTGTGCATGCTGACCTTCAGTTAATTTGTTTTTTGTTATTGTCATTTTGATACTGTTGACTTATTACATGCTGAATAAATAAGAATAAATCTGTGGTTGAAATCTGGAGGGGTGACACCGTGAGTTTACCCCACTGGGTGACACCAACCCTAGCGACGCCACTGGATCAAATGCCTTCAGTTGTATTGTTTTCCATTATTCCAATGAATTAAAACAATTCATGCATTTATGATGCATTTTGTCAATATAAAATATTTAGATATTCCACTTATCCAGAGCCCACACCGAATGTAGCAATGTCAATTTATAATGCATATAAATCTTTCTGTTTCAGAGTTTCATACTTAATTGTTCTTACATGTATATGTGCTTACATGTATATGTGCTTACATGTATATGTGCTTACATGTATATGTGCTTACATGTATATGTGCTTACATGTATATGTGCTTACATGTATATGTGCTTACATGTATATGTCTTACAAAATATTAAGGAGCCATGGTGACTCAGTGGTTAGCATGCTGAACTTATGACCAAAAGGTGCAGGATTGAATCCTACCTTTGAACCGCTTGTGTCAGCTACTGTGGTGTGTCCTTGGACAAGGCACTATACTCCAGTTGTCTTGGCACTAAATAACATACATATGTTGCTGTGATGTAAAACACCAAATAGAACCAAACTAAATAAAATATTAAGAAAATGTTGTCTAATTAAAAATTTGAAATTTTTTAGAAGGTAAACAAACCTGCATGCCCATAGTGTTGAACCTTTTGGTTAAGATAAAGAACCAAGTAGTGTCCGATTCTTTGACTGTTGGTGTGATATTTATCATACCATGGGACATTGTTCAGAACTCCTGCTAGGTCAGAAGTCACTTTTCATCCAAAAGATATCGAATGAGAAGTTTAAATTCAATGAGTCTTGGTTTGTGTTGGCAGATAACTCCCATGCACATTTATATGTGAACTGTATGTAAATCCAGTAAGCAATATATAAGAACAATATATATTTTTAATTTGCCCATCACGTTTTTATCATAGTTATATTTTCATAGGAGGATCCTAATTGAATAACTAACAATCTTTTTAGGGACATCTTGACAGCGTACTTGAATGCCTAACCATCTTTTTAGGGATATCTTGACAGCGTACTTGAATACCTAACCATCTTTTTAGGGATATCTTAACAGTGTACTTGAATACCTAACCATCTTTTTAGGGACATTTTGACAGTGTACTTGAATACCTAACCATCTTTTTAGGGATATCTTGACAGCGTACTTGAATACCTAACCATCTTTTTAGGGATCTCTTGAAAGTGTACTTGAATACCTAACCATCTTTTTAGGGATATCTTGACAGCGTACTTGAATACCTAAACATCTTTTTAAGGAAAACTTGACAGCGTATTTGAATACCTAACCATCTTTTTAGAGACATATCGACAGCGTACTTGAATTCCTAACCATCTTTTTAGGGATATCTTGACAGCGTACTTGAATACCTAACCATCTTTTTAGGGATATCTTGACAGCTTACTTGAATACCTAACCATCTTTTTAGGGACATCTTGACAGCGTACTTGAATACCTAACCATCTTTTTAGGGATATCTTGACAGCGTACTTGAATACCTAACCATATTTTTAGGGATATCTTGACAGTGTACTTGAATACCTAACCATCTTTTTAGGGATATCTTGACAGCGTACTTGAATACCTTACCATCTTTTTAGGGATATCTTGACAGTGTACTTGAATACCTAACCATCTTCTTAGAGATATCTTGACAGCGTACTTGGATACCTAACCATCTTTTTAGGGATATCTTGACAGCGTACTTGAATACCTAACCATCTTTTTAGGGATATCTTGACAGCATACTTGAATACCTAACCATCTTTTTAGGGATATCTTGACAGCGTACTTAAATACCTAACCATCTTTTTAGGGATATCTTGACAGCGTACTTGAATACCTAACCATCTTTTTAGGGATATCTTGACAGCATACTTGAATACCTAACCATCTTTTTAGGGATATCTTGACAGCGTACTTAAATACCTAACCATCTTTTTAGGGATATCTTGACAGCGTACTTGAATACCTAACCATCTTTTTAGGGATATCTTGACAGCATACTTGAATACGTAACCATCTTTTTAGGGATATCTTGACAGCGTACTTTAATACCTAACCATCTTTTTAGGAACATCTTGACAGTGTACTTGAATACCTAACCATCTTTTTAGGGATATCTTGACAGCGTACTTAAATACCTAACCATCTTTTTAGGGATATCTTGACAGCGTACTTGAATACCTAACCATCTTTTTAGGGATATCTTGACAGCATACTTGAATACGTAACCATCTTTTTAGGGATATCTTGACAGCGTACTTTAATACCTAACCATCTTTTTAGGAACATCTTGACAGTGTACTTGAATACCTAACCATCATTTTAGGGATATATTGACAGCATACTTGAATACCTAACCATTATTTAGGGACATCTTGACAGCGTACTTGAATACCTAACCATCTTTTTAGGGATATCTTGACAGCGTACTTGAATACCTAACCATCTTTTTAGCGATATCTTGACAGCGTAATTGATTACCTATCCATCCTTTTAGGGATATCTTGACAGCATACTTGAATACCTAACCATCTTTTTAGAGATATTTTGACAGCATACTTGAATACATAACCAATATGTTAGGGACATCTTAACAATGTACTTGAATACTTAACCAACTTGTTATGCACATCTTGACAGTATTCATGAATACCTTACCAACTTTTTATGGACATCTTTTAAGTGTAAAGTCATTACACTACCATTATATATGAACAATGTCCCAAATACCTATCAAAATCCAAAAGTGCATGAAACTGTAAATAGCTGATTGTAAGATCCAGTCAGATTGCATAAAGAAAGTATACATGAATGATCCAAGGCAAATATTCAAAATGCTGTCATTCAGATTTCAGTTCACTTTTGACCAGCTGTTTCATTATAAGTAACTTCACAAATTCCTGTTTTAGGCAGTTAATTACTCTGACTGAAAAGAATTATTTTTGGAAGTTAATTGACAAAGTTTGAATTGGCTATTAAGGTCTCTGAAATAGATAGTGAAATTAAAATCTAGACATACTAAACAACAAAGATCCCGATCTATAGATCATCGTCTATGTTATTTGTTTTGCTGATTACTTATAACAAACTGTACAAACCCAGATCTGCTGGGCATTATGCAGATTTGGGTCTGTGCAGTTTGCAGTTGGATTTATGGGTATATACAGTAGTCATGCATCAGTGAACAGTGAATAGATGTAGAATTTGGTATCTTAATTTTTTTCAAATGTCAGTCAAGTAAATAGGAACATTATCTTCATCTTTGTAAAACAGTGCTATGTCTGGCATTTCATTGTTAAACATTGTCTCCATCTTGTCTAGTCCTGTGATCTCTGAGTATGTACTAATTTAATATGACAATCTTAGGACTGGTGTATTGTATTATAGTGTAGTTTGTCTACCTGTTCATTTGCTTTCCTCAAAAGTCAAAGTCACTGCAAGCAGAGATTTTATTTTATGATCATTTTTCTTGCCTGGACTGTAACTTTTGAACCAGTGAATAAATTTAGAGAAAACTTGATTTGAGTATGTATCATGACCAGATGGTTGTAACACTTGAAGGTCCAAGACAAAAAAATGAATTCTGTAATTTGTGACATGTTTGGTGTCTCCTGTAAATTTTACCAAGATACAGTCCTACTGGCTAGCATACTGTGTACTACAGTTAGGTCTCATCTTCAAAGGTCAAGGTCATGACAAGTCACCAGGAAGAAATCAAGTCTTTAAACTAGCCTGGTGAGACCTGTTTCTACATCAGTTCTTATTCTTTTGAACTGTTGGAGATATCTTGATGAAATTTACTCTGTTTTGCGCTTATGAAAAGTAAATACTATAATCAGATTTCAAACTTGAAGGCCAGAGTCATTAAACAAAAAATGTAACTTGTTATTTGTAATGTGGGTGAAGTAGAATAAAGCTATAGTTGTCCATTACTTCATGGAGGTGAGCTAATTAGTCCTAGTTTTAAGTGTGATCAGAATTGGATAAAAAAAAAATGACCTCCATTTTGTTAATCTTTACCAATCTGATGTAAAATCTTCTCATTAATGGACTTTGACTTTTGAATTGCAGGAAATAACTTGATCACTTAAAGGAGACACTACTCTATTAAATATTATATATATATATATATATATATATATATATATATATATATACATATATATATATATATATATATATATATATATATATATATATATATACATATATATTATAGTAAAAAAAATTAAAGCTGTAGAATATTATCTTCCTTGTAAAAGTTCAACTTTCAGAGCCTTAAATTACACGTAAAGCAATTGGGCCAATAGGAAATCAAATTTCCAGATTTGAATAGTATTAATTTCAGTTTTGAATTGTATAAATAGTGTACTCATAGTTGTGTAATAGAATGCATATATACAAAGTGGTGTATCACAGAAGAACCATGACTCAAAGAAGCAGCAGTTGTACGGACGTAATTAGATGAATTAAGACACAGAATAAAAAATTGATAGTGCAACAGCTACAGTGGAGTTTGATGCTTCCAGCTTATGGAAAATGGCTGAAAGTCAGTTGACATGAGAGAAAGAAGGGCATCTCAAAACATTTTAAATATATGACTAGATTATTAATGATCTTATTGATCTATTTATAGCATGAGTTCCTATCAATGTTTTAAGCAACATTTATTCACAATGACAAAAAATTTTTTTACACAAGTGATGCATGAATGGATATGCACACGTTATAGTGGAATATTCAGATAAACAATTTTTGTTTGGCAAATATTTGAATCAGAAATTGGTATTTAAATATTCATTGTATTACATATTTTTTATGAATAGTTCTTTTTTAAATGCATATTGTGATTTAAAACTTTGAGACTGCCCACACAATAGGAAGTGTCACCATGCCACATGTGGTAAATGTGTACACTACCTGATGTCCCACAAAGCTGGTGACTGGATGGCAATGAATAAACAATGCAGTGCTGTATGGGAACACATTTGAGAGGGTTCCCAGGTCAGAAAAGAAAAAGCACAGTGCAAACTTTGTCAGTTCCATATGTTGTACATTGTTATGAATAAGGAATTCTAGAATAAAAATATCTGGCTATTTCATGAAATATGCAAGCTAACATCATCTAGTGAAAGAGTGATCCACATATATAAAAAATGCAGGTTTTGAAAAGTGTCAGTATGTAAGAAATGTTTTGAATCATAACTTTAAAGCTGAAAAATAAATTGATAAAATAAAAAAAAGCGTTAAAAAAATCCACTATAATTACATCATTTCATCTCATATTGTCATTAGAACTGTTTCAGTTTTGCATATGCTATTTAATTTGCATTGGTTGTTTTTTTATGTCTTTCATTTTATTTTGTGCTTTGGATAATTGTATTTTGGATATGATCTTGTCCAAAATCGTGTTAATTTTCTACCTGCCTTAAATCATTTTTTTTCTTCTGTAAACAACTGATACATTGTTGCACTTTTTCTCAATGAGTAATGGTTAACCATTAAGGTCATGATCTTTTCTTGAGTCAAGGACTTTGTGTTTGCCATGTTCTTTATTATAAGTTTAGTAATAAACTTTATAAATATAACTAAGTATAGGGCTTTACTATCTTGTCTATTGGAAAAATTATTTGTTCTTGAGGCACAATGATTGTTGTGTCCAGCATTTAATTTGGGCTGCAATTTATTCAAATTATTTAATTCAAGTTGTTCTCTCAAAATACAAGGTGCTCAAAATCATGGACATTAAGATTTTTAAATTATTGTGAAATCTGAAATAAAGATATGTTCTTGGAATGTATTACTGTTATGAGACAAAAGTATGTTAGCACATCACTATGTCACAGGCCACCATATCAACACATCCAACATATTTATTTTGGATTACCACTAATGTTTATTCAGAACATTATTAATTAAAAAATTGTATTAGTAGTTAGTTTTATGATTATTTAGGATTAAATTTGTAATACATCTGTCTACATTTTTCACTTTGTATTCTTGGAAAATACATTATTTGTTGAATTGTACAAAATTTGATGCTTCTCACTCATTCTTATTACTTATTTTGATACCATAGAGTCGTAATGTCTATTCCTTGTCCAAATGTTAAACTGCAAAGTTTTTAACTGGCTGACCCCCGTTTTAAAACTGTGTTTATGTGCATGTTTAACTGAACAAATGTATTTGTTATTCAGACTTTCTAACAATGAAATATACCAAATTTATTAAGCTGCTTATTTACCTTATTAAAATTAAAAAATATTTATTGAAATAATTTTAATTTTAAATGGTAATGTTTGAGCCAGTCAGAATTCAGAATTTGTTTAGTATTTTGGCTTTGTGGCTTCTGATTCAATTCAAGAAGGCAATGAAGATATTAAAACATTTCATGATGGCATCCCAACTAAAATTAAAGTTTGATCTGAATATTGGCTACAGGTATTCAGTTGTTAAATCTGTTACTGTTGTTACATATCTGTAATTAAATTGCTTGTGTGGTAGTTTTAAAATTCTTTTTTATTTTATTTTTGTTTTATTACATTTTATTGTAATGATTATTTTACTGGATTTTATATATTTTAGAAAAAGTAAATTCTATTTGTATAGAATGTAAAGTATTACATTAGCATTCCTTTTAGCTGTCCTTAGTTCAGACAGTTGGTAAATGCTGACTTACAATGATTGGTCAGTATCAATCAAGGTCATTCCTCCTTGGTGTGATCAGCATGTGTTATCGATGTTTTTTTTATTATTGGTTCTTAAATAAGACTTCTGGTGTAGTGTCAAAATGTCTTGTAGTAAGTGATTATGTGACCCATCACAAGTGTCAAAATTACATTTTAGTGATGTTTAATTCTTAATATCACTGTTTTCTAGTTGAGTTGTGAAAATGGCCAAGGAAACATCTGACTAAATTATTGCAGTATGTACTTTTTGGCAAGGTCCAAGATATTTATGCATCCCTGTCAGTACAATAAAGTTCTGACTATGATTTGGTTAAGGAGTGCATCTTAAGGGGTTACATATTAGTCCCTGAAGCTTATCGGAAAAAATTCAGAAAACTATGAACAGGAAACTGGACAAACTTATGTCAAATTTGCTAGAGAAAAAGAGCAGTTATTTGAAAGATGGTGCTTAGCCAAGAATGTTGAATATGATTTTGAAATATCAGACAACTTTGCTACTTAAAAAGTTAAAAAATTGTGTTCCTAATGACATAAAGAATCATCTTGAAGAGCATAAGATTGAAACTTTGGAAAATGCTGCTCTTGCTTCTGGTGATTATTCATTAACTCATAAGGTCCCACTTGTAGGCAAATCATTCATGCAAAATTCTATTGGTAGAAAGGTATTTCAGCCTAGTATAACTCTCTAAATCTCATTCTGGCACAACTTCTAAAAATCAAGCTTCTGATAAACTTTATTCAAAATCCTTATCTATTCCTACATGTACCTATTGGAAGGAAAAAGGACACACCATTTCTGATTGCTTCAAATTGAAATGTAGACATCAGAATCAAGATAGACCTATCCCAAATGCTCTTATTTTCAAGAGGTCAAGGTCACTTTCATGTCTTAAAAGCAATACATTTGTTGGGTCTCAAAACTCCATCTGATTTTATTATGGAGAATTAAGAACCATTCCTGTCAAAGGGTTTATATCACTCTTAGGTGATTTGGCCAATCCTATTTTAAAATTTTAAGGGATACAGGAGCTTGTCAGAGTCTTTTATTATCAGCTCACAAAGCATAATTGCAAGATTTTGTTAACAGGGTTCCCGCGGTTCATGGAATCCTGGTAAAAGTTATGGAATTTAAAAAATAAATTTCAAGGGACTTGAAAAGTTGTGGAATTTGTCAAAACCTTGCAAAGTTTTGGAAAAGTCATGGAATTTGTGACATTGGAGCTAAAGAAATTGATTATTTCAAATTTCATAGAGCACCGATACTTATTAAATAAAAAGATAAAATTACAATTCATATAACAAGAGTAAGTTCCCCTAATGGAAGTTTCACATGATTTCCGATGTAGTTCACTAAATAAAAGAAAGCAACTGGAAAGTAATGTGTTTTGTTAATATTGTAAATAGGAACGCATACAAAGACTGCATAGGATTGTTTCTTTTTGATTACAAATTACATTGAACATTGGATTATGACATGAATTACTGCATAAAGTCAAAGTGTGCTAGGTAAATTTAAAATGTACATATTAAAAATATTTGTTTTTAACTTATTTGTTAATTTAGATTGAAAGATGTCATTCTTTATGTTCATTTGACAATGCAAGATTTGCGCGGCCCTTTAGTTTTATGAAATGGCCCTGGAAAAGTTTTGGAAAAGTCATGGAATTTGTTTTTGTTAAGTCTGCAGAAACCATGTTTTAAGGTTGCTGCAAGCTTGTTATGTAAATGCTGCAAGCTCAGATTTGAAACCATGCAAGCTTACCAATTACAAGCTTGTGCAAGCTTGCAAACAATGCCGACTTAGCTAGCTGCATCAGAAGAACTGATATGGCATCGATTAAATTATTGTATACAGGGTTACATACCTCCATTTTTCTAACTCTACATGTGCAAAATCAGCAGTATCAAGTATTAAAATGAAAATGTTAATATATAGTGAACATTAATTAGCATGAGATCTTCCAGTCACAATGGGAGAAAAGAATGAAATCATCAAATCATTTAATAATATTTAGTCAGATAAAAAAAAGAGGATATGAGTGGGATCTGTGTGAGGCAACTCTTTATACTTTTATTCTGTATGGCTTTGAAAATGTTTTTGTAATTTACTTCCATGTAAAAATCCATTTGGGGAGGATGGTGTCAAATAGTTAGGTTCCTTTTTTCATTGGTCAAAATGAGAAACTATTTGGTGAAAACAAGAATGTTTGCCATTTGAATTACTCTGAAATACCTCTTCTAAACAAAATCCTCAGAATAAAATTCTATATCCTCCTCTGCTTCTTTGTGATTCATATATCATCCACTGAAATGGATTACAGCAACATGTACTATGTAACCAGGAAAAAAAATGAGTATTTTCATCTTTGGCAAAAGCATTTAATTTTTAGTTCCAAATCACTTATCAAGTCCAAGAAATATCAGTAAGTGTTATTCAAGATCATCCTTAAATGTGGTACTAAATATTTGTTTTAGCATCCATTTTAAAAGAGCTATGACACATGTCAAATGAATAGCACTTTCAGCTTTAAACAAAAACAAAATTAGCTGATATTTTGAAATAAAATAACTGCCATCTTCTCTGAGTATGAAAAGTATTAAATGTAACCACCTCTGAACAATTGTTGAATTTTATATGTGAAAGTAAAAAAAAGACCCTATGAATAATGGTAATGAGATTCAAAAACAAGCTTTCAATTTTATATCGTAACCCTAATGTCGATAACTGACAGCATTGTATCAAGTGCTGCAGTTTGGCAAGTGCAGCAATAGACCAACAAATAGGTCTTCGATTTTTTTCTGGCAGCTGGAAGAAAGTGAAGACCTTCTTGTTGGTCTAGTGCAGCAATAAATAATAATAATAATGATAAGTAGAGTTGGCATCTTAATGATTGGGTGAAGCAACATGACAAAGCCATTTTTTTGACATATTTGAATCATAAAAGTGGAACAGAATGCTACCGCCAAAATACAGTCCGGAAAACAAACAAAATACAACACTTGAGTTTACTTACCAACATGAGAACTCTAACTTCAAGTTATCTCTGGGTTATAGGATCAGTTACTGCACATGTATTGCTTCTGCAGGCAACCACAGGGGTTCATTACAAAAGTCTAACCTATAACAGTGTAACAGTATATTTATTATTGGTTCTTAAATAAGACTATTCTGGCATATGTGTCAAAATGTCTTTCCCTAAGTGATGATGTGACCCATCACAGGTTTCAAAATGATGTTTTAGTGAGGTTTAATACTCAATATCAATGTTTTCTAATTGAGTAGTAAAATAATACCTTGACAGTTGCTGCTTGATGAGTTTGCTCTTGAGTTTTTTATTCTTCGGAATTAATAATTAATTCTTTGGGAAATGTTTACCAGTGCTTATCTTCATCAAATTCTTGGACAAAGACATTTAGTGGAAATTATTCAAAGTTCTAAAGCAGGAATATTCTTTCATGATTCATAAAATTCATTGTGGAACTTTTGACAATTACTTCCTGATACATACAATTCAATGTGGAACTTTTGACACCAATACTACATTGATATGACGTCATTGTCCTGTATCTTTGAACTTTGTTGGGATTCTATGATTCATTTAGGACATTTTAGTGATAGGAGTTACATTTTTCAATTCTGGGGTTAATTTTTGGATTATATTCTCAAACTGTAAGTCCTGTTTTCTATTTTTACATTGTTTTCTAGGAAAGCAAATTTTTTTGGTTAAAATTTACAAAGCTTGTTGACTTTACTTTTTTATTTGTTGAGCCCAGATTTGTAACACTGTATATATTTGCTTATAAGTCCAACTGCAAACTGCACAGACCCAGGTCTGCCATTGCCTAATGTGCTGGCAGATGTGGATCTAGGCAGTTTATTAGATCATTAGAACTAACAACATAGACCCTGATCTGCAGGCACATATTGCTACTGCAGATCAATGGTTGTTTGCAGTTTGACTACTTATAGGTGAGTATATATGGTATTCATTCAGCCTGACTCAGTATGATGGGTATGTTTTTCTTACTGGAAATGAATGGGGATCATGAATGGGTAATCCTAGCATAACCCACTATAATGTTTAACCTACCTGTGGATGACAAGAAACTACATGGTAGTGTCATTTTGGTTCACTCAGAATGCAGATAAATAAGCTGTCTGTCTGTCTGTCTCTCTTTCCCTAGCTTTACTTGAAAATAGTATGACTTCAGGTATTTTAAAACCAGAAACTTAATTCTTGACACAATTGATTTTGCACCTATAAGTATAATGTTTCATCTGTATGTATGTTTTGGGTGTGAGAGGCAGGGTTAAACAAAATTACATTGTCCAGGAGATTAGGACAACTTCAGATTAAATTGTTGTTCTAATGTAAAAGACTGGTGAGGCAATTGGTAAATATATAACAAATGATCCTGTTAAAAAATCATTAACAGAATTTAACACCTTTCCAGCACCAAACATTTGTTCATTTAATGGTCCCTTTGGGTACCAATAGGTACAGTAGGGGCCTGAAATATCCATATAATTTGATGGTTGAGTGATAGTTGATTGCTGTCTTTTTGAGTAGCAATTCTAATCCACATTGTGACTACTACAAATAATCACAGACTGATCTTATAGGTGTGCTTACTAATTGGTCTTTTGAAGATGTTGGTGTTCACAGTGATAGCTGTATCCACTGGCTAACTTTAGATATTGGAATATAGCAAGCCAGTCATGATTGCTGCTACTTAATAAATTGGCTTTTTGGCATTGTCCAACAAAATTCTCACCTTGAGTAAGGAAAGTTCCCAGTTCCCAGGCAGTTTAGATATCAAATTATTAGTGTCAGATTAATAATAGCAGGAACTATAAAGATCTAAACTCAGTAGCCTGACCAGAAAGGTGACAGACAAGACACCATCAAGAAAAGGAAATTGTTTAATTATCTTTCATATGTTTAATTCAAAGAGATCAGATATGCCTTTAAACTTTGTAGGATACTTTACAAGTATTGGGAACAAATTTAACAATTTACTAGGCAAACACAAAAATGTGCTTGGCAACCAGATTTTAAATGGAATGGGTCATCTATGGATTTTCATAATTTTTCTACCCTTTGAGAGAGATTAGAGAGAGAAAAAGAAGTATGTACAGTAATAAATATTGCACTATCCTCTATTATTTAAGACCTATAATGCAGAATAATTTATGATGCCAATAACTTAAACCTAAAAGATACCTTGCTCCAAGGAATTGTATTGGCAGCAGAACAAGATGATGCAATCATTATCATTAGTATCATTATCATTATTATTATTAATATTATCAGTATTATTTTTTTATTATTATTATTAATTATTATTATTATTATTACTATTATTATTAATAATATTATCATTATTATTATTATTATTATTATTATTATTATTATTATTATTATTATTATTATTATTATTATTATTATTATTATTATTTTTAAAAATCTAACTATTGAGCCACAGTTCAGTTGCTTTACTCAACAATTCATATTTGCAAGCTGAATGTACTTCAGATGTATTCAGCAGGGCATTATACTTTTGAATGTCTGTTTTATTTTCCCTATCCATCACAGTATTTATGTTTCACTACACAGAGAACCTTAAAATGCCTGACAAACTATTCAAGCCAGCTGAGTATAGGCTTGGCATTTATTCAAAACCCTTTTGTCTCGTTAGACTCATTGAGATCTTAGCTTTCATTGATAGTAATGTAATTGTTATGGTTAAGGATTTTATGCATATTTCTTCCTTCCTTTTTTTTTTTTACATGTGCTTACCCTACAGTGGGCCTGCTGAATGGGATTACTGTATATACCCACTCATTAATAAAGTCCAACTGCAAAAAACATAGATCCTGATCTGCCATTATCATATTGCACAGATCAGAGTCTATGTTGTTAGTGTATATAGTAGTTTCTGCATAATAAATACATTTAAATTTATGTTCTTGGAAGGAGGAAAATAATGCCTTGTATGTAAGATAGTGTCATTGTCCATTACATGTATCTTTATACAGATAACAATGTAGTATCTTTGTAAACTGCTTCAGTGGCCAAAGTGGTTTAGCATCCACCTTGGATGCAAGATGTTGCAGGTTCAAACTCCAACAGAGTGATACCAGAGCTTCTAAAAATTGATTTAGCAGCTGTATTAAAAGGTTAGTGTTAGAACTTGCCAGCCTGGTGCCAGGTTAATGTGGCTGGGTGTAGCTTGATGTTACATGTCTATGGCATGATGCCCCAGTGCTAGACATTACTGTCAACTGTCACACTATGGACATCATAGCATTATGACTGAAAAATTGTTAATAGCTACATTCAAAATCCATATCGTACAAACACAATTTCTTTGAAAATTATTGTCTGGAGAGAAAATAGGTAAAAAAATTTTGTTCTAAAACATTAGTCGACTTCATTATCCTATGCTGAGTCAAAACGCAGCTAATAAAAATACATGTACCATGGAATCTGTTGCCCCATATTTAAGCACTCTAATATTTTGATCGTAAGACATAAAACAATAATGGCAATAATATTCCCCTGCAAAGTGTTATTTGCTTTTTATATTCCCATTTACTAGATGTTTATATGTTGCAGCCATTACTTCTCCAAATGAAGAGAAAACAGCAATTTATGTTTGCTATCACATTTTTGAGAATTATTGGAATATGATTGATATTTATTGGCTAAATCGAAGTTTACTGTTTTAGAACCAGATTTTCTTTTGTTTGTTGATATAAGTTTAATTAGTTAAAAAAATTAAGATAAGATTATTTTTAGCATAGTGTGTTTTTTTTCCATCATTAAAATCAGATGTCTATAAATTTATAATGCATGCTTTGCTTTTCATTAAATTCTTTCATCAGAAGTGTATTTTCTTAACTAATAAAAGCATTTGCTTGAAGTATTTGATAATATCTGAAATATTTTCATAAAATTGTAATTGACACATCTGTTTAAATAAGCTTAATACAATTAACGACAACTTGCCTCTGTGAATTTCTTTTGAAAAGGATAGGATTATTTCTTCCTGCCCATCCACTTGTTGACCCATTGGCAATGTTATTCATCTCTTACGATATTGACAATACAAATTTAAAATAAGATTGGCGGATGATCATTAGATGTCAACAATGGTTTTAATATTTTTTTATGATCCTTAAGGGGTGGATTAGTGGGGATGGAAAAATTGGTTTGTGTCATTAATATGGCTAGAGCTATAACATGTGACTAGTTTTGTGGTTAGACTCGTAGTATTCCCCAAGTCTGGTACCTGTGAAGATACCCCCCCCTTGTGTTAAATCTAGGAGACAAAAATTTAAGATCTGTACTTTATGACCATACATAAGTTTGAAGGACATGAGATGAAGACATATATTTAATTTATACCATGAGTAATGCCTCTTAGCTTGTAAACTTTCCCCAGGGTCATGGCTTGGAAACTGTTGAGATTTTCACCATCTGGCCATGTGTTGGTTGAAGAATATGAGATGAAATCAAACATGTCTAGTGCAAACCAATGGAAAGATGGACTTGCGCCTGGGTCATAACTTGGACACTGTTGAGATCCATAGAGTATACCTAAATATAGGTTAGAAGAAGATGAATTAAATTTGACATATAGCCAAGACAGACTCTTGTGTTGTGCACTTGGGGCTGGGAACATGAAGCTGAGTTGTAACTTGGAAACTGTTATATTTCCATTTTTCACCCGTGTATACATCTAATGGGCATGAGGAGATAAATGCGGTTTGCATTGGTCATGTCCCAAGAGTAGTGGACTTGCCCTTGATTAATAACTTTTGAGACTGTCAGGATTCCCATACTATGACCATGTATATATTTATTGGGAATGACTTGACCAATGCACTAGTACATTCAAGACATGTTCATTGTCAGGCACCAGGAATAGGACACTTGTCCTTAGCTGATAAGTTTAAATACTATATTACCATACATCTGCAAGCTGGATACAACTTTGACATTAGAGACAAAGACAACTATAAATTTGTTATTTTTGACAGCTATACTCCTAAGAAAACCTTAAAAATATTGTATTTAGAAACCAGTCTAGATTTGTGTGCAGATTGTTGTGTTAGGTTACACGTAGTCTTTAAATTTATGGCACATTATCAACATTCCAAGTAATAATGTTTTTTAACTTCATACATTTAAAAAATTTATATTGATTTTATTTGTCTAAGAAATACTTTAACAGTGTGTAGAGAGATAAAAGACAAATATTTGATTAAACTGTTGTTTGTTTAGTATTTGATTAAAGAAAGAATATTTTTCAAGCATAACTCATGGCATATCAGGTGCAACTCTAGTGAATTTCATACTATGTATTTTACTTGTTAGATAAACTGATACAACTAACAAACTGTATGTTGGAGACTCTGATATTGTTGATATAAAAATCTCAATTTTCTTAATCAGCATTCTTTGTATTAAAATAAAAATGTGATCACTTTGTTTGACCTTTTTGCAATGTGTAAAAAAAAAGTAGAATGTAATGATGTCACTCTGAATCTGTCTTAATTATAAATAATCAGAAAGGTCATCCTTAAACTTGAGCCTTTTTACATGAGACTGGCATTTCTATGGTTCTTACTAGATATATTTCATGATTTGATATTGTGTGTACCATAGTTACCATAGTTACATCCTAGGTGAAGAGTTCAGGGTCAGAGCAAGAGAAAATATAACACAGTAACACACACAATTTCCATAGTTCAAATCATTTCAAGACAGTTGCCACAACACAAGCTTATTAATTATCCTTGTTAGTTCAGAGGTTATGCCACAGTTTTAAGAAAGGTTTATTAGCTATAAAAAGATTTAGGCATTGATATTAGTTGCACAATATTATACATGTAATAATGATTATATAATTAGGTGAGACCTATTTTAAATTGTTATCTTTATAAAAATTTTCATTCATTTGTATCCACAGATACACATTGTGCAAGCTCGAGGCAAATAATAACCCATTGGAAATACTGTGATCGTCATGATTGTCCAATATGCAGTCCATTTCGTAACAGAGGTATAGTGTCAGGTATTGAATATGTATGACTTAATATTACATTCTTGTCTCAATGCTTGCAGACAGACATGTAGCTTTCATACATGTACCTGCAACCATGAGTGGTATTCTTAGTATTCCATTGGACTTGATATTTGAAATAAGTACAAATATAATCACAGCCCTTCATTGTAACTAGCTCTGCTTTTATATATGTTATAATGGCATTAGCTGCTTTGATTTATTTCCTGGAGACATTTGGCAAGAAAAATAATTTGATTATCAAATGTTCTACCTGAGCTGATTTTTCAGGTATATTGCTTAAGGTGTTTACAGGGATTGCCATAATCAAATAGCAACCTTTGTCATGTATTTAATTTCTCCAGTTTGCACATGATTCTGACCATCAGTCAACTAATGGAAAAGTGATATACAAGTTGCACAAAAATTTAATCTCTCTAAAATCAGATTAAAACACAGGTTACATTTCTGATACTGTCTTGTTCTCTAAGTTTTCTGCAAGTTGTCTGTCCCAGATTATAAATTTATTTATGTTTTGTTTTTGTTTATCTTAGGTTTCATCATTATGGTTTAGGTTATCAAAAAACTAATGCTTTAATTAATCCATGTCTAACTGTCTGGACTGTAAACAGTCCCTTGTGTGACTTTTGTTTAGCCATGCCCAGATGCCAGTATAATAAGGACAGTTGGGATTTGATTATTAAAACTTGCCATATACATGTAACTACATTTAGTTAATGGTAGCAACTGCAATAAGCTCTACAACAGGGAATACCCATTTCTTCCACAGATTAGTCAGAAAGAGAAATACTGCATCCTAGACATGTGTGCCTAGTCAAAGAAAAAAGAAATAGCTGTCATAGATTGTTGTGTTGACAAAAGACAAATTCACAAACCTTCTTACTTAACAGTAGATGGCTAGTAGAATGGATTAGGATTACTTAATAGGATTAGGAGTAACCTACCCACAAATTAGTGTGGCTTCTTACTGCATTTGTGTAGAGGTAATTCCTATACCAGTTTTAGATAAATATACCCAGGGGGACAATTTAATGATCATGCATGTCACTGTAAATATATAAATTTGATTATAATTTTCAACATTCTTGGTTTTAGTACTACTTTTTGTTGGTTGCCCAACATTAATTTGTAGATTTCAAAGGCTCCTGAGTAATGGATTTTTTTATCCCTGATGTTTAATAGTAAAATGAAAGTACAGTGGATTTACCTTATTACACTCATAAGTATGTAGCTTCCACTGATTTACTCTCCAATATGATATGAAATATCCAGAGTATGCCTGGCTCATGATAAGCTGCAGTAAGAATATTAGACTCAGATTACATTATAGCATGCTGAGTTAGTACTCACACTTTTACCTCCTGAGTTTAATGGAAGGAATACACAAACAACAATAGCTTTTGCCACTGAACTACACTAAGTATCATGCTCCTTATACCAGGGTAAGTCTGCATTGTGAATAATGAAAGGAATGCCCTCAACATACCTAATACAGTCTTAAGTTTATTTGGTTTCTCACTCTGCTTAAGGGTGGGTAGATATGGTAGGCACATTGATTGCACCATATAATGTATTGTGGCAAGTGAGGTTTTCTTGACCCAGTCACTGGACAGTTACTCTTGGGTTTCTTTACTCTGAGCAATAGTTATCATTTGATGAAATGTGATGTGTTGCATGCATAATTTTTAAGGTATATAAGCAAAAGTAATCTATGAATAACTGGTCAGCAGAAAATTGCATCTTATATAATTCTTGAACCCAGTAGTCATCCCAGTAATGGCACTAATTTGACTCTTGACAGATAATAGTGGAGTTTCTAAACCATTGGAATGAAATTTCTGAATGAGATGGTTCAACTTGCACAGCAGATCACAAGCAAAGGAAAAATTAAGTTGCCAGAATAATATTACAACTACATAACTCCTTGACCGGAGATTATTTTAACATTATGAACAGCTGAAAATAGGGATTCAAGACTGGAGATGTCAAAATATGACTTTGTATCTTGCATCAGAGAAATATATATATATATATATATATATATATATATATATATATATATATATATATATATATATATATATATCATGGTTTTTAAAGTTTTGCTATAAAGCAATTTGATCTAACAATGCTTTTGGTATCTCAAATGTGATCAGGCATTGACGCATTAATACGTATATATAAATATTCTGTCAACATTAAGTAATATTTCAAAAGTATGCCATTGCTTTTATATTTTACAAATCTATCACGAATTCCTAATGATTAATCATTAGTGATTTAATAAAATAATGTAAAAATATTAAAAATCTTTTTCTTAAACCTGGGACATAATTTCATCGAAATGTTCTGCGCTTTTCCTGTGATCTCTCTCTCTCTCAATCTCTCTCTCTCTCTCTCTCTCTCTCTCTCTCTCTCTCTCTCTCTCTCTCTCTCTCTCTCTCTCTCTCTCTCTCTCTCTCTCTCTCTCTCTCTCTCTCTCTCTCTCTCTCTCGCTCTCCCACTCTCTCTCCCACTCTCTCTCTCTCTCTCCCATTAGGGAGAGAATAGGGAAGTCTTGGAGTAAGAGAGAAAGAGAAACCGAACGGCAAGTAATCTACAAGTATCTGGAACTTCGTAACAGACAGAAGTGCACGTTTCCTTTGATTTTAATACAGTGTTAGACATAATAAACCTTCTTGAACTAATTTACTCAAGATATTAACTGTTAATTGATCATATTCTGTAAGACATTGCCACCATGTCTTAAACCATGGTTTGACAGCTATCCATGAAGACATTAAGGATTAATATTATCAGGTATGAAATTTAAAAGTGTTACTCTTATGGCTGGAATGTAATCGAACATTGCTTCTATTTATGAAGAGATGACTCGTTACTGTAGGGTTGGTATCTCTGATTATGAGCACAAAGTATGCTGGTAGAAAGAGTTTATCACAAAATAGTTGCATAATAGTTTTATACTAAATTGTTTTTAATTATTAATAAGTATTTTAAAACAAAAATAAAAATTTATGAAAACAACACTTTTGTTTGAAATCAACAAAACAGTCTAATCACACCTCTTATATTTCTCATTTGTTTAGAGCATTGTATTGCATGCCATATATTTCTTATTGGGTAATGCAATGTCTTTCCAGAAATTAATACTTCACTGTCTATGCCTTTGAATGGAAGCCAGCAGCATAATCAGCAACAAGGAAGTCAACAGACCAGTGATGTATCCACCCAATGTCAGAGGAGCCTTCTTGAGTCAAGTGCTGGAGACTCCATTCAAATTGAGAATTTGCCACAAAACTGGTTGGCTGCCATGGATTTGAGTCTCAGACGTTCTGTTGATGACAGTGGAAGTACTCTTAATTCCAATACAGCATGTAGAATATCAGGAAATGACAATCCTTGTACACAGGGTAAAGGATTTTTTCTGTCAGCCATCATCTGTAATCCATTGTGCATTTATTAGCACATGGATTCTTGAACACATGACAGTTAAAAAGAAGAAATGGTCTTATTTTTAATGCTTGGAAATTATTTTCTCCCAGTCGTGTTTTAGTACACTTGAGATGATTTATGTGTGTTTGTGTGTGTGTGTATATATATATATATGTGTGTGTGTGTGTGTGTGTGTGTTTGTGTCATGTGTACATATTTGTATATATGTGCGCATGTATGTATATCAGTATGTGTGCATGTATCAATATATATGTGTGCATGTTTGTATACATGTATGTATGTTTGCATGTATGTATATATAAATGTGCTGTGTGCTGTATGTATATATGTATGTGTATGTTTATATATGTATGTGTATAGGTATGTATTCCTTATTTTCCCTGCATATATCCTGCAGACACAGATAATCCATTGGCATAACAGCACCTTTGCATAACTTGCAACCATAGAGTGTTGAACTTTTTTGTGTATGTTCACATTGTCTACCATTACTATTTTTAGAAAGACCAAATTCATCAATGCTCACACGTTTATTACGAATGATACTTCAACTACTACATTTTCACTCTCCCGCCCAACATGCACATTTCTATTTACGCTATCAAGTTAGTTGGTCCTGGTCCATATTCATCCCCTAGCATCAGTTCAAGTTAGTCACCCGGCCTCCACTATATTCCAGCTGGCAGCCAACAGATTTGAATATTAAAGCCAGGTACTTGTGAGGCGGATATGCAATGGTGTGAGGTCCTGAGGCTGAATGCCACAATTGTAAATTTCGAATGTAGCTTGCATGACATAAATGAACTATTTAGGCTCTATACAAAGTGCTTGTGTGCGTAGGCTTTCTATAGGAGCTGTGCCAAGTTTAAATAGTTTCTTTCTGTTAAATTTAAAAAATGCCAAAACGAATTTCTTACACAGCCAATTTCAAGTTAGCTGCATTTGCTTATGCTAAAGTGCATGGTAATAGAACCACAGGCAGAAAATTTGATATTGATGAGAGTGTAGTCCAAGATTGGAGTAAAGAAAAAGGAGCATTGGAGAAGATGAGTTCACGAAAATTTGCTCATCGTGGATCTTAAACAAAATGGCCTCTCTTTGAAGCTGACCTGAAGCAATGGATCGTGGCCCATTCGGAAAACAACCAACCAATCTCGACAGTTGCCATCAAACTAAGGCCAAACTCATGGCATCAGAAACACACATTGATGATTTTAAAGGAGTGCATTGGGTATGTACATTTATGAAGAAGAACCAATTGTCAATCAGAACACAAACGACCATCAGCCAACGTCTACCCGAGAATTGGGAGAAGAAGATAAATGATTTTCATTAATTTATCGCAAGGGAAATTCAGAAGCTTGACCTTCCTCATTCTGCCATTATTAATATGGACAAAGTTATGTAGTTATGTTTTTCAAACAATACATTGAAATATCATTATGTGTAAAAATTTGTTTTGATAATCAGCATATTAATAAGGTGATTGTGCTTTGGACTGGCTTAGCTTGTTTCAACTCCAGAGGCCATATTTATGGTCTGCTTCTGTAAACTTTAAGGTTGCTTCCACTGTGAGGTTTTGGTGGATGGATGTAGGGTGCTTCCAATATCTATTTAAATTATTGTAGAAGTACCACCCAGGTTCAATTTTTGTTTTGGAAGTTGATTTAGTGAAAGTTAAATGTACAGCTCCAAGCCCTCAGTCAGTAATGCCGACGGTTAATTATTAAGATACAAAAAAGGCTGAAGTTCAATAATAACAATTTAAAATCAATTAAATGGGCAATAATTAGAATTTCCCAAATACACTTCTGCACGACCCTTTACTAGCCTATCACATCATTTGATTCGTAGTGTGAGAGATTTCCACCTATCCTTGTGTTCTACTCATCTGTGTATTCCTCTCTATCACCTAATTCCCTCTCATCCTCACTGATTCCCTCCAAGTTCCTTCACCTCCTCCTCTATTTCTTCCTCCAGAACACTTTCTTCCTCCTCCCCTTCTATCCCTCGTTTCAATGTCTGCTACACAATGATGACTCCTACTGCACTGTCAGTCTCATTTCCGTCTCTCTCTTAGAGAATTGGGACTACAAAACTAGCACCATAAGTTCTGTCCCCCCATCCCGAAAAGCTTCCTGTGAAAACACAGGGATGGTACAATAGTTTCCTCAGCGCTTACATTTCACACTGCACACAGCCTTTCATCATGTAATGACTGTTAAATTTCACCGGTCATGCATTCATTCACACAGAAATACACATACATTCTTGTTTGGTAAAATACAACATAATAACACAACATAATAAAAGCATGATATACATAAAATAATAAATTGATTCACATTAGTACATACTCATAATCCCATTTCAACTTATACAAAATATACAAATATTCAAATATCCATGCTCTGATATATTCTGATCTTACATACTTCAATCATTTCTCCAAACTCCAATTCACACATGTAAACTCAAGCATAACACCTTACTAAACATATTGGTTACTATGAAGTAACTTACCAGTGACTTACAATGAGCTAACAATCTACATAATTCTCTATGTAAACTTAAATCCATGTCTCAGATACGCATGTAAATGAAACACTACAAATTTCTACATACTAAAACAATTCTAGTAAATAAATGTACATGATACCAATAATTACAATTGTGATGCCTTATAGCCCATTTCATACCTTCTGAGTCACTTTTACTCCAGCCAATCAAATGCTGGTGGGCATATGTACATAACAAATAGCATACATTGTGGTTTAGACGTATCAGATTAAAACAAATTAAGAAATGCCCACTACCTGCCCGCTAAATGCCTGGGTCTTCTGCAGCTTTACCATCCAAAAATATTCCAGGTTTTTTATACTGCGTATTAATATGAAATACGGTGTTATGGTAAAAAAATAGGGATTAAATTTTTTACATCAAAACCATTTTTATACTTGCATGTACATGTCCAGATGTAAACAGCTCATAGCTACTCTCTCGTATGGCTATAAAATCTGCCCTGATTTCCAGAAAACGACAGGATGGTTCCAATATTAAATTTCGTCAATATCTGTGGCGTCAACACTGTTGAATAGACAATTTTCAACGAAACTGAAAAAAGTTGGAACAGTTGATGCTAATGCTGATGCGTCCGCCTTGTTTTGACCACTAGTCTGGTCCCCTGCTTAGTATGCTCCCTGCGATGCACTCTGCTAAGCGAATCGCAGGGAGCATACTAAGCAGGGGACTAGACTATTTGACCACCAGCTATCAATTGTATATTGCAGTCAGTTGACCACCCACCAGGTGATCAAAATTCCGAGCAAAGTACGAAGTTCGCCGAAGTCTCCATGAAATGGTCTATTGTTTTGCAAAAATCGAGCAAATAACTTACTGACCTTGTTGAAGCTTTTCCTTTTCTAACAATTCTAGTCCTATGATTCCTACCAAGTCGTAAATGGCTTTACCTCAGATTAACATACCTACTGCTTATGAATCTTCCTAGATGTCTACAGATATTTTTACAATTTCATGTCATCTCCAGCTGCACTGTCAACATCACTTCCATCTCCCTCTTAAAGACTCGGGACTTTGAAACTTGCACCTTAAGTTCTGTCCTCAGAAAAGCTACCTGTGAAAACACTGGGATAGTACAATAGTTTCCTCAGCACTCACATCTTGCACTACACACGGCCTGTCATCAGATAATGGCTATTAAATCATGAGTGGCTTCCCCACAGAGTAACAAACTTACTGCTTATCAATCCTCCTAGGTGTCTACTAATAATTTTACAGCAAGATTGAGCTCTAATTCTGATCTAAGGTTTAGTTCCACCCTTTATCTTAATTGTGATTGGATGTTTCTGTGAACTGCCCCAATCAAACTTAGCAGACAATGTCTTCTTTCTTATCTGTCTATGTGGCAGGTGAGAACACGCCCTGTTCACCCTGCAGGCTTTGTTTGGTCTCTGAGCCAATGTTTAATGCTTGGGGTTTGAATACTACAAGACTTGGACTATAGGCTAATCTATAGTCTGGGTGGCTGACAACTTGCATAAAGGATTAACACTGGCCGATGGCATTGTTTACACATCAAAGGCAGTAATAATATCCAAGTTTATGCATTTCATGATAACCTGGACTGAGCAATCATGACAGCTTCTGATCCGACTTGGAATATGGTCTTATATCATCAAGATGTCTGACAGTTTTGATAATGAGCAACATCTGTAAGATCTTGTATCAGCTGCATCAAGAGTTATTTATGGTCAGATTTTGGTCAAAGTTGTTAATTAGTCTTATTATATCATCTATAAGTTTGATTAGGAGCAGGATCTCAATGTATATGGTTACTGTGTATCTGTTTTGAGTTGAGACAAGATAAAGATCAGATTTTACACAGCAATTATAAAAGCTTTCATTATTTTAGTCTTAGATAGGCTGTATAAAATGAGGCCTGCCTGTATTAATGAGGTGATTTTGTATCAGATTGTCTTAGCATGTTACTTGTATTGAGGCCATATTGCTCAAGTGATTTTAATAAAATGCAGTAAAGATGTTTATATCATCCAGATCCTGGATGACTTGAAATGTGTGCTACAGCTATGCCTACTAAGTATGCCTTCATCTTTGGAACAAAATTCATTCAGATTGTAGTAAAATAATTTAAATTGATATCCATGTTGGAAGATAGTTTACTTATTTTCACACAGTACTACAGAAGCTTGGTTAGTGAAATGGTCGGTTGTTATACAAAAAAGGTGAGCAAAATTGGGCCTGTTTTGGTCTGTTGTTAAATACAAAGTGATAGGCATATTGCAGTGATATAATATTTGGGTAATGACAACAAAATAATGGTTTTATAATTTTTATAACTTTTTTTTTTTTATAAGTTTTATGGTTTTTGCAGAATTATGCAGAATTTGATAGGGCCAGAAATATTTCATGTGAAATATTATCAAAATTACTATTTCAGGGACTAGTGATCAAGTGGAATACAATGATTATTCTCAGAATGCTGTCACTGTTGGTTTAATTTCTGGACGAAATAGCTCTCTGCAGAGTGTAACAGTTGCTGAACAGATTTCTGACTCCATAGATATTGATGAAATCTCCCCTATATGCCCTGGTGCTGATGAAGCCATTTCCACAGATGAAACCCAGGAGACTGCAAGTAACACTAATATGAATGGTGCAGATATGTGGTCAAGGATCATGAACATACCATTGGAACAAAGAAATGATAATATCCATCAAATGTGAGTAAGAATCTGAAAAGATTTTTGCAGTTTAAATTATCTAAACATACAGGGATTTACTTCATGATTATTTTCTGTCCATTTATTAGACACTCTTGTCTTTCAGAACCTAGCTGATATTATGATCATTAGTAATTTCCCATACTCAGAATATAAATATTTTTAGAGTTCAAAACATTTGGTAATATCACATTGCCTTCATCAGCAAATAATGATCACATGATATGAGAAGACTTGTGTAGATGGGTGGTAATTAAAGTCCTTTGTCCCTATTTAATGTTGGCCTCCACTCTCATATTTTGATTGCCTTCTTCACCTTCCTTTTCCATATATTGTTCTCTGATGTGATCATCTTGGCTTGGTTGAGGATAATGAAAGGGCCTATATTGCCACAATGTCTGTGTATGACTGATGACTTGGTACTGATGTGTAATTTAATCTTGACATCTAACACTGCCTGTTTCCCCAATGTATTCCTTCCCACAATCATTGCATTTGATATAAAAAAAATCACCGCATGTTTATCAAATTTTCAATTTTGTCTTTCACGTGTAAGTTGTTGCCTTCAGAGATGTAGTGTTTGTGATATACATTGATCCCATGTTGTCTGAATGCCTTTATAGGTCACATCAGCAACATTAGTCACTGATGAAGGCAGTGTAATATATTGCTGAAAATTTCAAATTCTGAAGATAATTACATTCATAATATGGGATATTACTAATCATCATGAATTATCCAAAGCATGGAAGCACCCATTTCATTGAGTTGATATTCATGATATACATGTTACATATGACAAGGAAATACTTCAAGGAATTTTGCACTGGGTTTTCTTAAACTGTTGTAAACCCTGGTTTTTAATTCTACCAGAATAGCATATGGGATGATCTGTTGTCCATTGTCAGTCATCTGTCAGCATATCTCTTAATGCTACTTCTACTGAATGGATGGTCATATCAAGATAAATATTTTTGCTATGTTAAGTGTCTAGGCTCATACAAAAGTAACAAGAAAAGAGTGAAGACAACAAGCTTTATAAAATTTAATAAATAATTTATTTCCCTAGAAGAAGTCCTGTCAATGAAAAGTCCTAAATGAATCTGTGTTCTAGTCCCAATGAAATCAAAATGGAGGGCAATGAGGTATGCCGTGTCAAAAGTTCCTTGTTGAATCACATAAAATAATATTCCAGTTAGAATTTCTGAATAAATTTTGATATATTTCCTTGTCCAAGAATTTCTGTATGAGCACTAGTATTTTCCAGGGAAAGAATTAATAATTACATAAAATTTAAATCAACTGAAACTGGTCACAACAGGACACCTTAAATTGTTAAAGATTTTAAAGTCCAACTAGCTAGTACTTCTCAAGAAAATGGTTATATAGTAAGTTAAGATGCAAACCAGATTCCCATATTAGGGTCATGTGGTCACCTTCTAGAATAACATGGAATATTTTTTACATGCTAATTATCACAGACTCTAGGGATGGCCTTGATTCCACTGAACAAATCTTACTCTTAGAATGAATTAAAAAATTTTAAAAAATATGTTTACTTGAACTCTATCTATAATGAATTAAGGTCAGAAACTAGATACAATGTTTCAACTACTGGTTGTTTATCAGGTCAAACAGAACTGAACTGAATTTCTAAAAAAAATTTATTGAATCCAGTATGTAAGTTATCATTACAATATAAACATGTATATGAAAAAATAAAATAAAAATATTTAAAACAAAAAAATAAGTAATTAAATTACATATACTAATAGCTAATAGACTAATTATGAAGACAAGTTGGTCCTAAATAGAGAGATGCCTCAAATTGTGCATGAATGTCTCAAACTGGTTTAGCTGCCATGATATACTCTTCGGCAAAGCACTTTGCTGCAGTTGTCTTAGCACTAATTAACCTTGTGTTGTTGTGTCATGAAACTCTAAAAATCTGAATGAAACTATTTCAGTAATTAATCAGTATCCACACCTAGTATGTTAAACAATTGTTGGTTTGAGCCACAGTGGGTCATGGTTAGCTTTGCCAACTAACAATTTAAAGGGTGTGGTTTCAGATCGTACCACAGGACCAGCCCAGAGCAACTGCCATGGTGAACTCCATTTACCTTGGCATTAAATAACCAACTTTTATATATTTTACAGTGAGATATTGATATATATCAGTAGAAGTAAATTATATCACCACTGTGGCAATATCACTTTATCACCACAGTGGCAATGTCATGTTTGGAACTACTTTTTTCCTGTTCAGGAAATATACCTGCTTTTAAGTATGTTGTTTAAACTTGTATTTCCATATAATGAACCTGTTTCATCTCTCTCTCTCTCTTTCTCTCTCTCTCTCTCTCTCTCTCTCTCTCTCTCTCTCTCTCTCTCTCTCTCTCTCTCTCTCTCTCTCTCTCTCTCTCTCTCTATATATATATATATATATATATATATATATATATATATATATATATATTTTATTTAATTACAAAGAGCAGACTGTCAAAGATTTACTTTTTACAATTTCTTTTCTAGATGAATATATATTTTTTTTTCTAGATGAATAATGGAAATTGTTAGTGACTGAATTTACATTGCCTGTTGCTATGTGTCATCTATACAGTATTGTGTACCTGTAATACTCTACAGCAATTGCTTCACATTGTTTAGGAATATGTGTATGTGTTTTTATTTTTAATGTAGCTTTACCAGTTTTTTTAGTCATATTCGTATGATGTCTGCAGTGTCACAGTTTGTAGTGATGTCTAGCACTGTTGCATCATGCCACAGACATGTAGCATCATATCACACCCAGTCACATTATTCTGACACAAGTCCCACCAGTCCTAACACTAACCTCATAATGCTGATTTCCATGTGAGGCAGCTGCTATTACCATTTTTGTAAGTCTTGGGTATGAATTGGCTTGGATTCGACCCCTGACCTCCTGCATCTGAGGCAGATGCTCTAACCACTAGACCACTGATGTTGTGTAGGAATAAAACAACTCTTAATTAAATATAGTGAATTATTCAATTTGTAAGTAGCAATTTTAACTCATAACACAATGATGTTTGAAAATTATTGGCAAGTTTGTTGTTTATTAGTGTTAATTGCAAACCAAGATTAAATGCTAATCGAAACTTGGACATACAGTGTCTGCTACTGAGCTAGATTGCAACATTGCCAAGGTCACACAAAAGATTTGCATATCATTAAAATGTTATGTTTAAAGATGTTACATTGAAATCTGTCAGATGTGTCCACCGTTTTATTTTTCTGGTTACTCCACTCCAACAGTATCAATCTATACATGAAGTGTATTAGAAAATCTCTTTATTTTCACATGACTACACATGAAATCTATACATGAAATGTATTAGAAAATGTCTCTATTTTCACATTACTACACATGAAATGTATTAGAAAATGTCTTCATTACATGAAAGTATTTCACTTGTTTAATGGAAACATTTAATTTTCTACTTAGGATATCTGCTGTGTATTGCTGTGCTATAAAACTCTAAATAAAAAACAAAGTGAGCTCTGTACTTAGTAAATTGCTGTGCAAGATTTTAGATTGTTGGTTTTTGAGAAAATGCATGTTCTCATCCTTATTGGCAAATTGTGCAAACTTTTACTGCAATAAGCAATCATTATTAAAGTGTACAAGCTTTGGAAGAACATGTTGATTCTACAATTTATGGCATTTCATCACAGTGTCTCTAGTAGGCAGTCCCATTTCATGGTACTTGGTGAGTGCTGGAATGAGATTATAATGTGACTTAATTTTAATACAAATGCAGCTCTGACAAATAATTTAGAATGTTCTTTTACATGCATGCATAGTTTAGTAATGTATGTTCACACTTAATTTCCTTTGTTTTATTTTCCATTAACAGAGTAGAGATTGTTCTTCAAGTTCAAGATGACCTATACATTGGATATTCCATGTTGTTACAGTTTGCTAAGACTACTGAAAGAAAGATTCACAACATGGTCAACAGCAGGGTTTGTAATCTTCATAGTTCCTATAAGCAGGCATTACATCTCTTTTACAACTATTATGATGTTTCTCTTTTAAATACATTCCCAAAAAAAACATTAACATTGAGGAATATCAACATGTTATGTCCCAAATCCAGCTCTACTAAACAACAAAAAAGTCTTTTCTGACTATGACATATAAACCAAGGGCAATAATGTTTGCACAATATCTACCCTTGCTCATACTAGTTGTCCCCAGTTCTTAAGCGTAAGCATCATACAAGTCACATCCCTTCAGTTTCAGCTGAATTACATACAGGATTTTTTATTTATTTGGATTAATATTAATTCCTAAATATGTTGTAAATATTTTTGAATTTTGCAGATATTGTTTGGAAATTTTTCACTTATTTTTAGTCAATTTTCGACCATTTGGTACAACATGCTATGGTTAATGCATGTTTTTCAGGTTTATGCATGCTGCCTATTGCATGATTGCCGAGTTAGTAACAGGTGTATTAGCTACCTATTAGCATATGACATTGTTAATTTATATATTTTTGTTTTATTTTATCTTGTCATTTAGTGATATAAATACAGTGTGTTCAAGTATCATGCAGTGTGTGCACCATGTGGATCGAGAGTGTATGGACTATGGTTTGGCAAAAATCGACCAAGGCAAGGAAAGTGGATGATAATGAGAATAGATTTTAAATTCCTTAAAGTAATTAGGCAGCCCAGGTGGTGTAAGTCTTCATACATGTTAGACCATAACCGTCAGATCTATAAGTCTGGGTGCATATGGTTATTAACAGAACCGGGAGAGGGGAGATCCATCCCATACTACCATATGACCATGGAGAATGGAGTTTACCGATACTTTAATGTCTGCTATCAAGGAGATACAATGGATATTTACTAGCTTTAAAATGACCTAAACCCTCACCACCATTCATGATTATAAAATCAAGGCATTGGTCAACATAATTCATGATGAAGTCTCCATACATCTTGCTGCTTCCTTATTCAACAGAAGTCATGTAGATTAACATCAAATCCTTCTGCACATCAAAGATGCCAAAGGGTATCCAGGTACTTGGGTATGTGCCTATTGATGATAAACTAGATAATAAAATGAGCAACCAGGTACCACATAAAAAAAAATGTTTCCAAGTTCAGATGAGACACAGAATAAAGATTACAGTTTGTAGTGTGCACATCACACTGGCTCTTATCACTGCTTACAAATTACTTGTTATAACTGATTAGCATATTTCTACTGATTTCCGATTCCAGATTTTGGGTATGAAATTTTTCCAATTCTGTATACGATTTGATTAATTGGATATGCCTACTGCCAAGAGTGTTTTTGCCTCTAGCATATCTGATCAAAATCTCGCCTCTGCGTCCCTGTCATCTGAATTCACGTGCCAGCATGAATTGGATTCATATCTAGCTGAGAGAAATCAGCATAGGACTTCACCGCCAATGGACCCAATCATATATTGGAAATCCCAGAAAAAAACATTGCAGTTTTTATGGCAGCTGTCGTTAAATGCTTTTGTTCAATACCACCCACTAGTGTCGATAGTGAAAGAAGTTTTAGCACTGCAGGTACTATTTGCAGCGACAAATGATCGAGCATGTCTGCTGAAAAACGGAGATGCTACTGTTTCTTGCATAGAACTTGGAAGTTATAAATTTTGATTTTTAAATTTCTTTATTATCTATTAAACTGCATGCACAATGTCCGTGCACATTAAAATATTTTAATAAATTTAAATCTTTCGTCTAACTCCAGTATTATCGTTTCACCCCGTTGTGTTGACCATATTAGACTTTTCTGACTTCTTATTTAACTTTATTATTTTTTATTATCCGAATCGGTGCCTTCCACTCCAGTAATAAGTAAGATATCCTTGCATGTTGCTGCTAACTCGTATATTAAAGGGGAGATCACTGCTCAACCACGAAATTGGTTGACAGACATCTTTTAGTTCCCATTAGCTAAAAGTAGTATCTGGGAGGACTGGATTTGCAAGGTAGTGGTAGTTTTTCTGAGGTATTGTGATTGGGTAATAAGCATTTTTGAAGAAACATAATTTGCTAGGAAATTTTGGCTATTCTACTCCCAAGCCTCCTTTCTCCTGCCACAGACTTACAACCCTCCTGTCTGCATACAGTCTACCATGGGGTGCCAGACTTTTGCGATTCTGTTCTTGTTGGAGTTTTTCTACAAAATAATTTTTATTCTCCTCCTGTCACTTTTGAGTCATCTTAGTTTTGTTATGAATTGGAAAAAAATCTGATCTTTGCCCATCCTAGAGTTTAGTCCAACTGAGTATGAAGTTGATAACCAATCTCAGTTTGGTATATCTCTCTCATGTCCACTCAGTCAGCAATTTGATGTGATGAATAATGTGTAATCATTCCTGTATCAATGGCAACCATGGTTGCTTCAGGACAGGAATTCCAGTGGAGAAGCCCCAACCTTAATTGACATTATGTACAGACATCAGTATGTACGGTTGGGGATGTCACTTGTTGCCAGATTTCAATACAGTCAGCAGTAAATGGGGACCAGAACAACTGCCTCTTCATCTCGGTCATGAAATGAAAGTTGTCATAAATACCTTACAATTTTAAAAGGACCAATGATGTGAGAAGTGTTGATAATATTGGACAACTCTATAGTGATAAACTTAATTCCCTGACCAATGCATTCAGGTCTGGCTGTTTCTTCATTGGTGCCACCAACTTCAGATCAAATTGTAGCTCGGACACATTCCCGCCAGACTCGGTGTCTGCATGGATAACTAAAAAGGGTTAACTATACAGCATGGTCATTTCATCCATTGGTTTTTCATATAAATTTGTGTACTTTGGGAGCTTTTGATGAGTGATCTCTTTACAACAAGGTGGATCCACAAAATGGCCCACATTTGTATCGCAGATCATGAACCCAGAAGCTTAGGCTGTGGGTGTAATGTCAATCAGTTTAGAAGGGTTATCAATGTTTTCTCCCTCCTCATAATCTTAGTACCAAAAATAATGCAGAAAATATGGGGTCAGACTTGCAAAATAATTCTGATAGCCCCTCTCAGATGGGACAACTCCTGGATCAGTGATCTACTTTATGTAGTAGTAGACCAAACCAAGAAAATTACAGCCACATTGAATCTTCTCAGTCAGCCTCAGTAGCAGGTATTCCACCTCAGTAACGATGGATTTAAATTTAGACCTATTGTGGAGAGAATCTCAAGATCAAGAAGGCTCTCCACTGTGAAGGCTTTGAGTGTTGGTGGATGTGTTTTCTGAGACTGATGTAGACTGGTCAGATTACTTCATCAATTGGAATTCTTTGTATCTAAGAATATTAGTGATAATAAAGATGAATCATACCTACTAGCCAATTTTGATTTGAATAGATCAAAATCTCTTACCCAGTTCCTATGGAATCTCTCCTGGATCTTAACATAGCTCAGTCCAGACAAATTCAAGACCTCACTGAAGTTGTTATACTAATCCTGTTTCCTGATAGCTTTATCTTAGGCATACAGGGTGTGCAAGTTGCAGGCCATTTCAGTCAACCCAGACTATTTTTAGATCAGATTAATGTTTCAGTGATTCTCATGTCACAACCATGCTTTGTAGCCAAGAACTGGTTACCATCAGTGGGTAATCAGAGAATCAAGCTCAGTAAAGTTTATAGGTAAGTTGAAAGCAATTCCCATGCAGGATCATATCTGTGCTGTCATGCACTACTTGAAGTGCACAGAAATAAATTGTGGCAACCACAAGCAATTCTTTCCTTTTTAAATTTGGAAAGGAGTATATCACCTCCAGAACCCATTCTTTAGTGGCTCAAGTGAGTTATAAGCTCAATGTACTCCATCATCTGAAATGACCATTCTTGCCTCATGATGATTTCATCTCATGAAATTAAACCCCCTCCTTCAAATGCAGTCTTTTTATGAGACATCACAGCAGTTGTTGACTGGCATGCAGAGGTAACTTACTTGAGATTTTGTCTTGGAGATTCAGCTCTACAGAGACAAAACCTCAATCTGGTGGGTCCTTTGGTTGTGGCCCAGAAGACCCAGTTAAACCAACATAGCATCTTAGCTTCACCAGATTTATCAGTGAATTTTTGCGGTAAGAAGATATAAATAATCATCATCTCATATAGCCATATGATGGTTTGCTTTAAGTAGAAGAACAGATAATCAGTTGCAGAGGGAATCCAATCTTTCTTTCCTGAAAGGATATAACAGGTATAGGTCAGATGCTTAGCATTCCCTCTTCCAGTTACCTATTCTCCTTGTGTTAATGTGATTGGGGAATGTATTCAAAGGAAAATGATGATATTTCTAGTATTTTATGTTTCTCTAAGAATGCTTATCCAATTACATTAATTAAAGGCCCTCTCATCCATCCCACAAGATTAGCACAAGATTGGTAGTTTTTTAAACTTAAAACTGGGAATATCTAGTGATGGCAAGAGACTGTAGTGGGCTAGAGAGATGCCCTTGGACTAAACAGAAAAACTTTCATCTTTTGTAGGCTGGATTCAGGAGGTAGCAACCACTCTGGTGGCATAATGGTTAGAGAGTCTGCCTCTGATGCGGGAGGTCGTGGGTTCGATCCCCGGTCAAGTCATACCAAAGACTTACAAAAAAGGTGCTAACAGCTGCCTCACTTGCTGCTCAGCATTATGAGGTTTTTGTTAGGACTGGTGTCAGGATAATGTGACTGGGTGGGACATCATTCTTCATGTCTGTGGCATGATGCCCCAGTGCTAGACATCACTATAAACTGTCACACTGCAGATATCATAGGATATGACTGGAAAATTGTTAAAGCTACATTAAAAATCATAATCATATCACATCACATCAGGAGGTAGCAGACTTGTATCACCTGATGTTAATATGATCAGATATCCTTGGAGAAACATAATAAACTAGAAAAATTTGCTTTTTGTCCCCCTTTTCTGCATGTGTGTGTGTGTGTATATATATATATATATATATATATATATATATATATATATATATATATATATATATATATATATATATATATATATATATATTTTTAGTTAGATCTGCAAGGTTGTGGTTATATTTTCAGAACATAAGAATAACATTCAATAAGGATTTGTTTATTATTGATTTTAAAGTATTTTTCTTTCCTCAAAAAATAATTGTAAATGGACTTTTTTTTAAAAATTGTGCTTTGATAAACTTTGTTGAGCTGAAACTGTCTGGATTCTGTTGACTTTCCTCTAAATCAGTTTGAATATGTGGAAAATATAATGACATATAAATATAAGAGAGTAGTCTTTACTTTAAATTTGTATCTTGAAATAAATATTTGTAACAAGTGTATATAGAGTAACAGCATTAAATTTAAGAGGATTAAAATTCATTTAATGTTCCTCAGGTTGGAGAGTGTTTTAAAGCGCTCACCATTACCAATAACTGCCATTTCACCTCTGTCTGCATGGGTTTTTAGTCTGGCTCAGTCAATATTGGCATTGGAGAAAGCTTGCCAGTAGTTTCTTGTTAGCTTGTTGTTCTTAATGTTTTTTTTTTGGTTTTTTTTATCAGGTTCTCCTTCCACCAGTTACACATGCCACCATGTTTAAACTATTTTGTGCTGAAATTGACATTAAATCCACAACAGCAACATTTATTAACAACATTTTTTAGTAGTTAATGTTTTGCATAATGTTTACTGCAGATATATGTCGGAATCTTCAAGTCATAAATAAGATAGTATAAATGTAACATATACAATCAACTAAGTTTTCTGAACTTGATGAAAGCCTAGTTAGGGCTTTTTTTATATAAACAGGCATTGTACCCATTATCAGTATTTTATTTGCTAACATTTCCTTAATGATTTCAGTTTGTGACTGAATATTCAGAATATACATCCATTTGAAATTAGTTTGAATGTGTATTTTTTTCGATATCATTCACAGTTGATTGACAAATCCAGTTTTTGCAATCAACGCTCAATTGCAGTGCAGAATCTAATTATGAACTTTATTTATATTTCCAGTTTAATTGCTTTTTTTCCAGAATGATTACTATCACTATGCCAGACAGACAGTTAGTGTAGTGAAAAGAACATTCGACGAGTGGAAACAGGAGAAACCAGATGAAGAGTTTAGCATACAAAAAGGTATATTAACTAAAAGTCATTGTTTCAGTCTTAATGCACCAGTATATTATGTACTTAATGGATCCTTTAAATATGTGTGACTTAAATGTTTCAGCTATACAACTGAAATTAAATCATACAATAGTAATAACTGTCAGGTCTTTAAGGTTCTGCTCTGTAGTTACAGTGTACTTCTGAGAGTGTGATCAACATAAGGTGAAATTGTTTACATTGGCAGCATGTATAATGTAGAGAATATTAGGATAATACTATGCTACAGATTACAGAAATATTAATAGATCATAATTAAACTCTATATGTGCAGCCTTTTTTGTTTTGATTGTTTCATTTAATCTATTTCTTTGTTTAGTTGCATGTGACAAAAAGGTTTGTATATTTTGACAGATCTACTTTCTTTGTTGCTTTTGGCATATACCTGTGATACAACCAGTGTCAGTGGATGCCCATGCAAATCCATGGGTGCCTTCAGGTGGTTGAGTGAGCAGTGTCATTGGGTTCAAACAAAGACATCGTCTAGTACAATAATGTTCCATCACAAGAATGAATAAATATGTGTGTGTTTGGATTTTTAATGTAGCTTTAACAATCTGAGTCATATTTTTACAATGTTTGCACTGGGGCAGTAGATTTTGATATCATGCATGGGGCATCATGTTGCAGACATGGCATTGTGTTCCACCTAGTTACATTATACTGACACCATGACAACCAGTCCTAACACTAATCTCTTAATTCTTAGTGCTAAGCAAGGCAGCTGCTAGTACCATTTTTTTATTAGATTATTATGACTCAATTGTGTCTTGAACCCATGAACTGCTGCATCCAAGGTGAATGCTTTGACCACTTAGTCATCTGGAGCAATCTGGATGGATTAATATAGACTGATACTTGTATTGGAGAAATTAGGGTTTGGTTCTGTTTTTGAACTAATCAGGTGGTCTTCTTCTCTAGCAGTGGTCTCATTGTGTTCATTTAGTCTGGATTATTTAGAAAAAAAACCTTACTTGCTTTTCCAGGCAATATACTGATAAAAAAAATTGGAGTATTTTATAATTTGTATGTTGTTTAGATAATGTTACTAGAACTCATATCAATAGTAATATACAGTATTCTTTATCCATCTTTCAGATCTCTATGGCATGAACATGCAGGATTTCATAGACAAGGCAACACAAAAGTGTGCTTCTGTTCTTACCATTGCAAATACAACCGAATTATCCGAAAATGCTGAGGTTGTCCCTCAGCCATCAACTTCCGTGCATAATATGGTGAGCAATAATCAAACCAGAAGTGGAACAAGCAGTGTTAGGTATGAACCATATCTATCCACCCATACAATTTCTTCGAGAAGAATGACATATCACAGATCAAGACAGTATGCAAAGGCATACACAGTTTGTTTCTATTCAAAAACTGACCTTCCATCTCGCTTATATCGCTGTAGAATAATATTGGAGGCTGTTATTGAGATTCTCTTGGATGATGTGGAAGAAGACATAAAAGACAAACTGGCAGACATTTTGGAAGTGAAACATGGGTACCATCACATCACTGAAGATGATTTGTTCTTTCTAAAGTCTGCCAGAAGACAACTGGATTTACCCATTTCCCCACCTGGATTTGAATGGGATGGGGACAAATTACGTCGGCTGATAGGAAATGGGAAACTCCATGTTATGGTACAAGTCCAAAGGGTAATGATCTATATATTTTTCCGTATACTCACAACCAAGAAAAGTCATTATACATTAACACATTTGGATGAGAAAGTTTCTTGAACAGGCAACAAAATATCTCCTTTTATACTTTTAAAATTTAGTTTTGATCAGAAACCACTTGAAGTCATATAAAAGTTATTAAAGCTGTCTGTTTTGGTTAAAAGTTCCTTTTCTGAGGATATAAATAAATTTCTGAATCTTTGTGTGATGTACTTTGCCAATACTCAGTTTCAGAATAGATTTGCATATCAGCCCAGCTTTTGAAAACTGGTTTCTGATAAATTAGAACAGATTGAAGTTTTCTTAAATATAACATTATTTCAAGGCACATGAAGACGGAGATAAAGCATAAATAAATCTTTTTTTAATTCATGAAACCTAGAAGGTCTACCCATGTTCTAAAATGAGAAGCTGCATCTATTTTTTTATGTACCTTGTTGACATCAAGAAAATACCAAAATCTTGAATTTTAGTGGCAAATAACTTTCAATCAAGTTGTTTGAATTATCATTTTTTTTAATATTTATCTTGTTTAATAATACAGATTTGGCAGTATAACTAAACAAGAAGATTGAATTATGTACATGAAGTGCATTATTTTTTGCAAATAGAGAATTATACAAAGTGAGGTTACAATGTTTACCAAAATTTTCTGAATAGTTACATGGAATAAAGTAACTGAAATTATGTCATTTAATTGAAATGGTTCAAAAGACAACCATTTCCTTGTTTTGCATGTTTAACTTATAGCTGGCAACAATTTATATGTAAGACACTGACTGTGTGTACTCGATCTCACTGAACTTGTCATTGGTTCATATGTTGTATTGTACATCATCTTATGATGGGATTCTGATTGTAAGACTTTTATTGTTGAATATGTCTGACAATATTGATAGTTCATCCAAGTCATGTGATCATCATGATATTGTTTTGTACTACTTTATATACGTATATGATGAAAATGTTGATAATGCAGCCAGATGTACTGCCTGCACAATTGCATTAGTAGATTCTGGATATACATTGTGAATGTCAATTTACATGGTTGCCATTGCTGAAATATTGTACAGGCTGTTAAAAGTAATCTAAGTCATTTAAATGATTGCATAAGCACTGCAACCTTATGCAGGTCTAAAGCAGTAGTCTGAGCATTTTAAACCATCATATCAGTAATGGCTTGCTATCTGGTGACCACAGTTCTGCTGATGGAATAAGTGACAATGCAAAAGTCAAAAGGAAGTTGCTATTACATTATTATAAAATTTGTCAAAGATTTAATGAATTTAGAGCCAGTTGACTTTTCTATGAAATATAAAAATCAAGGTTTACCTCTACTGATCAAAGACAAAAGCTTGTACAATGGCCAACAGCCTTTTGTCCATTCATAAGTACCCCTCCTTAGATACTTAGATGATTTCATTGAAACTTGACACACATTTGTCCCAAAGTCTATGTGGCCTTACCGAAAATGGTGCCACTCAGACATTTAATGCAACTTCCACCATTGCCATCTTGAAAATATTAATTTTCTCTCCTCCTAAATTAATGGTCATATGGATAAGATATTGATATTGATTTACTGGAAGACTTGTTGTGATACTTTGTTGGTGTTAATTGAAAATGGTGCAAAAATGTCATACAATATGGCCACTACAGTAGCCATCTTGAACATTTTCTTATTACTACTGTGAATATAGTTTTCACTAAAAGACTTTTTATAATATCTGATTGGTCTTAGAAGTTGTGCCAGTATGGCATTCTGTAGTAACAGCAATCTCAAAACTATTGTTATTTCTACTCCTTCTAAATTGTTGGTCATATTGACATAAGTTTTCTAGTAAAAGACTTTATATGCTGTCTGGCTGGTCCTAAATCTAAATGATGCCTCTTTTTATCCATCTTGAAAATCTTGTTATAACAACAGCAGATTGTAAATATTTACCTGGGGTTTTCACCAAAAGACAATACTATGCCTAGTTGGCCCTAAATGTAATTGATCGAATATCCAATATGATCACTATAGCAGCCATCTTTGAAATCTTGTTATTGTTACTCCTCATAAATGGATTATTGAATAAATATGAATTTTTCAGGTCGATACTTATTTTGATGTCTGTGTTGGTTCGAAACAGAGTCGACTCGTGTCTCAATTGGTCTCAGGCACTTGCAGATGACTTTGCGTCTCACTTCTTTGTGTCTGGGTTTGAGTCTCAAGCTTGGCCAATGTGGGTATGTAAGAAAACTCAGCAGTAGCCTCCTTAGTTGGTGGTTCTTCCTGCTTCCTGGGGTTTGCCACCAGATATAATGGCCACCATGCTGTCATGCGCTGAAAATGGCATTAAATCCTTAAAAACAAATAAAATCTAAATGAAAGTTTTGTTTCAAAGATATTCAGCAAGATGTCTTGAAATGTCTAGTTGATCCTATATGAAAAGAGTGCTAACTGATTTCCAGTTTCATTGTGGTCTTCTTGAAAACATTTTTGTTATTGGTATAGGATTTATAGTTTTAGTGACATGGATATTCCATAAAAGAGGTTATATGACATGTGGTTAGGTAGCTATACGATAGTGGTGCATGAACAAATCTGCGACAATTGTCATCTCACAAATCTTTTTATATCTAGTTCTACCTGAATTAGTTCTAGCCAGTTTGAAAATCATATTATTATTATTCCTCTTAATAATATGTTTATAACATTTCTTCAGACATGTTAATGTCTCATAATTGCCTAATGTGTACAACCACTTTCTCACAAATCCAGCCCACCCACATTAATTTTATCTTTGAAAAAAGCCTAAAGGTGTCAGCCTACACAGGTGGTAGTGAGATAAAGATGATCTCCCCATTAAATAGAGGGATTCGTCCTAAATCCTGTCCATATGTTGCCTGGACTCCCACTTGAACAGAGGTATTGATTCCTACCAACCAGAGTATTTAATTATTGCATCCAATAAAGTTCAATATCTTTCCAAACCATGTTGCTATAAAAAGCTTAGGATCAGTTTGGATGATTTATCTTTCACTTTGTTCCCCAATCACATAATGTTAGGAATATTAACCTGCAACCTCGCAAATTCAGCCATATTATCATGTTTCTGTTTGTCTAGTATAGACAAAGAGCAATAACTATTGCCCATTACCTCCCCTTACCTCCAACACTTTAAAGCCATTTTAGTGTTCAAATGCAGGTAGTAGACTATATTTTAAATTTTTTGTCAAATTTTAGTGACTTTTAAACTATAAGACCAGGTTACTTTATGCTGTCATTGTCATTTTGGACTTAGTGTGACATTGACTATTTTTGCTTACTCCTTTAATAACAGATGGTATTAGGAAGTTGATAACTTGCCACATTGCTAATTTATGCTTTAGTTTTTTTTTCTCATCTTTTGCCTTTTTGATAGAAATACAGTCTAGAAGGCATCTAAAAATTTGACAATTTGCTCTTTTTCCCCAAGTATTTGGAGTGTTATTAGCAAGCTAGTAATATAATCAGTTACTAATTTAAGCTTTGCTTTTCTCTTTTTGTCTTTTCAGTTTGAATATGACATTCAAATAACGCAAATGTATAAAATGCAAAAAGTCAAAGCAAAGGAGACAGCATTAACTTCTGTATTGTATGTACTAAGTGTAAATTGTCTATGCCATTCAGTGTGTAATACACAGTCAGAAGAAGTCTGGACTATAGTAGCTAAAGGAAAGGAAATATTGCATAAGTTGGGAAAATATAGTGTTGATGTCCTCAGTATACATTCCAAGTCAACCGCGATTGCAAGTCTTGTGGGGTATTATGTTGCCCCCCACCCAAAAAACACTTCATCATTTGCAACCGTCTGCTACAGTAACATCATTGGCGAGGGAGGAGTATCGTTTCAAAAGGGTACAGTGGTCCACTTTTGAACCGACTCATCATCTTGTATATAAGATGATGCATTTACTGACATCAGGCATTATATTACTTCATTCCTTTGCTTACTTCTGCAACTTTTTCTGACTTTTGTGGGAAGTGTCACTCCAATTTTAGGCAGCCCACATGTCAAAGAATGACCTTCAGTCATGTAAGTTATAATGCATAGGGTTTGTGCCAGGTCTGTTAAATCCTATTCATAATACAACTACACCCTTACTGTCCAGCTGTCACTTGCCATCCTACCATCCCAACATGTGGACCTTTCTGCTGAAATGGTCCAGCAAATTAGGATTTATGGGGAGCTTTGTGATGTCATTGTATGTAGCTGGTGACATACCCTTAATATGATGGAGATTTAAGTGAGAAATGTCTGTCCAGCCTGGCTCAGTAAGTGGCCAATACTGATAATCACCTTCTATACCATCAGCATCCAGGTTGACCATATGCCAGGCAAATCAGCCAGCAGTTCCGGCAATGCAAGACTTGTGTATGTTTACTGCTTATGCACAGGAAAACATTAATAACATTTTCAAACAGGACAGAATTGAACCATTGAACTCATCCAGAGCTAAGAGAAGAACCAGATTGAGATTAGACACACAGTGAGTGTGACAAAGCTCCTTTAAATCAGCCATGCTCAGATTTCACCATGGAATGGACTGAATTTAGTTTTAAGGCTGCAGTCGAAGAAATGTATGGTGTGTTCGCAGCTTCAGAATGCTCTCCACCCACTGCCACTACTCATGATTATAAAGTTAAAGCATAAATATATTTTGACAAGGAGGAAAAGATGCTGTCCTTCTGGCTCCACAGCTAAAATTAAAAGTGTTCAGTGACTGGCTTTCAGGTAGAATTGGTGATTTTGGTTATTCTTAGGCTTTCTTCTCAGAAAGTCAAGTTCCAGCAACATTTTCATCTCACTGGTACAAACTCATTTGAATACCTTCAGTACTGATCCCCCAGCCCTTGACACAAATCTGGCTGCTATTCATACACCTACTACACTATTTTATGAAGTGGACAAAAATGTGTTATGTGCAATGTCAAAGCTAGTCCATAATGTCATTGCTACATCTTCTATGTTAGATTTGGTCTCATTGGCAATTTTATGACTTACTGAGAAATCCAATAATAACCACACTTACAAGGTGACTGCAAGGATTGTTAGAGTTGTGAACTAGGCAGCTTACCATGCTATGACCAGTGCATTGACTGATTTGGCCAGCTTAGACTGATACTGTGTAATGCACTCTGTAGTCTACAAGTGATTTGGCCAGCTTAGACTGATACTGTGTGATGCACTCTGTAGTCTACAGTGCTCAAGCCTCATCATACCCTGGCTTTACAGACAACCCTGTTACTCTCACTGTTGTCTTGTTAAAGAAGAATTGAAGACGTTTGGAGGCAGGCAGCAAAGGAACTGCCTCTCCAACTAGCCACTCAACCCACTCAAGCGTTTGGAAATGGTGGCCACGGACCAAGAAATCTTTTTTAGTCAGATGTTTATCAGTATAAATGCCAACCCATTGCCAGGAGTCAACAATCTAGCCAAACTATGAGGCAACTTTACAGTGATGGTAGGAAACCTAGTTTCTCCACCTTCAAACCTCCAAAAATAAACATTGACCTAATATTAGGCCCACTGAATCTCCTTATTCCCTCAGAATGATTGTTTGATCCAGGTCATTTCAGACGGACCTTGGGTTTCATTTATCCAACCCCTTTCCTTCTATCTGCTTTCACAGATGTACCATTAGATCATGAGAAGGATGCCTTTCTACAACAGGAGATATAATCACTCATTGGAAAACAAGCAGTGAAGATTGTGAAAAGTCACAATCACAGGAGTTTTATTCAAAGCTGTTTCTTATTTGAAAAGTGAACTCCAAGTTGAGGCTAATCATCATCTCAAGTTGCCTTAACAAATTCATTTAACACAACTGATACAGTGAGAGACATGTTATAGTGATTGAATAATCAATTACTTGTCCAAACATCATGATTTTGACATTGGAAGCAAGAAAACAATAGCCCTGGACTTCACCATCAGATGTAGATTGAACGCTATCAGCACCAAATCTGTTCAAGCTTACAAATATGCCTGAGGAAATCCGTTATGGTGATCTACTATCGTGTATCCCCTCTCAGCTTTAGAGCACTGTCATTCTCGGGGAAGAACCAATCTAGTATTGTGACACAACAGACCAATGTTGGTCCATGGTTTGTTTAATGCTTGTTATTAAATCCAAGTCAGCATGGTCCTTTTACAAATCTGTATCAGTTAAGTGTCATCACTGACCAGACTTGACTGCAGCTCATGACTTACTATCATAATACTGGCTATAGCAGTATTAAATTCCTGACACCATACCTGGACGATACAGTCAGTGATTGTCTTGAAGTTGCTGTGTTTTAATCTGGATGAACATCCAGTATGGTTTACCATCATTCTGGGCCAGCCCTGCAACACTTTCACAGACATCACAGGAGGCATTTACACCACTGCCCTGTTCTGTGAGCTAAATCATGCTCACAAGTTTCATTGTCTTTAATATACCTGATGATGATTAGAGAAGACTAAACCTTCTGTGCATCATATGATACAATTTTTTTTGCTCTCTGCCACCAGAATGTAGACAAAACTCCTCCTCCTGTATCATTGACACTGTACAAAGCCCTAGTACCTGTCAATTTCTTGGCTAAGAAAAATTAATTACGTCCAAACAATTACTGCATTATTGTGAAATTGTGGACTTGTTGCCTTGTTTAGAGAGGCAGCAACTGGATACAAATCTCAACAGACTTTTTTTCATGACTATGACTGCCATCCATCTTTAAAGAAGCATGCTATACATACACAATACCTGGCCATCAACAGAGACATGGCATGCCTGGCAATGTCAAATCATTGTCAGTATACAGGGACCATAAACTCATCAGTCACATGTAGCATTTAGTCAATAATGTTGTTCGAAGAGGCTCTTTGCCTCACTTTGTATCTGTGACAGCCTTCCAGCAAGTGAAACATAGCTTCACCAGTTGTTATATTCACTGGACATGCTTTGGAACCATCTTCAAAAAGGTCTCATGTCCTGAGCAGGGCACTTAACACACACACTTGCCTGTGCCATAGCAATGGCAGCGAATCTACAGTTTCTAAAATGAACTGCCTTGCTGTCCATTTGTGTCTTGCATAAAGATCATCATAAAGCTCACCCTGTTTACTAGTCTTAAATTTTAAATATCAAGGATAAATGACTTGTTAAACTTGGCTGTGGAAATACCATGGAAAATTTAGCTATTTCCTGAATTGTTCAAAACAGTCTTGACTGCAGGTGTTTTGTTCAAATCCAGATTCATTTGAATCAGTATGTCTGTATGATATCAAAATAGCACACACCACAGGGACAAACATTTCTCAGAACAAGTGGTGGACAGAATTTCTAGGGCAGAAAGGCCCACCACTGTGAACATCAGAAAGTGTATGAATTTAGTATGTATATTTGTATATTTATATATGACTCAGATTCCTTATGGGATTTATGGATGTTGCCTGTTTGTGGAAAGGTTATGTTAACTCCTACTACCTCTTACACATTTTTCTAAAGTATTATGATTGTGAAACATATTTAGAGAAGAAACCAATTTATGGAATGAAATAATGAGCACGCCCTTGCAACTACTCTGCAGTTTACATCCTACTGATAGGACATGTAGTCTGCTCAGTAATTACTGAAGCATGGATGGGATTTGACAAGTCTCACTATCCAAAGGGAGATAAATCTTGTAAAATATTTGTTGCTGTTAGATGTAGTGACATTTTTAACATATAATTGGCTATACCATGTCCAGGAAATGGGAGCTAAGTGCCTTTCCAAGGATATGTGGAGGCAGTCAATGCAGATGGGGTTTGTGCTGATTGTGTGACCCTTGGATTATAGGTTCAAAACTTTACCAACTGAGCTTCCACTTCCATTCTTGTCTGAATGCCACCTGTGGGCAGACAACTATGGGCTTTCTTATAGCTAAAATTGAATTTGGTAAGGCTTAATTTCTTATGGTTTTATGATTGAATAAGTACGATCAAATGAAACAGATTTTACTCCAGAAATTGGTTTTGCACTGTATGTTGTCCTAAATGAAAATGATCCCAAGTGATGACAGACATTGTAATGGCTGCTTTTCTCCAGGAATGGCCCTATCAACATTAAAACACTTGTTTCTTGCAATATTCCTATATTAAAATGATCTTATCTCAAGAATGGCTGTTTGATAGCAAACGTGAAAATCTTTTTGTTCCTATTTGCCCTGAATAGATGGTCAACCCGGTGATTGACCTTTGGTTTTAAATCAAAAAGGTGATCATTTGCTCTCTAACATAGAAATATAGTGGTCATCATGAAAATATTTAATTGTTAACAATTCTTGTGTAAATCTGGGTGTTGACATAGTTTTCATTACTATGCAATAATGGCATAGATGCAACCACCAGCAAAATTGCACTTTTGTGAAGGAGTTTTGGAAACCTAGACCAAATTGACCTTGGGATTAAGTCAAAGGTCATTGTATGCATTTATGTACTTTATTAAGCTACAGAACACATTGACTTGTACATATACAGATGAATTTTTTCCACTGAAGAAGATGATAGTAAACACTCAGACATTAATTATAAGGTATAATGTCTTGACTGTTTTTAGCTGTACAGCTTTGTAAGCATAATAATACAGGTATGAATGGAATTTAAGCTGTACTGCTTTGTAAGTGATAATACAGGTATGAATGGAATTTTAGCTGTACTGCTTTGTAAGTGATAATACAGGTATGAATAGAATTTTAACTGTACTGCTTTGTAAGTGATAATACAGGTATGAATGAAATTTTAGCTGTACAGCTTTCTAAGCATAATAATACAGGTATGAATGGAATTTAAGCTGTACTGCTTTGTTAGTGTGATAATACAGGTATGAATGGAATTTAAGCTGCACTGTTTTGTAAGTGATAATATAGGTATGAATGGAATTTTAGCTGTACTGCTTTGTTAGTGGGATAATATGGGTATGAATTGAATTTAAGCTGTACTGCTTTGTTAGTATGATAATACAGGTATGAATGGAGTTTTAGCAGTACTGTTTTGTGAGTGATAATACAGGTATGAATGGAATTTTAGCTGTACTACTTTGTAAGTGTGATAACACAAATATGAATGGAATTTAAGTTGTACTGCTTTGTAAGTGATAACACATGTAATTTTAGTTGTAAACCCAGCTTGTGGATATATATGATGAGTACATTGAATGATGTTATTTGAATAACTTTGAATTTATGTTTTTTAATTTAAGGTATTACCAAACTTGTATTGTTAGTGTGTCTTGAAATTGTCTGCCACAAGTTTATTGATTTTATATCCATGATACTAGATTGAAGGTAAGAGATTATTGTACTACACTTGGAGGTTTCTTACAAACATGTTAATTTGGACATGTAAGAAATGTTTTTTGTATCAAATTTGATTTGTAAGAGAATTTTAAAGAATATCTCTGATCTTTATACTAAGCAGGTTAAAAGAAAAAACAATATTTGAAGAAATGGACTTGTCTTGGATTCCTGGAAATACTTGACCAGTCCTTCCAAGGGATTCATTCATGCTTATAAGTATCAGAAGAAAAGAAAGAAAAAATAGGAAGAAAATGGAAGGTTTAATTAATGTTTCTTTTTTTAATTTTCTATAGCAGATGGATTCTTCATTCAACACAAACTGTTTATTTGCAAGATGCGAGAGAAATGACCCAAGACGAAGGTATGTATGAATATATATATATATATATATATATATATATATATATATATATATATATATATATATATATATATAAGGTTTAATGGCACATTAACAAATTCTAGGCTTTTCATTGGTAATGCATAAGAAAAGACAAAAAATAAATCTGTATGTATATGGTTTATATCGCACATCATTGGCTGTATAGTTCCAATTAAAAGTTTTATAGATAAAAATTGACAAAATATAGGAAGATAAAGCCTTCCTAATGAACATTAACTTGTAGTACTATGCAACTGATGCTGTATTGTAAAGATAAAGAATTGCATAAAACAGATGGATAAACCATTCCAAAGAAACATGTACTAAATAAAGATAATCCAAATAAATATGTACTAAATAAAGATAAAAAGGTTACAATTCACTACATACAAATAAAATTAAAGATAAATTTTAAAAAGTATTCTATCCAATACACTGTCACAGAACAAAGACAAAGCTAGTTAAAGGTAAAACCCTTACAATAGAATAGTCCAATTTATTTCATAAAAACCATGCTATTTAAAATTTGTCAGAGATCTCGGCTGAAACAAAACATCCCCTGGGAAAATAGTTTTCTTTTGTCACCTCTTTACTAATTCAGCTGTAACCATTTTATCGTTCATTGCTTAAGGGCTGTTGCAGTAAAACATGTACAGCCCAGGAAAGGCACTTTCAGCATGAAATAGCCACTCATAGATATATTTTAAAAATTTGAATCATTTTCATATCAACTACATGTTGATGCCAAAAAACACGAACTTGCCTTCCTGGAGTACCATACATGTTTAACTGTAACAGCCCTAAGATATAACCTGTTTATTCTTCATGTCTCTTCCATTTCCATGGTATAAGCTTTGATTCATTTGATATATTTTCAGAAGTATACCTTCAATAAGGAATTATAAAGAAAACATGCAACCTGATCTGTGATTGTTCAGATATGAATTTATGCAAAATCAAATGCAATAATAGGTACTGTTCTATTTTTTGCCCATGGGGGTTGGGTTTGCACTCCTTCCAGGTATGGTAGTGAAATATTCTTATGATAGAAAATTAATTGCTTCAGCAGATAGGATGAATAGCCTTATTTTGTTTTCCACAAACAACAGACATCAGCCAAAAATATGCTTGACAAAATGTTTGCATTTAACAGCCACGCATCCTTTTGTTATCATGACACATTCATCAACAAGGACAGCCGCACTATTTCATCAGTGTTTCATGTATTATGGAAGCATATTAAAAATTGTTTTTGATTTCAGCTTAAGGTAAGACTTTGAATGACAATAATAAACAGAGGCACAATTGCTGCAGACTTGTTTGTGTGTGAAAATTGAATATAGCCAGTGATTCTTACTCAATAATTCTTTTTCCATTCTTTACAGGCAACTTTCTGAGTCCTCACTTTCTCCATGGACAATCCATGATCATCATAGGACAGACAATGATGAGTTAGTACAATAAAGAAATAAGAACCACCACTACTTTTGCATAAATTCATGCAATAGTTCAAATTATAATACTGTTATTCATTTGAAAGAAATATTGATAGAAAATTGGAATGTTTAATCAAAATATAAAATGTTTTGGTTACAAATGTTTTAATGAAAATTTCCAAATTATTTTAATGTATTTTATGGACATTTTTATCCCATGGTCAGTTAAACAAACCAACCTTTAAGTGCTTTTTTGCCCCAAACAAGTGAAATATGCATAAGAATTAGAACATACTTGTTTTCCAGAGTTACTCTTTTCTTTAACTCCTGTCAGTCTATACTTTTTGCTTAAACATAATGTAAGGGTCTTATTTGTTTACTATATAGAAGTATTTGATATAGTGTAGTTTAACATAAATTCTCTTTTTGCTTCTCATCATTCTATTCATCTCCTTGAATCTTGAATTTTCTTATTTGTTTTCCTTATCTCTCCTATTAATTTGCTGATGCCCCTATTTATCTTTCTTTCTGGAAAATCATCATCATTATTTTATTTTCCATATTGATCTGTATTAGGTTTCCTAAATCTCTCATTCAATGGCAAGAATATGTCACATTAAATTTTTGTCTAGTTACTTTCTGTGTTGAATATGTTACCCAGTTTCATTTATATTAGGAGTAAACTACATTTCCTCCAGAATTCAAGGAAATATTGCCTAATTCATTTGCATTTATTGCATATTGGTCTTTCTTTCTCCATCTGTTAAAGTAGAATGACACTCAAATAAGGGTGTGCAAAAGGTTCAGGGTCACTGAAGACAAGGAATGGGTTGTTGGGTGTAATTATTCCACTCCATGCACATGGTGTGATGGAGTGTGGTTGAGTGCCTACAGAAAATAGATCAAGGGGAGAGAGAAAATAATGTTGATTCAAATTTTTGGACACAGACATTCTGAATGGCCATCCAAATATGGAATTGGTTGCAAGTATCGTGGGGGACTAGGTGATGACACCCCACCAAAGCAACAGATCTCTTCAGGAAAATTAAAGATTGATGAATTGATAATTAGTGTTGAATGGGACATAAGCAAATGAAACATACCATAATCCTTGTATCTCTTTCATTTGTTTGGGCCAAAAAGCATTTCTTTCATTTTCTTTCTAAAGAAAAGAGGTTGGCTTCTTTCACCATGAAAGGGTGTTAAGACATTCAGTTATCAGTGGAGAGGAAGTATTGCTTAGAACAAGCATCTTTCTGAACTGTTGTCCAGTTTAAAATGTTCAGGTCATGACCATTCATTGGATTCAAAACTAGAGCCTATCCTGGATCTGAATGTGGCTCAACTTTTCCCCGTTTGTGCTGCTGTACCTCACTTTGATGAAACAATTATTTTTTGTAAAAACCTGCATCACAATTTCTCTGTCATCAGCAGTCTGTATATAAGTATTCAGCTCCTTGTTTCCTTAGTTCTTTCAAGAGAGGTAAAGTTATAAAATCTGATTCTCACACTAAGGTACTATCTATAATGCATGGAGAGTGTCCACAGCATGGTGTCAAACAATACCTCATTCTGCTTGTTATGGTGGTAAAACAGGACAAAACCTCACAAACACTAGCCCTATGATTAAAGCTATTGTTAAATTGGCATATTCTTAACCTTACCAAGAAGATTTCAACTCACAAAATTTAAGTGATTTCAATAAGTCTGATGTCTGCGTGTAACATCTCAATTTTAGACAATGTTCATTCAGCTAGCTGGTTATACTTGGACCACTTTTCACTCATTCTATCAGTGTAATATGGCTTCATTGAAAATGCGAGACTTGAACCTCACTGGACCATTAGTGGCTTCCCAGATGTCACCAGGCCTTGATTGTAATAAAAAAAAATTCATTTTGGGCATGAGATCTATAACATTCACTAAACTTACACAAGAAAACATTTGTCAGCAAGACAACATTTGACATCATATTAGGAGAAACTTCATCCCTTTTCTGAGGGCACCGACATACTGCCAGGAGGTGTATGTGTGAACACATTTCCTGCTTGAACCTGTTCTCCCTAGTATGATTGTGATCCAGTTATGGACTCTCCAAAGAAAGGAAATGTTATATATGATCAAATTACTATCAATCCCTCCAGCCTTAGCACAAAATTTTTGTATCCTTTTGTTAGTTTTGTCCAAGAATAAATTAATAAAGATCAAGTAAACAGGCATCTAAGTTTTTAACATTAGTTAATTTGTAAGAATTGCTTCCCTTATGTATGATAAAGAGAAAGATAGGAAGGTAGTGGAATTCATTCCTCGTGTTACTGTGATTGGGTAAATATTCTTGCAACAAATTACCAAAACTTTCCTTTCTCCATGACAGTCATGTGCATGATTTTCCAATGAAGAATTTTCATTTATCATTGCCTTTCCAAATTTTAATATTTGTTTCAAGCCTTTTATGTTATTCCTCATTTATCTCCAGCATTTTCTAAGGAAGATATTTGTTGCATTTTTTCCCTAGCTAATTTTATTACTTTCAAATTGAATGTGCTTAAAAGAAAAGTTAAAAATGTATACCACTTTCATCATTCAAAGTTACGGTTTCAGCATTTTTATTCTGTAACAATTCATGATTGTAGTTCCATGGATGACATGAATGAGGAGGAAGAAGCAGTGAATGAAGCCATTAGACGGAGTCTGGCTGACCGTGGAACATCCTTAAGGTAGACGTCTGGATTATAAACTTCCTTTGAAACCTATTTTGTATTAGAATTTTATCTCTCTTTATCAGATAGGTCTTTACTTGATCATTACTTCACTTTCTTAAAATTGATACTATGAGTATGATGTGATTTTATTCTCTTTACAGTATTAAAATGACTGCTAATTGCTCATTTTGTGATAGGTAGATGGATATGTTAGATGTAGATGTAACATATTCCTAATTTTCTCAAGAAGTCTTATTTTCTGTGCCATAATTTTATGTCAGTTTTAAATTCATTACTATATTTTTGCTGACCTTTTGCATTTTAGAACATTTTTATGCTAGTTCCAAAAAATGCATCTTCAGGACCAAACCTGAACATCAGCTATGAATTTATTTTATTGGAAGGGGGTATCTGTTTCCATAGAATTGAATGACCCAGCAATGATAATGCATCTGTTGAGATGGTGGTATTTGCATTCACAATTCCCATAGAATAATATTATGGTTTGGTCAGATTATTGTATTCTTTGGTAAGACCAGCAAAACATGCTTAAATTAATTATCCTGCTGCATGTTTCTTTTTTGAAAAAGTTTTCCATGTAGGTTCCTACTATAAATGTACAACCTAGTGAAATCTCCCCATTTTGTATCTAATAGTACCTGTGCCATGTTAGCAGTAAAATAAAAATGATTGATTTGAACTTACTATTGCTCACAGATTACCGATACATAAGCTTCTGAAGAATAATTACAATGACCAGCAAAATCATCATTCTCATTCAATTCTTATCATCTTGAATGTGTTTTTAAATTTTTGAAGCCAAATATAATGTTAAATTGATAATATTTTCCACAAAAGAACAAAATTTTCCTCTGAAACGTTTTTTTTGTCTATGTGGATATGGTGAAGGAAATATTGGAACCCTCTTCTCCTTCTCCGACTTTTCACCTTCTTTGAGACCAGGATGTCCATTTTTGATTTTAAAAGTATTACTAAAAATAGAAAAGCCTTTTAAATGACTTTTTTCATGAAATGCTAAATAGAATTTGACCAAACATGATAGTAATATGGCATGAAAATCTTCAATGTTTGGACAAATGATGATAATCCACCATCATATGTGGCCACTGTTACTCGGATTAAAAAGTCCTTAAATAATTTTATACAAATGCTGCATAATGTTTCACTAAACTACTGTCAATAAAAAAATTAAACCTTTCAATGAGTTCCTTGCAATTACTGCTCAACAGAATTTGACCAAATTTTATAGAAACCATACAGCCATTGGTGGTTTTCAAATTTGTTTACAACTGATGTTGATCTGTCTTTAAAGTTAACTGCCATTATTAAAAATAGAATACTCTTTTAAACAATTTCTTCACAAAATTAACTCAAAATGATTTGACAAATTTGACTGAAAGCATCTGTTTTCCAATATGGAGACCATAGCTAACAATAGATAAACATTTAAACAACTTCTGATCAACAGCTGCTCAATAATATTTTAACAAATTACACAATGTTGTTATAAAGTACATCATCTATTGCACAAAAACAGAAAAAGCTTTGAACACTCTTACAAAAGTAAAGCAGAAATTGACTGAATTTTGCAGAAGTCATTATGGTGTTTAGTGACTTTCAAATTATAAACTGATGCAGATTCACAACCATATATGGTCACTGTTATAAAAAAGGAGAATCCTTTCATGACTTATTCTCAATGAGAATTTAACAAAAGTGTACAAAAAGCATTATTATAGCACAAAGGGCTTTTTAGTTTACACAAATGATGCCAGGGGCCCCGAGTGGCCAAGTGATCTAAAGCGCTGTCCGTTACGGATCACTGCCATCTCACCTCTGTCTGCGTGAGTTCGAGTCTAGGATTCGATGAATGTGGATATGTGAGAAAGCTTGCCAGTAGCTTCTCGTGGGTCAGTGGTTCTTTCCGGTGATTTCCCGGTTTCTTCCTCCACCATTAATACTGGCCGCCATGAATAGCCTATCGTGTGCTGAAAAATGGCGTTAAGCACAACAACAACAACAAATGATGCCAGTCAGTCATTAGATATGGCTCCTGCTGCTAAAGTCAGAAAATCATTGAAAAATTTCTTATAAGAAACTGCATAATAGTTTTTGATGGAAACAACATTAACAGTCTTTGATGAAATTTGATAGAAAGTGTCCAAGCTTGAACAGCTTTCAGATTTATACAAAAGATGATGTTCTGCCATTGGATATGGCTGTACCACTGCTAAAATAGAAAATATTTATATAAATTCATATAAAACAACTGATAACAGAGACTGACCTATATTGAGACAAATCATTCTGGTAATTTTATCTTTCAGTCGTGAGGAAATCATACAGATATACCATCAGATATGAATGAAGGTACTATATTGATTTTATAACATGCTATCAGCAGCACTGGAAGATATTGCTAACAAAGCTTTCCTGGTCAGCTACTCATACATTTGAACTAATAGGCAGTGTTAGCCATGAGAGTGAATAAGCCCCAGAGGAACCTCATTCCTTTGTTTTAACTGATTTACTTAACTCCAATCATTCCAGTTCATATCAGCATATTTTACAGTAAGGTAAAAAGTGAACTGTTTGTTGATCTTTTCCTTTGTAATTTGCTTTGGAGAACCTGATTTGCAGAGTGATCTAAAGCACTCACCATTACGGATCACTGTCATCTCATCTCTGTCTGCATGGGTTTGAGTGTCTGGTTTGGCCAATATATGTAAGAAAACTTGCCATTACCTTCTTGTGGGTTGCTGGTTCTTTCTGAGGTTTTCCCAGGTTCTTCCTCCACCATTTATACTAGCTGCCATATATAGCCTATCTTGTGCTGAAAAATGGTGTTAAACCGTACAACAACAACAGCAACAACATTTGTAATTTGCATTGGTTTAGAAACTTCATAGTGCTGTATTAATATTGAAACATAATTAAGGTCTGTAAAAAAAAATGTTATGTAATACAGCAAACTTAGTGACCATTCTTTTTAATTGATATAAATAATTATAAACCCAGGAAAACTTTCATTAACTGAGGCCATAGTAGGACTTGATGCAGATTTTTTTTTTCTGAGGAGGAAATGAGGTTTCTGTCAGATGTACCTGGTAATGGCTATTAGTGTAAAACCAGTCATTTTACTATAAAAGCAATCATTGAAATTCAGGCTTGTTCCTGTGGAACTTGTATGTTAGTCCAGCTATAGTTTTTGTACTATGGGTTGCCTGGATCCCAGTTCTACAGTGTTTGTAAAGCCTTCAAAAGAATTATCACATGTGAAATGTTTCACTGTGTAACTTAAGAGATATGGGTAAATGTTGTCACAATGACACAATTACAGATATCATTTAATGTCGTCACTGTCACACAGTTACAGAGATCTTTTAGGCTTTTGACTTTGACACAATTACAGATATATATGGTACTTTTCTTTATCATTTTCTTTCACATGACTGCTGTTGTAGTTATAAAATTACTCATTGTGGTAATTGTTCATTATTTAATCACAAGCAAAAGCTGCAACATTATTCTGTTCCAGTCTCACCTTGAGTTTCAGGTGCTTGATATATTTTTATAAGAAGCTGTATCATATTAATTGATCATAATTTATTGATAACCTCATTTGGAGTTGTCAAGTAAGAGTTGATTCAACAAGACACCCTTAAACTGAAAATTATTCTGAAAATCTTGATGTGTACAAAAGTGATGTGTGAGTTCCGTTAGAACAGTCAATCAAAACTATTTGCATTTCTCTAATATGTACATACATTGTATCGTTACAGTCCTAGCACATTCACTTCACCTGAGTGCAAAGAGAAAATAGCACTTGCTATTCTGGACCACGCAGATCGAGTAGTTAAAGGACCAATGAGATGCATAATTGTAAAAAGAGATGATCTTTGGAACTCTGCTATAGAGTTTTTCAGAGAGCCTAATTTTATTCGGGAATCCGGAAGTTTAAAAGTGCATTTCAAAACACATCATGGAATTGCAGAGGAAGGTACAGATTATGGTGGACCGAAGCGGGAATTCTTCCGTCTTTTGATTCGGGAAATTTGTCACAAATCTGGTGCTCTTGTAGGTATGTGGTTAATTCAGTGCAGATATTTATGATGCAGGTTCATATACCCTGTTGACTTTTAGACTTAAAGTTTGAAGATTTCCATATGTCCAAAACTAGGAAATGATATTTACTCCTCATGCTAAATAGGCTATAATTTGAAAACATGGCTAGGAACAATTGCAAAATTATGCATATTAAATGTGTGTTTTACTTTACCAACATCTGTGCATCAGAGATATATGGCCAAAAATTTTGATGCATAGTCTTTGTTGCCATGCATATTTTTGATGCAGAGGAATAGCTTCCCCAGATATCATGAGATAAATACAAGTTGATAGGCTTTATGACGGACCTAATCTTCCAAGTTCATGCACAGTTTCCTTCCGGCTCTGCAACATGTCATCCAGAAAACAAGGCATGAAGCTTTTCAGAATAGGAAAAAATCTTAATGAAAAGAACACATGCTCAGAATAGTAAATGTAGAAGGCAAAAAAAGCAAAACACAGTAAAGCAGTAAAGCAGTTGTGGCACATGCTTCAAAGACAAACGGAGAAAAGAATTCCCTTGAAATATAGGACATTGTTACAAATCTAGGTCTTAAAATATAAAACAGAAAGAAGTGAAAACAACATTTTTAGTACATTAATAGAATTGAAAATAAGCAATGGAAAAATTTAGTTTAACTGCAAACAAGACTGACCTTGAACTCTTGCTTTGTAAACAACTTATAATTATGGACAAAAGTTAAGCAAACAATTTAAATATACACAACATCTATTCTATTGACCTTATGACCTATTGTTCATGCTTGTGTGTGTGTTTATAGTGATGTTTAGCACTGGAGCATCATGTGACATACAACTTGCATTATGTTCCACCCAGTTACATTATCCTGACACCAGGCCAACCAGTCCTAACACTAACCCGTTAATGCTGAGTGCCAAGCAAGGCAACTGCTAGTATCATTTTTTATAAGTCATTAGTAGGACTTGGCCAATGTTCAAATCCATGACCTCCCACATCTGAGGTGGAAGCTTTAACCATTTAGAACAGCAGAACAATCCAAGTTAGTGCAAAGCCCATTAAAGTGAAGAAGACTTTAGTGACTTGGTCTGTCAATTTTCAAACATCTGCTCATCTTTGCCACAAGTTGTCTGGACAAAAAAGAAATTGAAGCTTTCTGAGACAAATGCAAGGAGCATGTTGATTTGCATTGCTCAGAGGTGATTTGTATTGTTCAGAGAGAGAGTGAGAATAAGTTGTAAGTACCTGTGTTCAGCAGAAGAAAATTTGGGAATGAGGAAAATTTGTTAGTACATTCTTGACCCCTAAGTTTTTAATTTGGACCCTCGTTCTAACACCTGGTCTTTATTTTGTGCTTGCAGTCTTACAAAACTAGATATACTCCTAAATTAACTAGTGCAGTAAACCTGACTGATTCAGGATACTATTATTTATAAAATAAAAAATATATATATATATATATATATATATATATATATATATATATATATATATATATATATATATATATTCACTATGAATGGCTTGGAATGAAGTATTGTCAAAATTCTAGATCTAGTTTGAGCTGTTCACTGACATTGATCAACATTTCATTTATCGAATGTGTTATTTGTGGAAGGATTTCCATTGCAAGTCACTTAGGCTTGTACAATAAATCAGCTCATTGATGGATATTACTTCTCCCTTCCAAACAGTTATATTATGTTCCTGGACACAAACAATTTGTATAGTTGGCAATGATGCATCCCTTCCTGTAGGTGAGTTCATATAGACCAGTCCTACAAATGTAGACATATACAAACACAAACATGGGTACAACAGTGACAATGGATACTTCATTGAATTTGACCTGAGAGAATCAAGACAATGTGCACAACTCCCCCAACGATTATCAGCTGGACCCAGAAGTTCTGTTAGTGCCCTGGAAGTGGTTATCCCTATATCATTATGACAATTTGGGTGATTCTAGATACAAGTTTACAGAAAGCATTGGGCTTGTACTGAACCTGCAAAAGAAACTTAATTATGTAGCCCAGATACACAATTTACAATTGTATCTGCTGGTCAGACCACATGTGCTGCAAGTCCACTGGGGCTTGGGTTTTATCAGTGTACATGGATGGTACCATTTATACAGATACAGATTAGTGCATGGTTGCATCTAACGAGATTGAGAAAGACAAGAATCCACATGGAACTTGTGTGTTACAGTGAACACAGGTACTCATCAGGCTGATTGTGGACCTGGCATTTAAGTCTAGAAAGATCTTTGATGAAGGGTTCAATGTCATCCACAGTAAAAAAATTAAAACTACATTCGATGAAACCTGGTCTGTGTTGGTGTAAAAGTTCTACTATAACAAGAAAACCTGCAGTACGGTGACAACATAGTACACAGATACTGGCTCATTGCTGACACACATTACCACTTATGGTATCTACATGGACATGAGCAAGACATCTCTGGTAAACGAGTTCGACACCAGTGAGTAACACAAAGATCATCCACTGTTTAGCAACACAAACAAAAAAGCTGTGAGGAAATTCCAAGATGAATGCGCGGGCAAGTCCATCGAGGAGTACATGGGACTAAAGTGTTTTCCCTGGCAGAGCTCTGAAAACATTAAAGAGGCAAATGGATTCTTGTGTCATTGTGCAAAAGAATCTCTGGCACAGCATGTATGTGGATTGCTTACAAAAGTGCACGATTCACACATGCAGTCAGTATTATTTGGTGAAAGAAACATGACATTGATGTGTACAGTTTCACCAAGTTAATTGTGTACTTGTTGGCTACCAAGTAATGGATTTCTTCAGTGTTGTCACCACTTGTGCATATGGCTACATGCTGATCTCAAATTAAATCTTGGTGGTATTTGTATATTCACAGGAATGACTTTTAATTTCACTTGTGCAAATCCCCTATATGGAGGTTTCTCAGTATGTTCACTTGTTTGTGATGTGATTATGATTTTTAACGTACCTTTAACAATTTTTCGGTCATATCGCTGCGATGTCTGCAATGTGGCATTTTATAGTGATGTCTAGCACTGAGGCATTATGTCGCAGACATGTAGCATGATGTCCCACCCAGTCATATTATCCAGACTCCAGGCCAACCAGTCGTAGCACTAACCTCTTAATGCTGAGCGTAAAGCGAGGCAGCTGTTAGTGCCATTTTTGTAAGTCTTTGGTATGATTCGACCAGAGATTGAACCCACTACCTCCCGCATCTGAGGCGGACGCTCTAACCACTAGGCCACCGGAGCGGTTTCACTTGTTTGGAAAATCTATTCAGTCCATGGTTATCAACACATCATAGGACCATCAGTAAGCATAATGCTGTTCACTTTTTAACTGCCTTGGTGCATAAAGATACAAATAGATACAAATTTATTTTTGCACACATTCAGGAGTTTTGAAGCCATCAGGCATCATCAATGAAACCTGACCGAAATCACTTGAGAAACGGGGAGCTAGTGTTGCTGGTATGTTGGTGTAAATTATCACAATATATATTGATGTGTCCAAGGCTGCAACAAAATATGTGGTTGCAAAGTTCACAGATGTGCTCTCACCAACACACATAGTAACTTCATGTAGAACAATCAGAGAAATATTATCATGAGATACATTAAAATGAGGGAGCAGGATAAAATCGTATTCTGTGGTCGACTCATTTTCAATGCTGTAAGGGGTTGGTTTTGATAAACCTAAAGGTCACATTTTAAAAGTGGGCAAGTTTGAATTGTATTTATTTATCTGGAGATATTTTTTCAGGGGTGAGGTGAAATAACAACATTCATAAATGATGATGCATTCATAATATCATTAGTCGCTAGATATCAAATTAGTTCAAAGGATTCTATTGACTTGGGCACTTAACTGTCTTTTGTGTTTGCATTAAAGATTTAATATTATATGTAATGAATTCTGAACAGCCACATGATGACGATATTTCAGAATTTACAGATGAATTATTAGATTCATTGATGGGATGCAAACATGTGATTTTTTCCTCTTGGCAATTAATAATTTCTCCAGTGTGGTGTTAACCATTCCTCAAATTCAGTAAAATATAATATTGCTTAGGGACAAATAGAAATTGACCATTATGAATACATTGGTATAGCAATATGAACTCGAAACTAGCTTGCAATCAATCCATTAGCATGAGAAAATGCGTAGTCATAGACTATACCACCAGGCATGGAAACACTCAGTGATTTGTTTCTACAGCAAAGAAGTGAAGTTCACCAACAAAACTACCACATTTACATTCCCCATCAATTATGATGCACCAACATTTATTTAGTTAAGAAAATAAATGTCAGCTGTTTCTTAGGCAATTCAAGACTTAGTTTTAAACACCTTTTGATGATGTAATCAGTATGGTTCTTTAGGAGTTCAACAGCAAATGCACAATCGCTGGGGATGGAAATATTCCCCAGGTAGAAAAGAATAATTAGTTGGAAGTGAATGTGCTTGTTGCACCCAGATGTGATGAGGCTGGGCAAGGTCTGCCTTCCTACCAATTAGAATAGGTGATGACATCATTAGGTCTGCCTTCCTACCAATTAGAATAGGTGATGACAGCATTGGGTCTGCCTTCTTACCAATTAGAATAGGTGATGACAGCATTGGGTCTGCCTTCCTACCAATTAGAATAGGTGATGACAGCATTGGGTCTGCCTTCCTACCAATTAGAATAGGTGATGACATCATTGGGTCTGCCTTCCTACCAATTAGAATAGGTGATGACATCATTGGGTCTGCCTTTCTACCAATTAGAATAGGTGATGATAGCATTGGGTCTGTCTTCCTACCAATTAGAATAGGTGATGACAGCATTGGGTCTGCCTTTCTACCAATTAGAATAGGTGGTGACAGCATTGGGTCTGCCTTTCTACCAATTAGAATAGGTGATGACAGCATTAACAGAGGAACTTTGATGGACACTGAGCTACCATGTGAAAAACTAATGGAATTGGAACTGGAGCTGCAAGATATCACTAAGAAAAACATTTTCAGACAATAGTAAAATAGGTAAAATAGAAGAGATATAAATTTTGGCAAATAGTTAACATAGTTTGTGTTCTTTAAATACTATATTAGCTAGCTTGATGAGATGGTCAAAATGTTTTAATATGTAAGTCTGTTGTTTTGTCCATGCACAATTCGTACAAAAAGGATCATATCTGCATAAAAGGGTAATGTGAAGAAATGCATATATTTGTCAAATATAAAACATTATATTTATTAAGACATCAGTTTACTATTGAAATGGACTGGAACAAGCATGGAGGATGATGATGATGAAATTTCAAATATAAAACATGATGCTAGAATTACAGTTTCTTTTCCATGTATCAAACCAATGAAATGATGTAACAATGAAAGCATTCTTTATAATATGTATAAAATGTAAACTGCATTTCTTTTAGCTAAAGACCTTAATGGAAACTATTCCAGTAAAGTACACTTTATCTTTGGTAAGATTAGAGATTACGGTAATAAAATTGGTTACTAGAACATGACCCCTAATATTCTTTATTCCCAGAAACTCCAAATGGACTAATCCCACGCAATAATATCCGCCAGCTTCAGGAAGGAGTGCTTCGGCATGTTGGCAGGATGATCTCAACTATAGTGATACAAGGTGGAGAGCCCCCATCTATATTCAGTCCAATCATCACAGAGTGTGTTTTGAAGGACCCAATGTCCACCAGGCCTAAGGTGGATGACATACCAGATGTCATCATTAGGGAGTCCCTAAAGCTGGTATTGTAATCATGCTTAGATTGAATTACCAAAACACTGAAAAGATGTTCCTCTTTATATAATTTTCTGAACATGAAATGTATGACACTAAAATCCATGTCCCTTTCAATATTTCAAATGATCACTTTTCTAGAATAATTTGCACTCAAAAGTTTATGTAATTATTAATTGCCAAAAAAAAAAAAAGAATTATCCTGAAGCTGATGCCTATGTTGCCACAGTAACACCTTTATTGGTGAAGATTTTGCTGTGTACAGCATCAATCACTGTTGTGAAGTGAAACTTATGAATCCTGTAAAATATCAGGCAAATCTTGGAACTGCAAGTTTAAATGTTTACACTAAAATGTTATTTTGAAGATCTTGAAACTAAAATTCTACATGAACTTTCCTACTGATTTTGCTGTACATGGTAGGATTGTTAACCAATATTAACGTGTATTCTTCTTGCAAAAATTTTAAAAAATGAATACTCATTTATAATTTAAATTTTGTGATGATTTTAAACTATAGCACAATCGTGCTAATTCTCACACTGTTAACCCCCATCTTTATTGATAGTCCATCCAGGAATGAGGTCAAAGTACACTGGAATTTCACCCTTGTTGACAATCATATTGCCAGCAAAATCATCTTCTCTTCTGACCTTTATGAATTCATCAGATGATTTTTATTTTCTCCAAGTCTTCTGTTTCATCAATGTCCATGCATAAAGCACTAAATTGTGTCACTTTAAAAATCGTTCCATTGCATTATTTTCAAAATTCCCATGAATACTGGTAAAATGGAACCAAAGTTGGCTTCCGTATGTCAGCCAACTTTATATGTAAAAAAAACCTCAACAAACTCAAAAGAATAAGCAAACTTAAAAGAATCCAAAGTCTGTTTCCAATGTCGGCTTGCATTGTAATAAAATAATCTTTGTATTTGATATCCCGTTGGTAAGTTCAAATAATGAGTTTAATTGCTCAGTGCCTGTCGTGTTTATGACACACCTGGGCTTCTATTTGCATGGCATCTGTAGTCACAGTTAATACAAATTAGATTGATGTCTGCAGGTAAATAGTATAAACAATAACTTGCTTTAATAATATTTTTGTAACCCATGCTAGTGAAAAGATTGTCATTTGCACACAAGAATGAATGTATTTTCCAATAATCATTTTTAATTTTGAGACACTGTTATATAGTTTACCAGGATATAATTTATTTCAGTCTTGGTTTACACCTAACATAGTGTCATGCATGAATGGCAGATATCTTCAAGAACAATCAGTTGATTATTTCCCTCTGATATGTGATTTTTTTGGAATCAGTTTTCAGTTGGATAATATATTCAAACCTTTGATATAACCAAACATGATTTATTTCTCTACATTCACGTCAATGAAAAATGTGTCCTGTGTTGTTTGACATAGTAGTACATGCTACAGTATGGATGCCTATGCTACATACACGGACTATGTGAATATTTTTCATTAAAGCTCATGATAAAAAAAGAGGAATAAATGTTAACAATACAAAGTTATTTTCTTCCATTTTGTTATCAAATAAGCTTTTTTTTTGCAATGTGGGGTTGGGTGGGTTGTGCAAATTCAACACACATTTGTTTCGTTTCTTAAGTCTTGGGACATATGACCCAAGTGAAAAAAGTTTCATCATAAGTTCTGGGACAGGAAAGAAATTTTTTTTATCGTGTCCCAATATGTATGGTATATTATGGTACAATTTAAATTTAAATAAACATACATTGCACTTTTCAGGTACAGCAAGCATTAGACAACGAATCATTGCAAAAGGCACTTAACTCCTGCGAGTGGCGGTTCGATGTTGATGGCCTTCCACTATTCATCACAATGGAGAACAAGGAGGAGTTTTTACAAGCCAGTGCGATGTACTTTGCAGTTCTTACAAGGCAAATGGGAATTCAACAGCTTCTTCAAGGACTTGAATACTATGATGTATTGCTGTTTCTATACATGTCTATATAACCATCATTGTCATCACAAAAAATTGCAATGGCTATCATAACTACCACCACCACAAGTACTACACCACAGCTAACAACCTTCACAAAAGTAGTTCTCTGCCACATTTGCAATGAGCACTTCTCTTATGCTTACATTATTCTATACTAAGCCATTTCATATTCCTACGGAGGCAGGTCATTTATAAAAAAAGTAATCATAATCATGTCATATATACAGTTTGAAAAACTGCCCATATTTTCCCATTGTATTTAAGTTTCCTTTCCTCTTGGTATCATTAAGAATGATGATATTGTGATACATTTTGTATTATAAAATCAATAGTGACACAAAGTTTTCATGTTACAGTATCTGTTTTGTATGATATCAATAGTTTTTCATGAAATGTATGCCGAGTCCAACTGAAAATAATATAGACCCTGATCTGCTATTGCATAATGTTCCAGCACCACAGGGCCAACATTGTTTTACTGATTACACTTATCAATCTGCATAAAGCCAGATTCATAGGTGTATTATAAAATGGCAAATTAGGGTCTGTGCAGCTTGCAGTTGGACTCAATTGCCAAGTGAGCATATACCATTCATATCTTGTTATCTCTTCTTAGTTTCTTGGGCTGATGAGAAGGAAACCATTCATTTGTAGTGTCCTGGAATACAAAAAGGAGGAAATTTTAGCAAAGGACTTAATATCCATGATTGAGCCTGAGTATTCATGGTCGGATGACAGACGAGGAAAGGAGGAAAAGCTTTTTTCCAATATGAAAGAGTTTCTGGAATTGGTTGAGAGTAAGCATCAGATAGTAATAAATTTACTAATAAATTTAAATAAATTTCATCTGTAAAAGCAGTACAATAGTCAGTTCTCAATGAAAAGTTTAGAATGATCTTGTTGACAATGTGCCGTTAAATGTCTGAATCCATGCCTTATATTTGTTGTTTTGACCTGTGTTTAAAATCTTATTGTGTTCATAAATTCTGTTAGCATGCATAACCTTGACATGAATAAATGGCTGTTATGATATCTTTCAATTTAATGGTTACCTTGAAAACTGAATGAAATTTAGAATTAGTCCTGTGCTTGAAATGCATTTAATTTGTTGAAAAATGCCTCAAACTGTGCCAAATATTCCTTGAACTTTGCTAAAATCTCCTTGAATCTGCTAAAAACTTCTTTAAATTTGCCAAATATTCATTGAACTGCAAATACTCATTGAACTTTGCCAAATAATATTTTAACTTTGCCAAATACTCCTGGAATTTATCTGCAGGAATACAATTATTATAACTGAATAAGTATAAAACTTATAAGAAATGTAATTAAACCTGTCTCATGTAAAAGATCATTCCTTTTTTAATTAACTGATGATGAGAAACTGACTTTATTTGTTTCTTTAGCCAATTTAAGATGGCAAAATGCATTGACCTATCACGGTTTTTTTTAAATGCATTTACTAGTATGTGCGTGATAGTTGGCCTGTTACAATGAACATTTTGTCAAATGTTGCACAGCCATGAGAGGTGGCCAAGTGGTCTAAAACACTGTCCATTATGGATCACTGCCATCTCACCTCTGTCTGCATGGGTTCGAGTCGAGGATTCTGGTAATGTGGATATGTGAGAAAGATTGCCAGTAGATTCTCGTGGGTTGGTGGTTCTTTCCGTGGATTTCCCAGTTTTTTCCACCACTATTAATACTGGCTGCCATGTATAGCCTATCGTGGGCTGAATAAAGGCGTTAAGCCCCACAACAACAACACAGCCAATATAGAGAAATCCAAAATGATTGCAGAAGTACCATCAGTTGTTTTGAAATTTTCCAAGTCATATTCTCCATAAAGTGACCCAATGTTTTTCTTTTTCAGGCAAGACACTTTTACAAAAGCTAGATGAGGACTTAACAGCTGTTGAAAGAGACTTTATTTCAACCCTAAAACCTTCCAAGCTACTTGAGTTCTGCACAGGATCGAGCAAAATTCCAGCTTTGGGTTTTGAAGAGGATCCACACATGACCTTTGTCCATGATGATCATAAATTCCACCCATCGGCACACACGTGTGGTAACAACCTTGTCTTGTATGTGAATGATAAAACGACCCTCGACAAGAGATCCTTTTTCAAAATCATGGTGGAAACACTAATGAATGCTGAGAACTTTGGGTTTGACTGATTGTTATATTTTGGTGGAAATTATCTGGTACATATAAACATGATCCTGTTAATCATTAATTTTGCTTCCAAGTATTTTGTATGATCTTTTACTATGCAGTTTGCTTATTTGTTTTCATATTTGTTTGCTTGCATATGATTCATTACATGAGATAACAACCTTGTCTTGTATGTGAATAATAAAACAACTCTACACAAAAGATTCTTTTTCAAGATGGTGGAAACAAGCATGAATGGTGATAACTTTGGGTTTGACTGATTGTTATATTTTGGTGGAGATTTTAAACATAAACATGTGGCTTCTCACCATTAATTTTACTTCCATGTATTTTGTATGATATTTAACTATGCAGTTTGTTTATTTGTTTTTGTTTTGTTTGCTTGAATATTATTCAATGCTTGGAATGATGTCCTTGAAATATATGATTATCTAGATCTTTTTTTTATGCAGCCGAGAATAATGAAAGATGACATAATCTTGAGTTTATGATGGCCCAGCACTGAGCTGCAGGACCTTTTATAAAGTAATCAACTTCTCTTTTTATTTTTGTTTCGGCCTTTCTGTTCTTTTTTTATATTCTGGTAGCCAGAATAACTCTGCATGCCAATTAGCAGGTTAATTACCTATTACATGCAGATATACCTTTTCAAAGTTTTGTTCTTTCAGGTCCCATATTTTTATTGTTATTTCACTTTTTCCATCAGTATCATATCTCCACTGTGGCAGATCCTTGCAGCCAGCAAATAGCTCAGGAAGCATTCTGCATATTATGATTGAGTTATTGTGAACATCATCTTGAGACACTGATGTTCCTTGTATGGTGTTGTTATGTAAGCTTATGTTGGATCGAGTTATGTTGGTATACTGTAGCATTATATAGCAGTTGATTGCTTTATTTAATAGGTTTGTTATCGCATTATTACTTTAACAGGGGTTTCTAAATTAAACACATTGCTTGTTAATGTATCAGAGATATTTTTATTATTCTGTGTCATACTATAATCCTTGTTTAAAATTCTAAATATGGCAAAAAAATTTAGAAATTTATTGATCTGAAATTTGAAAACATGAATTATCCATTTAAGGATATGAATGTTTTTTTTTTAAACAGTTGTTTTCATAATGTATTGGTTTAGCTATTTGCATTTTGAATTCTACCATATTAATGACAACTGTAGTAAGATACTAGGTATGATGTGCATGTAAGACTGAATTTCAGACAAATTCACATTTTCAGGTTTCATACATTTGAGAAACTTAATTTCACAAAAAAAAATTGGAGTCTCAATACAATGTATTTTATCAGGCAGAGACCCTCAGACAATCAGTTGAGATTGCTTGACTTAAGATTAGAATATAATAGTATTAATAAAATAAGGTTAGATCCATGTCTAAGAATCTTATACCATAATATTTGTATGGTGTCTTAAAAATGTTATAACATACCTTGTATACATACTGACAGTTGAATTAAGTCCCTATTCAGCTAAAGGAGAGAGATCCTGTGTGTGAAAACATCTCCTAAGAATACTTTTGATGAATGATTGGTTTGTGATAGATCACATTTTTAATGTCATCACTTTCAAACTTTCATTGCAAGAAAATCTAAAACAGGTGTAATTTCTCAGAAAGAAAATCTACTATGTATTGATTTTATGAAATACTACAGCACTTTTTGGGGTCTGTGGACACAAACAATGTTGTTGTCCATGTGATCAAGCTTAAGAATTGTGGAGAAAGAATGGTTGTTGTTCTTCTTCTGGGGCTTAGCGCCATTTTTACACCACATGATAGGCTATACATGGTGGCCAGTATTAATGGTGGAGGAAGAAACCAGGAAATCCATGGCAAGAACCACTGACCTAAGAGAAGCTACTGGCAAGCTATCTGACATATCCACATTCGCTTAATCTTAGAAAGAATGGTACCAAATGCTGATCCCCATATCAGCTTTATGTTTCAGTTTTTAAACTCTCCTATTTTGTAAATGAATTTCATCTAACAGCTGCATTTAGATTATAAAGCCCTTGAAAGTCTCCACTTTCAGCCTCAACACAGTCTGTGCCACTTATTGGGCCACTTAAATTGGTCAGCCTAGTCTTTTTTTCCATGTCTGCTTATTCTTTTCAGTGCAGTTTCATATGTATTTGCTTAAAAACCAAGTCATACTGCAAAGAATGAAGATCCTGATCTGCCACAGCATAAAGTACCTGCAGATCACGGTCTGTATTGATTACTTCTAAGAAACTGTGCAGACGCAGTGACAGCAGATCTGGGTCTGTGGAGTTTGCAATTGGACCTGTCTTATAAGTGGCTTTAGACCACTCGGCCACTCGGGGCTCCCATTGGACTTGTAATCCAAGGGTCACACATGTGATTCATACCCAGGTCAGTCTTGTTTGGCTACCTTGGTGTGCTCATGAAGAAAGGCTCTTGACTCTGCCAGTAATGTGTGGAAAGTGCTATTAAAGCAAATTTTGATGACTTCATTTGTCATTCTGTTTTTTTTTAAGAACTCTAATGTGTTCGTAGGCTTTGTCTTCTCTAGTTGTTTAACCTCAGGTTCACTTGCCATGTCTTTTATAGTTTGCTAGGCTTGAAACTAAGAGTTGTGCACTGATCATTTCCAAAGTCCATTTGGAAGATACATAATTTATGGTCTCAGCATCCTCCAGTACAATATGTCATAAATTGTGAAATTCATTCTCCAAGACATTGCTGTTTGCTGAGACTTTAGATGTTGTTCACTATACCAATAAATTCCAGAATATTTCCGGATCAAAAAGTAAGGATTTGTGTCATGGACCTTTGTGTAGTTTTTCTGTTACTAGCACAGGTTCTTTTTCAGTCTTGTGCAGTGTTAAAGTACCCTTTTATCAGTTAGCAACTGATTTTGTGCCCTTTTTAGCTTCTGCAGCCATTTTATGGGACTGGTCTATTGCTATCTTATTGATCAAATACAGTATCTGGGACTGGTCTATTGCTATCTTATTGATCAAATACAGTATCTGGGACTGGTCTATTGCTATCTTATTGATCAAATACAGTATCTGGGACTGGTCTATTGCTAACTTAGTAATTAAATACAGTATCTCTGACTGGTCTATTGCTAACTTAGTAACTTAATACAGTATCTGGGACTGGTCTATTGCTAACTTAGTAATTAAATACAGTATCTGGGACTGGTCTATTACTAACTTAGTAATTAAATACAGTATCTCTGACTGGTCTATTGCTAACTTAGTAATTAAATACAGTATCTCTGACTGGTCTATTGCTAACTTAGTAACTTAATACAGTATCTGGGACTGGTCTATTGCTAACTTAGTAATTAAATACAGTATCTGGGACTGGTCTATTGCTAACTTAGTAATTAAATAGTGTCTCTGACTGGTCTATTGCTAACTTTGTAATTAAATATAGTATCTGAGACTGGTCTATTGCTAACTTGGAAATCATATAGAGTACCTGAGGTTGGTCCATTGCTAATTTTGGTAATCAAACACAGTATCTAATGTTTAAAATATCTTATAAAGTAGATAAGATATCTTTGTCTTGTTCATTTAAAAGATACAAACATAAAATATGGTAGTTAATTTATTGTACAAGATACAGTTTATGAGAAATGCAATAATATTATGTAACACAAATATAAGTCCATTGCATTACTTTTTACAAAAAAGTCAGATAAGAGCTGTTAGAATTTTAAGAAATCTAATGTGACTGACATATTGTCCCACTGACATCTTCTGTTATCACTAATCCTTTTAACCTGATGGTCGTATCTTTAGTGGGCTTTCACTACAAGACTTTTAAGGTGTGCAAGATTTAGTTTTGAATGCATATAAATTGAATATTGAAAACAAATGTAAGACATAACATTGATAATAATTGATAATATACTACAATGTTTATGATATGTACTTTAGATTGTATGATGTAGGGTGTCAGGAATAAATATTCTGTTTGCTTCCTTTTGGACTTTTATGACAGCAACACTTTTAAAATTGCACTGCACAGAGTTGAGTGCCTTTCTAAAAGATATACCACAGGAGCTGATTCAGATTGATGTGATGGTGGGAATTGAAAACTCACACTCTTCTAGCTGTCAATCTGAAAACCTAGAAAAAATAAGCACATTACATTAATAGCATGTAAAATTCATACATAAAAATAATTGAAATTTTTCATTCCCAAGAATCAGGTTTTTTTTGTTTCAAGTAATATACAGAGCTAGTGACTATTTTGTCTATTAGTTCCATGCATAGTAAAATACCCAAGCATACTTTGTTATTGCTGTTTTAATGTGTTTATGGATTAAGTGATTTCATTGATTGTGTATGTTTAATGTTTATAGCACCAAATAAAGGGGGTATCATTGTGTGTGGTGTTTTACTTTTTTTAATTCCTGATTTTCTCTCCCTCCCTTCAGTTCAGATGTTCACCATTATTTGTTTACCTTTTGGGAATTTGTATGATAATTTCATCAGCATCAAATTTTTTTTGTTCTGACATTGATTGAAATGCATAATTCCAGTATCAGTAAAGTTCGTAAAAACCAGGACATATACATAACTCTCATATATATATATATATATAAATATATATATATATATATATATATATATATATATATATATATATATATATATATATATATATATATATATATATATATATATATATATATACTCATACTCAACACAACCACATATATACTCATACTCAACACAACCACACTTTAATCATAGGATGTCTCAAATACTATATTTTGTCAAATTGTTTTTATTTTTGTTTGTCATTGAACAAAATAAATACCTTTCAGAAGTTAATTTCAAAGGTCACTGGGTCTAGTTTGCAGATTGTGTTAGTTAGTGACACCTTTATTGTCAATGTTCATTGACAATAAAGGTGTCACTGACTAAGCTTAATTCAAAGGTGAGTTGGTCTACTTTACTCATTGTTTTATTTGAAAGACAATCACTGAGGAGTTGCTAAGTTTGTTTGGTCATTATATTTTCCTGATGGTTTTAACACCCTGTAGTCATGAAGGACAAAATGGAGGTGAAAGTTTATCTCCTGAACTTGTAACAAATCCTGTGATGGAATAATTGCCCTAGACTGTACTGGTAACAGGTTCCCTCACACCACCTAGCTTTTAATTAGCTTGTGTGATGGTGTGTCACCACATCATACCTTTAAAAAAATATGAAGCCTCAGGCAAAGTTAAGAAAAAAGATGCTGGCAACAATTTTTATTATTATACTGCAAGATCTGTTTGGAGATGTAGCTAAATTAAAACCACTATCAGATTTATGGAGTGAAATAAACTTGTTGGGTGTAATCTTGTGCTATTGTTTTCAGAAAGAAAAACTCCTGTTATGAGTAGTTTGTTTGAGAGGAAATTAGTTAAACATGGAAGGATAATATTAACACTAAAGTAGCAGCAATTCTAGAACAGAAAATGTCTGGTATATTTAATAATTCAGTTTGTCACATTTTTCTTTTTTGTCTCGACTTGTTATATGTCCTTTGAATGCTTTAATATTACGTGACACAAATACAAGTCTATCACATTACTTTTTACAAAAATGTCAGATAAGAACTGTTAGAATTTTAAGAAATCTAATGTGACTGACGTATTGCCCCACTGATATCTCCTGTTATCCCTAATCCTTTTAACCCGATAGTCTTATCTTTAGAGGGCGTTCACTACAAGACTTATAAGGTGTACTCAGTACTTTTGAGAATGAAATGGGCTTCACTTTATTTTGTATCTTGTCTGGTTGGTACTACCGGTAGTTAATGTTATTTTTTGTACCTATTATTTGTTCGTACACCATCAAGCCATACAAATAATAATTAAAACTGTCATATACTTTTGTACACAAAACTGGCATTGTTTTGGTCAATCTGTTATGTTTCATAAATAAAATGATGTATCACTTAGATAACGCAAAACGACCAATTTATTCTTTACTGAGTATATTTGGTATAATCCAGCATGAGAACATAACTATTTGTTTCCTCAATGAAACACAAACCCATTTATCTGATATCAAAACACAAACCCAATTATCTGATATCAAAACACAAACCCAATTATCTGATATCTGAGTGTAACTGAGGTATCTAATAATGAAAAAGAAATAAACAACCGCTGGTAAAGAAATATTCACTTGTTATAAGTGTGTAGAAAGCCCTTTACCCAGCTTACTCAGAAAGGAGGACTGTTTTGTTAACTGAGAATCTGTTTGCATTCATCATATTATCCTTTATCTGTATCTTCGAGAAAATGTAGTGATTGATGTTTGAGTCATTACACTTTATACGGGGTGGGGTACCAGACAGATTTCTCCCACTTAACCAAACAAAAAAACTATCTAAAAAGTTTATGTGTATTTGTATTCCTCCCTGATATGTAGCTATGTTTTATTTATATAATTTTGATCAAAAAATTTAATTTTTTAAATTTTTTGAAGGGGTATTTTTTTTCCCAAGTATTTTCTAAAGGTTCATTCCTCCGATAAGGCTTCATTTTCCTTATTGGGATCATTCCCCTTATTTTATTTGGTGACCATGGCTAGAGGTCCCCTACGTCTTATGTGTGCTATGTGTTTGGTGCTCTTGTATGTTGCTATAATTTGTTTTCTTGTTAGGACAGCCTTCTATACCATATTCTCCCAGTTGTCTATTCCATTATATGCATCCCATTCTTTCCATCTCATTCTCCCCTTCTTCACTCATTCATTTATTCTTTCTATTTGATGCATATAATTTATTTCTATTTCTATATTATTTCAATAATTTATTTTTTTAAAAATTTTGTATTTTTAAGGTTAGACGATGCACTAATTTAGTAAAAATTATTTTAAAAAAAATTCCCTAATGTTTATTATATGTATGTGTGTGATGTTCCGTCTACCTATAATCTTTCAATTTTGTTGCTAGTGAAATAGGGTCCCAAATCTTTAAATTTAAGTCCAAACATGGTGTTTTCTGAGGCTCTTCCGCAGGCCTGCTCACTTCGCGTAACGCCGTGTGATATAGCCCTACGACGTCCTTGTCCCGTACTTCTTCCATGTGTGGAGTTATCTGTAAAGACATAAAATCACATATTATTATACATTATGTGAGTAAAATTTACAAAAGAAAATAGATTTCATTTAAAATAAGGTTTTTTCCTTATACTAATTATCTGACCACACTTTTTCATAGTTATTAGTATAAAACTTATTATTTTTATGTAATCTATTTTGTTATATTCTCCATCTAAGTAAAGTAGTCATCCTATTTTAAAACCCCCATATTCTTTACTAATATTTATAATCTCTTTCATTTTTGATCGCTTGGCAGTATACAATTACATGCCTTTTAGAAAATTCATAGTTCTTACACAATAGGCATTTTGGTAGTACTTTGATCATGTGCCTTCTTTTGGTTATATCTCCTGTTAACCAAGCGTTGTGTAAATATTTAAAGATTATACTCTGAATTTTTAAAGAATTTATTCTTTCCCACGCTTTCCATATATTCCCCCAATAAACACCCCATATTTCTGTTTCTATCTTACATCTTTTATTTTTAAAAACTAGTTCTCTTACTACTTTGTATGTTTCTTTATTATCCTTCTCCCATATTTCATTTGCATTCTTATATTTAAAAATTATGTCCTTTATGTATTGAAATTTTCTAGGTACTTCCAATAATTTAGTTTATTTATTGTTCCTATATATCTCTTGTTTATTTTTTAAAACAAACCCAAACCAATATATATATATAGATTCCCTCCATGGCATTGTAGGTGTTGATTTTACTATTTTAAATCGATTAATTATATTAAAAAGTTTTCATTAGCATAGGACTTGGTAGGTTTAACCCCCCCCCCTTTATTTATTGATCTATATAGAGTCTCTTTTTGTATGCAATTTGTTTTAAAACCCCATATAAATCTTATAATTTCGTTATCTATTTTATCCAGGTTTTTATTATTAAAATCAATTGATTTTAAAATATAATTTATGTTTGAATATAAATATGTTTTTGCCACTTGGGCTCTTTCCATAATACTTAATGGCGTTTGTGCCCAGGTTTCTAGTGATTTTTTTTATTTTTTCTATTACTTGTCTATAGTTTTCCTTATCCTCATTTTGCCCAAAGTAAATACCTAGGGCTTTAACCGTTCTTTTTATGTAGTGGGGAGGCAATCCTATTTTTAATATTTCTGTTTTATCATGATTTATCTTGGAACCCGATGCTTTACCAAAATTTTCATATTCTTTCATTAAGTGTTTGAAATAATTAAGGTTTCTTATAAAGTTTGTGCAATCATCTGCATGTTGCAGCATTTTAATTTCACTTTTCAAATTTGGTATATGTATTCCTTCTACGCTACTATTATTTCTTATTTTTATACTTAGAATTTCTAATGCTATTACATATAATATCGATAGTGGGCATCCTTGTCTCACTGATCTTTGTATATCAAATTTATCCGTAACAGCTCCATTCACCTGCACTCTCGCAGTTATATCATTGTACAGGATTTTAGTCCATCTTTGGAAGTTATCTCCAAAACCAAGTTTATCTAGTACTCTCTCTCTATATATATATTGTTGTGTTCAATCCTGTCAAAGGCTTTTTCCTGATCGATTAGCACCATGGCGACGATCTTATTGTTCCCCTTAATGTATTCAATTGATGTTTTTATATTTAAAATGTTGTTTTGAATATCCCTTCCTTTAGATCCACATGTTTGATTTTCATTTATAATATTTATCATACAGTTTTTTACCCTAATGCTAATATTTTACTTAATATTGTATAATCAATATTTAGGAGGGAGACGGGCCTCAAATTTTTAAATCATTTCTTTCCCCTTTACCCTTATAGATTAGCGAGATTATCCCTTCCCTCATTGTATCTGTCATTTTATTATTAGATAAAAAGATGTTATTGTATAAAAATTCTTTAATCGGCGTTAACTCACTTTGGAATTTATGGTAGAATTCCACAGCGGGTCCATCTCTTCTTGGGGATTTCCCTTTTGCTAATAGTTTTATTGAATTTATAATTTCGTTTGTCGAGATGAAATCATCACATAAGTTCTTATGTAATGATGAGTTCATCTCGCATTTAATATCCTTCAAATAGTTATTTATTTGATCTCTTGTTATGCCTTGTTTTGTATAAAGTTCCTGATAGTAATCTTTAATCCTCTTAAAAAATTTCTTTTTTATCATGTAATACTTTCCCTCCCTTATCACAAATTTCTTCTACAATTTTCTGCCCCCTTTTCTTAACTCTTTCCTTTTTTTAATCCTTTAGCTAGTGTGTACAATTTTGAAAATTTACCCGCTCATATCTCTTTAACATTTTTTTTTATCCAATTCAATTTGTTTAAGTTTTTCCTCTAACTCTTTTTTAGACTCATAAGTATTGTTTCTATTTAATTGTAATTTAATTTTCCTTTCTTCCATATCCTTAAGTTCTTTTAAACTTTTAGAATAACTTATTGCTATTTTTTTTTTAAAGTCTTTCTTTAGATGATCCCACATTGATATAATATTATCGTGTTCCATTTTTAAAAAAAATTATTTTTATTTTAATTTCATTTATAAATTCATTTTCTAAAACCTTTTTGTTTAATTTCCAAATCCCCCTCCCCAACTATTTCTATTTTTAATCTGGATATTTAAATTTATTAATTTATGGTCTGAAATTTGTACATTTGTTGTTTTCGAGTCTTTATACATTTTAAAATTAAAAATTATTTCCATAAAACTTATCTAATCTGCTCCCAAACCGCTCCGGTAGCCTAGTGGTTAGAGCGTCCACCTCGGATGCGGGAGGTCGTGGGTTCGATCTCCGGTTGAGTCATACCAAAGACTTACAAAAATGGTACTAACAGCTGCCTCGCTTGACGCTCAACATTAAGAGGTTAGTGTTAGGACTAGTCAGCTTGGTGTCAGGATAATGTGACTGGGTGGGACATCATGCTACATGTCTGAGGCATGCTGCCCCAGTGCTAGGCATCACTGTAAACTGCCACGAGACATGACTGAAAAATTGTTAAAGCTACGTTAAAAATCACAAACACCACACCCATAATCTGCTCCCTAAATTATCCCCGTATTCATAAGTGAATTCAATCCTTGGTAAGTTCAAGAGTCTGTATTGTGTTTCAAATTGTGTTTTTTTTAAAGATTTGTTTATTACCCCTTTTATCATTTTATCATTAGTTGTTAATTGCCTATTTCTGTCAATTGAATCCCCTACCCAGCTGTAAACCCACTCCCACCCCATAATCAGGTTTTCCATGGAATGTATCTCTATATATTCATCTAATTTATCTATAAATTCAAATTTTTTGTATTTTTTTGCGGGTAAATATATATTTATGACGTGTATGTTCTCAATTATGATATGTAAAAGCCTTCCCTGAAAAAAGTCACCCTCCATTGTTCTTTCCCATCTTATATTTTTGTTACCTTTAAGAAAAGTAGCAACTCCCCCTTTAACATCATTTAATTTTGCCTCACTATTTATCAAAATTCCATTTAGATTCTTTTATATTTGTGAGATTAATTCCCTCCTAAACCCTTTATGTGTCTCTTGTATTAAAATTATGTCGTATTCAACTTCTTTACATAATTCGTTATTTTTTTCATTATTAATTCCATTTATGTTTATAGATGCTTTTTTGAGGGTTTTCCCTCGTTTCTCCCTTCGGGTAGCCGATACATTCTCGAAATCTAAAAATATGTATTATTACTAAAAATTATGTATTATTACTAAGATTATGTTATTGAAATTTAATTTTAAAAAGTTCCCCTATAAAATAATTTCTGGAGTTTGAGAGGCTAAAACCCTCTCATCCTTCTCAGTTGTTTCCATTGTTTGTAGTTCTTGTGTATTTGTTGTTGATTGGTCTGTATTTTTGTCCCTCTCTTCTGTCTCATCATCGGTTTCGTCTTCCATTTCTGTTTCGTTGTCGTTATTGTTGTCGGTCGTTTCGTTTCCCTTCATGTCTTCTTTATTGTCATTGTCTGTTTTGTTTTTATTGTCCTTATCATTATTTCCATTTTCCTTATCTTGTTCGGTTGTTATCATTGTTTCCTTCGTTTTCTTTCTATATCAGTCTCTGGCTTTGGCTTTAGGTGAGGTCTCAGAGGACGACTCTGTAATCGGTGTTGTCAGTTTCCTCTTCTCTCTTTTTTTAGCTCTCTCTTTAGGTATTAATGTTGATGTTATGGGTGCCACCCCCACTCCCCGAGATTTTCTCTTGAAGTTCTTCTGTTTCCTCAATTGATTCCTCCATTAAGGCCTCAAATCTATTTTTGGTCTGTATTCCCTTCGCCATTGTTTTTCTCAGTGTTTTAGTATTTAACAGGCTCAGAAATTTTGCCTAGTTTGTTTCTTTTCCCTCATTCTCTTGCTCTTTTTCTGCCTCATTTTCCTTGTCTCCAAAGATATTTTCTAGTTGTGAGTTTTTCTCAGTCTCTTGCATAGTTTCTGGTAGAGTGGGCTCAGCCATTTGGGTTAGCTGAGCACCACTCACCACGTTTGCATAACTCTTCTCTTGATTTTTTGGGGTTTGGGCATTCTCTCGAAAGTGTCCTAATGTTTTGCATCTCGGACAAACCCTATCCAACTCACATCCCCCTACCATGTCTTTAAAAGAAAATCCATTAGATAGAAGAAGTTGGGTACTACTTTGGCGTCTTACCTTTTCACAGTTAGTGTTCTGACCCCTGTTTTTACTGTCGGGAATCCCCATACCATAGCCATTTTTTTCTGCTGTCACTCTGATCTTCATCTTTCTCTGTACTTTGATCACTAACTCCTCGTTGGATATTTCAAGTGGAAGACCTGTGACAAATATATCAACTTTCCTTCCTTCTATTTCTCTTGCAATGGGTTTCGGAGAACCAACTTTAGCTTTTAGTCCTTTTACTTCAATGTAGTCCGTTGTTATTACTGGGTTCCCCAGATCTTTAGGATATAGCAAGTATTTGTTGTTCCCACCACTCTGTAGTCCATATATCGTGTCAATATGGTAGCCTTGAGTCTAATGTGCTGTGAGTACTTCGGCTTGCCTTGGGCAGTTTTCCATATTTCCGAATTCCTGGCAACCTGCTCAGTGGTAAGCATATAGGGCTTTTCCTTCTGTTTGTATTTTAAAAAAGTTCCCTAGTTTGGAACCATATTGATTTCCAGCCTTTAATTGTGCTTGAGCCATTTTTACAAGTTTGGCGGTTACACACCACTATTTCTAGATTGATTGTGGGTTTCACACCACTACTAGTTGCTTTTGGTTCCTTTATTAACTTTTTGTTTTGAATCAAGCCGGTCAAGTAATTTCCACTTGAGAATCAAAACACTTTTTTATGATCTTTGGTAGTAACATATACTACCTCCAATCTCTCAAGTTTTTGTACACAAACTAAACAAAAGAAGGAAAAAAAAAGAAAATCCAATCAAACTCAAAATGTTCTCAAGCAATCTGCTTTGTTCTGGTCATTTTTGGACTTGACTGAAAATCTTAGGACTTCACTCTGTCGTAAACGACTTTACAAATATCTTACAATTTATACCGGTATTCATTAACAGCTGGACAACATCACTAATGAGCGCTCTTTGTTACGTCAGTCTGTAGCCAAGAAACGTGAACATTTCAAAATGAGTTCTGAAGCCATTTGAGTTTATTTATCCAGTAAAAATAATATCGCAGTAGAGGTCCAAGTGAAGACCACAGACCACTGGGCAATTAATCTTGTTGATTTGATATAGTAATGCAGTAAAAGCTATAAAAAAAACCAGTTAGTTTTAATCATAAATGCATTGACTACGTAAGTTCGATTTATATATAGGTAATATACACATTGCTCTCTCTCCCCCCCCCCAGTGGCTTCAGCATAAGTATCAGCAGATTAATATTGTTCTCGAGCTCATGGGCTAGTCTTACACAATTTTGATACCCCATGAGTAGCCTCATTTCCCTACTCAGTCTCCTTAATTTGATTGGTTGAGGTGAATCTGGTCTTCAATACCACCCCATAAGACTGGAGTCATTCTCTTCAATAGGAACTGTGTCTACTATGTCAGCCTGTTTATCACTTGACGCAAGCGATTGTGTCAAGCTGTTCAAGACAACATTCTGCTTGACCAATCGTCTACTCTCGCGTTATTTCGCTTGCCAATAGCTCCATCATCAACATCCTCGCTGCCATTTTCAACCTGGGAAATCTGCTTTATTTAGAAACTTTTATCAGCCTAGTCCAAAGAAGTGTTCTTGCTTTCAAGATTTTATCAGCGTAGTTCTAACAAGCGTTCTTGTATATCTTAGTAAGTATGAATTTGTTTCTTTTAACATATAATAACAGTTGGCTCATGTAGGATCAGGAAGCAATTTTCTCAGCTTGGGCAATATCAAAGATAAAATCTACTTCTTGGTGATAGCTGTATCTTTACAGTAGTAGATATGACTAACTTTATATTGAATATAAGTATATCATAGATATGCATAGGCCTTTGTTTGAGTATGATACGCTGGAATTAAATTTGTGTTGATATAAGTAGGTTTTTTTTCACCCATCCCTACCCCTTTGTGAAATAAATTTTTAAATTATAGTGTTTAAACCAAAGTAATCGGAAATAATCCTTACAATTTATAAAACTTAAGATTTTCCCATTTAGTACTGGCATACCGAAAATATTATGTTGCAAAACTATAGGTCAGATGTCATGATTTAAAGATTTTCCCATTTAGTACTGGCATACCGAAAATATTATGTTGCAAAACTATAGGTCAGATGTCATTGATTTAAAATGTGATGGTTATCCTATGCAAAGCACAGGATTCAGGCAGCACATATTGCTATTAAACAGAAAAGCTATTGCAATACACAGGATACAGGCAGCACATATTGCTGTTAAACAGAAAAGCTATGAAGATGACTGGAAAATATGCTCTTTCACTGTATTAAATCAGACATTCTTTTATGATGGGAAGAAAAACAGTGCATGATTTTACCAAAAGCTTACAAGTAGCAGCTATTATTATCAATTCTTGGAATTGTTTGCTTTGCAGAAAATGGGATGATTCTTAAAAAAAAAGTTTCCAAAGTGAAGAAGATTGTTTATTCTGGATCAAGAAGAAGGACAGAATATGTAAGATTTTCAGTGTTGAGGAGCTCATCTGTGCCCACACCTGTTCATTCCAGTGGATTTCAGTCTACTGTCAGTGAATCTGAGAGCATTCCAAGTTCCCCAGTGTCATCATTTAATCTTCTCATGATGATACAGGTGATAGAGTAATTTCTTATGCATATAGTTTTGTTTATTTACAAAAATTTTTTTTATGGATCTTGAAAAATAACTATAAAATGTAGATAAGGTCTTAATGGTTAATGCTGTTTAGTATATGTTAACATAATTTAGATATACAAGAGTTTTTAAAACAATTATGTGATAATGTTTAGCAGAAAGTAACAATAAATCATGTTTGAACTTGTGTGATGACAGTGTACAAGAAATGTAGTGAACTGTAATAAAAGAGAGGTCCACAGAGATTTATATATTTCAGGATGCTAACCAAACAGTTTGATCTGCAGGGATATATGCATTATTCATTGGGAAGATATAGTTTACAATATTTTACCATAATCCAAGTCATATATGACAGTGTGCAGACCAAGGCAAACAGTTACCTTCCGGAAGTTTACAATCCAGTGAGAAACTTTCTTAGCATAAAACCACTGTTTGTGCTGTACTGCTGTATTACGATAAACTTTTTATCAATATTTAAGTCCAACAAAAAGAAATGAAGAACAAACATATATTGAAAAACAGATAATGCATATAAAAGTTAGTGGCAGGAATAAAACGGTTGAGTGTATTGAACATATATAAAACCATCAACAAACTCAGATTGTATGCAAGTCAGTTAGCTTGGCTTTTTCAATATTGTCAAAGATTTTTTTTTAAATAAAGTGATTTGAAGCAATTTAAAATTCTAACTACCTAAATTTGTACAAGGTTTTTATGCAAATGCTAGTGACAAACTTAGACAAGTATTTTCCCATCAAAACTTACAAGGATGATTGCTTCTAAACTGTTTGAGTATCTTGCTTATTAAAAGATTATTTATATTGTGCCTAAGATCCATGCAGGGCTATAGATAATAATGTGAAATATCTTGTGTACTCCCATGTTTGGAATTAATTGAATTTTTTTAACATGCAAGGTGTTTTGAGAATGCCTACCAGAATGAAGCTTAATCAGCCATATGCATCTGAGACTGAAAACAGTATAGTGTTTCAGACTAATTCATGGTACATATGATTATAGTGATTTTATTTGAGTTGATGTATAATCATGTATGTGTACTCTAATTTTAAACTTTTCTACAGCAGTTTGTTAGGGCCCTCAGTGGCTGAGTGGTCTAAAGTGCTGTCCGTTATGGATCACTGCTATCTCACCTCTGTCTTTGTGTGTTCGAGTCTAGGATTCGGCAAATGTGGATATGTGAGAAAGCTTGCCAGTAGTTTCTTGTGGGTCAGTGGTTCTTTCTGGTGATTTCTTGGTTTCTTACTCCACCATTAATACTGTCCACCATGAATAGCCTATCGTGTGCTGAAAAATGGCATTAAGCCCAACAACAACAACAACAACAACAACAGCAATTCTTGTCCTGTAAGCACTGTTTGAATTGATTGTGAAGCAGGAACTGTGCTTTTTAGCAGGAAGAATTAGTCATAAACTAAAAAGTTATAGTCAGTAAATAAATTTGAATGCATTTAAAAATGTTTGTGATAGCAGGTTTGATTATATAAACTATTCATGCAGACTGCTTAGTTAGTTTCTAAGCAATCCAAACTGACCTAAAAATGCATTAGTTGATTTGCATTTCTTTGCATTACTAACACTTGCCTGTGTGAGTTCGAATCCAGACTCGTATAACGTGGGTAAGAGAGAAAGCCTGCCAGTAGCTTTTCATGGGTCAGTGGTTCTTCCCGGGGTTTTCCAGTGTTTTTCCTCCACCATTAATACTGGCTGCCATGTATAGCCTATCTTGTGCTGAAAAATGGCGTTAAACCCTACAACTAACGCTTACTTGGTTATATATCCCCAAAGTTTCTTCCCAAGAAACACAACGGGAAAAGTAACCTGCTCCAAAATGCTGAGAACATAATGGCTGAATGAGTATTGAGAAATTCTAAACATTTGCACATTTGAATATCGTCAATAACTTTTCTAATTCGTAATAAAAAGAGAATGTTTTTGATTTTTATATTGGTTTAGCTGCACAGCTACAAACTTGGACACCTTTCATGGACGCATTTCCATCGTCTCTCGAGACTGACGGAAGCCAACCATCACCATTGGTTTAGGTTATAAGTGTTTAAGATTTCAAACTTAGTTTTGTTTACTTGATTGTTTTCTTTCACACTATTATTACAATTAGTAAATGTTATTACAAACTTAATTTTTCAATATTTTTAAAGAGAAAGAACCAAAAAAGATATGTTTGTCATTTTGCATCTTATCTCATGCAGAGTTCATAATGCTCTAATACACCTTTGTAAAGAGTGATGTAACAGTGACATTATAATGTCATGAACACTTAATTTTGAGATGCAGCATGATAACTGATCTTACAAAAGCAGTCTATTCTGAGAAATTAATGGGGTTTTTTTATTTTAAGGTAGAGAACCCCTAACAAGATACCAGAACCGAAGGCAAAAGCTGGCAGAAGCTTGGTCCGCTCTGAGAACAGACCTTGTAGATGCAAGGGTTGAAGAAATGTCACCAGCTACACACAGATGCAGCAAGTGCTGCAGAGAGGAACAGGAAATAATCCGATGTCTCGATTGCAGCACAATTGCTTATTATTGTCAGATGTGTTGTAACAAGGTCCATCAGACTGTTTTATTTCATACTCCCCAAATATGGAAGGTAAACTGATATCATATTGCAGAATCATGTTAATGATTATGTAAGATACAAGCTATTACAAATATCCACACAATAATCATTACTTATCTTAACACACCCTCTCCCCAACCCTTAAAACTATTACAGGGACTGCATTCAGGAATTGAAGTACCATGCAAAATATGATCACTCACCCTAGTTTGGTGTTTATGGGGTTTGGGTCACAGTATGGAATACAGCATTGACCTCCATCCCATCCTCATTGGCTGATCTGCTTGAGTTGCTTATTGTCAGATGACATTTTGCCAAGGAAGGAGTAACTTGAAATACTGTTGTTTTTGTTTCATTGGACAACCGTTCAGGAATGACTAGACTACTTTTTGTTAATGATGCTATTTGATGGCCTGACAGTTCTCTTTATAGGCTGCCTTTCTTGGAACTTGTTTTGACAGAATTTGTATTTCAGAACTGTACAGGTTTTATTGAATCATATTTCATCACTTGATATTTCATAATGTGTAGGTTGTCAGAAATTTGCATATTACTGAAAATATTACAAATCATATGGAATGCAATTTAGAATAATTTTTTTAACCAAATATTTCTAAAAAGCAATTTGATTGGTTACAAAATCACATGATGAAGAAAACTTAAGTTACTAACACCATATATGGACTTTATATACAAGTATGTACCTTTCGTGTCTGCTTTGACATTATTTGTAAACTGTTTAATATAATGTTTTGTATTTCCTGAGATTTATTATTATTGCTATAGTTGCTGTTCAATATAAAATGTAGCTTAATATTAGACTGGATTTCTAAACTAATTCAAACTGAATATTGATTATACATGAACTGCCTTTTTTTTCTTTATTCATCCACAAGGAGTGTAATTGAATTTCATCCTTCAAGAATAGTTTCAGATATATTAATTTGCTAAATGTTTGTATTTTTAAACCTGGCTCATTTTTAAAAAACAGTGTGTGTCTCAGATTTTTACACATTTTTAGTGTTTACCCATAAGTTTCACCATTGCTTCTTTTTTCCACACTTAAACATCAGCATTGATTCAATTAAGGCACTAAAAGCAACATCTGTAGCAGTTCTTATCTTGTCCTGACAATTAGTCAAGTCCACTAACTTATGAAAATGAATGTTTTTATCTCTAAATGTGGTAAGCTTCTCTTTGATCTAGTTTACTTTATATTTTATAGCGCTTTAAAACCTAAAGACTGACAGGATGTCTCACGTCTTTATAATAAATACTTAAGTTTTTTAAGTTGATAACAACTGCTGGGCTAATATAAATGCAGCTCCTATGAATTTAGAGATCATATGAAATAACTGAATTAAAATTAATATTTATGACAATAGGGACTGGCTTTCGTCATCTAATGCTGCTACCAGGAGTACTAGTTGATTGAGGATAGGGAATGACAAGAGTCTAGTAATTACACTGCTTATATCCTGAATAAATGGTAGGCTTGCATATAGAAAATAATATACAATTTAGCAAGCACCTGTTCAAAAATTTTACAACAAATGCTTGAGCTAGTGAATGTGTATGCACACTTATTTCTATTCCACATTATATGAAGTGTGGAAATGTTTTATTTTGAATGAGAATGTAATAATAATCAAACTATAAATATATTATCAGAGAGAACTTTGGATGAGTTTACCACAGTAATTTACAAGAACTTTTGTTATTTGTCAAAATTTAGGTGATAAAATAGACATAGCCCCTTGAAATAAGGCCTCTTGTAAGGCACACAAATGTGAGATTACACTAATTTTCAATTTCACAGAAACATCAACCAAATGCAATGAAGTCATGCATTATGTGCGCAAGTCCTACATATATTTTTCAGGAAATATTTTTTGTAGACCGCTCTGGTGGCCTAGTAGTTAGAGTATCTGCTTTGGATGCAGGATGCCGTGGGTTCAATCCCTGGCCAAGTCATACCAAAGACTTACAAAAATGGTACCTACAGCTGCCTCGCTTGGCACTCAGCATGAAGAGGTTAGTGTTGGGACTGGTCAGCATGGTGTCAGGATAATGTGACTAGGTGGGACATCATGCCACATGTCTGTGGCATGATGCCCTAGTGTTAGACATCAATATAAATTGCCACACTGCAGAAATTGTAATGATATGACTGAAAAATTGTTAAAGCTATGTTAAAAATCCCAATCACACACACTGTCTGTAATTAGAAAACTACCCACTTGTTTTCACATGAATTGGAAATTTCATCTTTAAATGTTTTCTTTTAGAATAGATCCTGCATTAAGTAAGAGCTTTAAAGACACATTAATTTGACTCAAGTGGATCTAAGGACCATATTTATTTAAAAACTTTGCATTCTTGTAAGGATCAGGTTGCCATGTATTGAGATGATTTTAATCTATATGTACATTTACATTTACTCAGATTCTATAATGTATGTTTTATGTTTTTCCTACAGGGTAGACTCTTCGTTCCATTTGTGGCAAGGTCAGAAGATATGCTGAGGCGAAAAGATCATGAAGTTTGCATATCTTCATATTTAAGATCTTTGTGTGTTATTGATTGCAAAGGGGAGTATATTTAAAATTTTTCTCATTCTCCATCTTTTTCCTCAAAGAAATTCAGTCTTATGCAAGCCTTCATGTATCCTAATTTTCAGACATAGCACTTTATCCTTGGCCATATATGATCCATTATTAGCGAGGCAAGTTTTTTTCTTTTAACTTCTTGAATGGTCACCTTAAAGTAATCATGATTTAATTAAGATCCTGAAAGAGTCTGCTACTGAGAGAACTTTTCTCTTGTCATTGATGAAAAAATATGCAGGTAATTAAACCTGATCAAGGATATTGTGGGTTTTCAAGAAATATTTGTGTGCATCACAAGGAAAGGGGGGGATTACTTTCCTGCTACATTTTACTTTTTTTCTGAAAATGTTTACAGTGGAAAACCAATTTTTTTAAATTTCTGCAAATGTATAGTCGATAATGTATTTACTTTGTAAACTGTTCTTAGGATTTCACAGAAACGTTCATCAATTCATACTCTCATCTTTTTTAAGGGTAGTATCAAAGCAAGGTAATATTCAGAAACAGTGAGTTGAATATATTCAAAATTGATACAGCAGAGTACATATTAAAATTGATTCAAACCCATAGATCTGCACATGATTACTCTATTAATTTTATTTTAACTGTCTTTCTTCCAGATGGGCAGGATATTGTTGTAAGAGTTGGAAGAAAGCTTCAGCAGACAAATAAAAAAAATCAACCATAGGCTAAAGGAGCTAAGTAAACTAGATGAAAGTAGACTTAATTTTGCTGATGTCAGTACACCGTTGAGTCAGATATATCAAACATCTGATGACACAAACAACCCATTAAAATTACAGGCCATTGAGTATTATACTTCGTACATGAGAGCAGAGGAAGAAATAGAAGCATCCTCTGTCAAAATGAAGGCTTATCTAGCTTGGGCATATAGGCAAAAGAAGATCATAATGGAGGAAATATCTAGTCTTCAGGATGTGGAAAAAGACAGAGCTATACTTGGAAAAATCAACTGCTTGTTGTTGCTCAAACTTCAATATGAAAAAACTTATAGAAAATGCTTCCAAAAACTTCAGACCTTATACAGAAATCCAGCACAATAAAATGCCAGTGATGCAACATGTTTTACGGTGCATGAACATTTCGTCATTTTAGAGTAGTGTATCAGATGATGAACTGCAAGATATTTATCAGCTTCTCGAAGTATATGATGCTAAGTTAGAGGAAGTTGAAATTGATGCAAATATTGTCGATAACATAGATGATGAATCAGACATTGACAGTTAGAAAACTCAAGAAAGCATGTGTTTAGTTTTTGCTGTAATTAAAATGAAGTGTGGCTTGCATATTTGAATCCAGATGAAGAGGATCTGATCATGTTTCAATGCTGTGACAACAGTCTTTCATATTCTTTTTTTATACACTTTTGAACTATTTTGGACTTGAGACATTGTGTGCAAGACCTTGTTAACTTGATGAAGCAAAACCTAGGCAAATTATATTTTGCATGCATAACTTATTAAATTTGAGGCACAAATATCATTAGCAGGATTAAGCAAAGGCCAACTGATGTGGACAGTTAAAATATAGTAGATGTATCTGTATTTGTTTATAGATGACAAAGTTTTATTTTTTGTGTAGTTACATTAGTTTTTTTTCTCACATTTTTGGGGGGGGGACTTTATGGACCAAAACCTAAATTGCAGAATGAAGCAAAAACCAGACAAATGACTTGTACAGGCATAACTAATTACATTTTTCAACACAAACCTATTTAGAATGATATGCGTTTGTTGTAGGCCAATCTATTGATATGAATAATTGTAATTAATACTCTATTTGTATTACCATGACAAAAAGAACATACATTATGTTGTCTTTTGAATTAGCCTGTTAAATATTACAAGTACAGGGCTGAGTCACTTTAACAGTATAGTGTAAATGTTAGTGTTCTTAATGTTGACAGTTCAGTTGAAAGAAACAGTCAATTACTTAGTGGTTGGTGGATACTGAGAACCATTACAATTTATTGCTTTGAATACATGTGAATATTAATATTTATTACTTGCATACATGCAAGCATTACTATTTATTACTTGGAATACATGTGTTCATTACTATTTATTACATGCAAACATGCAAGCATTACTGTTTATTAATTGGAATACATGTGAGCATTACTATCTATTACATGCATCTATTACATGCAAGCTATTATGTGGAACACATGCAAGCATTACCATCTATTACTTGTAATGTATGTGAGCATTACTGTTTGCATGTGTTACATGCATACATGTGAGCATTACTATTTTTGTAGTTTGAATACAAATACTATTTTTGTTTGATGGAAGTTAGATGCATCATTTAGAACTGTCTTTTAAAGTAATACACATTTTAATTTTGACACAGCATTATAACAGTAATTTTGATTGTTTTTAGCAATAAAAAATGTAACAGCGTCTATGGTCTTTTTATACTTTCAGTTTTGTACAATTTCTTTTGTAATGCATGTAATGTAGTAATATACAGGCTAATTTGCTGTCCTAATACCAGTTTATTGCATATGCATAGAAACTTTTGATGAGCTAATTAGTCAAATAAATGAAACTGCAGATTCAAAAGGTGTATTTGTTTCCTCTTTCTTCTAAATTTTTCTAATTGTATTTGCTTGCCTATAATTTTCCCATCTAGTTTTTCAGAATAATTTTCTTTCAAATTTCTAATTATATTGCTCACTTTATCTAGTTATATCACATAACCAGTGCTTGGTGAAAGAAAATTAAATATCAATGTGTGCAATCGCCACCCCCACCCCCTTGCACTTTTCAATTTGCTGATTGATGATATTAATTAATAGTGTACATCGTACTTGATTGTTGTGCTTTTGAAGTAACATTAATGATTCCAACTTTTAAGCCCTGATAATTAAAATTAATGTGATATGAAATCTCACTACACCATTTTATCAAAGTCTTGGTTATTAATATGATCTGCCCAACCTAGATAGCTGTTGTTGTTGTTGGGCTTAACGCCATTTTTCAGTACACGATAGGCTTTTCATGGCGGCCAGTATTTTAATGGTAGAGGAAGTAACCGGGGGAATCACCGGAAAGAACCACCGACCAACGAGAAGCTACTGGCAAGCTTTCTCACACCTAGATAGTAACCATCATATTTGACATAAATTTGTTTTTTTATCAGATATATCAAAATCTATTCAAATCAAATTAAATGAAAACTGAAAGCATTAGTAACAGGTGTGGACGTCAAGCACAATTTGTAGATCAACTTAATTATTCTAGTTTTGCACAAAGCATCATGTTGCAGTCATTCATACACATATTTGTACTGGAACAAAAATATTCCAGCAATGCAAAAATTTGTTCTCCTTTGATGAGCAAAGGATATTCAGCTATGGACACTAAAATTTAATTTCACTTCATACAATATCTTTCAGTTAGTTTTGACAGTTTCCTACATATTACAATTCTCATTCTTATACTACACATTCCTATACATATCCTTTGGCATGTACAACCATGTATCCATTGCCATTCCATCTCCACAGTAAATTTAAGTTCTGCATCATCGACCATTGCAAACTTTTACAAGGAACTTATCGGCCTGGAAGAAATTTATTTAAAATTTTAAAAAATGAAAGGTGAAAGTTACAAAGGAAGAAAGATGTAAACATGGCTTGCATTTGAATCGAGGAAGACTCCTAAACATTTTTGGCTCAAAGGTCAAAGTCAAAAGGACTGAAAACAAAGGAAAAAGAATAATAGAAAAAATAAGCTATGTGCAACATGCCTTCAATACAGTCTGTAAGTTAATGTTGAGACGAGGCAAACTCATTTTGGAAATAAAGGTCATGTAACAAGGTAAATGGGACTCCCATAAAGAAAGCCGTTTCCGAAAAATAACTCCAGTTTTATGCCAAAAGCAGTGACCAAACTTTTGCAAGGGACTTGTGGGCAAGTAGGAAACTAATTTAAAATTTAAAAAATGAAAGGTAACAAACAATGAAAGATGTAAAAATGGCTTGCATTTGAGTCGAGGAAGACTCCCAAACATTTTTTGGCTCAAAGGTCAAGGTCAAAAGGACAGAAATCAAAGGTAAATGGGACTTCTATAAGGAAAGCGGTTTCCGAAAAATAACTCTAGTCCTATGCCAAAAGCAGTGATCAAACTCTAGATAGCTTCCAGTTCAATATGATTAAAATCAGAGCTTTACTTTCTAACATGAGGATCTGACAGAGGCTAAGTTACTTAGGAGTCATGTTCTGGCGACCTTTGAATTAGCCAATGAAAATTCAGCTTTCATAAATTTTAAAGTGAATCAAATTTTGGGGCACACATAGATGCTCTTTAGTCATACTACTGGTACTCAGCCTCCCAATCGCAAAGATGTAAGACTTTACGTGATTGGCTGATAAAATTAGCGATTGTGGTAATAACTTGGATCACCAGAACATGACACTTTAGGGGTCGCGTCAAGATCATCACGTTAGACAGTGGAGATCTGACGTTAATCAGATTGGCTTTGCATTAGAGACCAAAAAGGCAATTGTCGGTTTTGTGGTTAACAGATCCAATGTTAATGTCGTTATGAGTGAAACAGGAATAAAAGCTTCAGCATAATAGTGTTATATGGCTGGTATATAATGAACCATGTATGGTACTCTGATTCTTAATAGGTAATCCTTCTGGGGGTGTGGGCCTTTCAGGTAATTTTAAGTCAATGGTAAGAACTACCCTCATCAGAAAACTTCATCGATTAAACCCCGATTTAGGTTTCTTTTATAGACCCTCCTATCTGTCAATTTTCTTACCAAAAAAAAAGGAGGAGAGCAATTACTCGATTAGCATACCCAAAAACGTTATGGAGTTGTTTCCCAGCATTTACAAAGCTCAAAACTCCAGAATCATGCTCCATATTTTACGGGTTTATTTCTTAATCCTGACAGAGCATATATATTTCAAAATCGCACCATGTCAAAATAACCGCACTTTTCACAAAATAGCCCCATTTCAAAAACACACCTTATAAAAACCTCACATTTAAAAAAAATCTCCTTTACTGCGAAGAATTTAGCCTTTTAAGAAAAGTGTATTTAATTTATATTTTATGGTATTCATTTTGTTCTTGCCTTTTATATTAGTTCAATTAAATTCATTTATACATCTGTTCGAATTGTATTCTTTAAATCACAATTTTGATAATTGCTAATGTAATCGCCAATGATTTAATACTTTTGTAAGGATAATTCGAAGCAATTGTTGTTACTATTATAATCCATTGTTTCGAATTAAACCTTGATTGATTTTGTTCTTGTCGTTTTTGCTTAATTCATTATAATGATAATTTTTACCGAATTTAAATTAAAAAGAACTGTTTTTGGCTACGACATTCTGGGCATTAGAAAAAGTCAAAAACAGCCTTTCTCGGCCGTTTTACTCTGTAGGTTAGGAAGAACATGTTACATGACTCGAATTTAAAAATTGAAATACAGGCTGTTTCCAGATTCATGCATGCAATATGACACTTAATACAGATTAAAGTGCTCTCCGAGATTTATTATGTGTTTTCAGGCATCCCTTTTTCGGCCGTGTTTCTCTGCACCTTAGTAATAACATTACGTGAATTAAACTTAACAACAACTGATCATTATAAAAACAGTACGTTTACAAAATCTTCTACGTAAGAGGAACCTTCACGAGATTTAAAGGTGTTTTCCGGCAACATTTATCAGCTGGAACGTGTTTTCTCGTTGCTTTTTGCTCAAATGAAATTTTTTCAAATACTCCTTATCTTAAAACAATAACTCTATTAATAGTTAATATTTATTTCTCGAGTGTTTAATTTCCCATTTTCCAAAGTTATTTTCCAGTTTTTCCGATTTTTCTATGGACCTTTCTTTATATGTCAAGGACAGGAAAACTGATACGACCGCACAGCTCGATTACTTTGGTTGTGCTGATAAATCTAGTCCAACTTGAAACATGAAAAGTAAATCATATTGCTTTACATTTAATTAAAAAGGTCATTAAATGGATGATAATTAAACATCTCTTTATTTTCTTTTTATAAAGTCGCATTTTATATTCAATATTTTTATATTAAAGGAAACCAATAAAATATAGCTTTATTTTTTAAAATATTGAATTTATTTATACTAACAAAATAAATATATAAAAAAATGAAACTGCAAGTGTTACTGTAATATTTAATATTCATTTCGTGGGGTGTTTTTAATTGGAGCCGATTTGAATATTCGTAATGCATACTCTGTTGATACGCATCTCCGAAGGAGAGGTCATAGGAAGGTGAGAGTAGCCGTGTAATTCATGTTTGTTGGTTTGCATGAAATTATAACATGTTATATAATTAATAAAAAGTTAAACTGTTACGGTTAGTATTTTTGGTTAGGGGTTATAGCTAGGGTAATTTTTTAAATTTAGTTTTTTATGGTTAAGCTTACGGTTAGTTTTTTTTTTTCTTTTTCTTATTTTCAACCGTTACCTGAACCCATTTGACGCATCTAGTTTATACTATTACGAAGCCTTACAACAAGAAATTAATATGAGCTCGTGCCCTTATTCATCTTTACACCGACATTCACTTTTCTTTCCGGCACCGTGCCACGTCCGGTTGATATCGTCTAGGCACTTTTGCATTGATTCTGACCGTACATACTTCTCGAGGCGTGTAAATAATGAACTTCGAAAAGAAATACTGATGTATCAGGACCAAAATGAAATGAATAATTACCATTTAAAGGTATGTACAATCAAAATGCAGCAAATGACACATTACAGAAATAGTCTGTTCTGAACGCCTACTTGAATTGAAGTTAGCCTGTTAGGGTTTGGGGTAAAGGATAGTCCTACAAGGTAAGAGGTATCACATTATATTCTTGCTTTGGTATCACCAAAACCTAAATAACATGATGTCTTACATTGTTGGACTAGGGAGGGGTAGTGGCTTCTTTTTATTTTATTTGTTTTTTTAAACTCATGTCATAACACATAATACTATGTTAATTGCCTGTCCAGCAGTTTTCGTCATAATTTGAACTTGTTCAAATAACACAAGTAGATTAGAATAGATGTCATATGGAGTGGTCAGTCTATTATGGGAAACCATCCCCCATGTCATTTGTGTTTTTGATTTTGGTATAATCATTTAAATTGTTATAGTGAAACTCAATTAAGGCATCTTTTTGTGTTGGTAAAATTTGTGCGACATAAAATGCAGTACAATTATTCTAGGCAGAGAAAATCAACCAGCTTATGAAGAGGGCACAGGGTTTTGAGTGGCCTGAAGTATCTATAGTATTCACATATACATGTCAGTCTCATATATTGCCTCCTTTTGTACATATTCATTGTGCATCTCAACCAAAGTAATTCTGTGAGAAAGCTTGCCAATAGCTTGCTGTGGAAAGGCCATTATATAGCCTATTATGAAAAATGGAAGTAAACCTAAAAAAAAGGGACCAACCATTTCATCTTCAACAAGAGGTGAATGCAGTTTGCTTTCAAACCAGATTTTTTTCTTTTATCTTCAGATTATTCTTGATAATGATGAATATTGCTAGTTTCAAACTTCATGCAACTTAAAAGTGGGTCTTACTTTGACAGACAATACTGAACACAAGTACCACAAACAGCATATTACATCCCCACCCACATGTATTGGCACTGTAGTAGTCCATGATTGACTCTTTAGAACTAGTGACCTTTTGGTCATAATAACTTGACGTTTGGTCAATGTATATGTTCTTGAAGTATACTTTCAGCAGAAACAATTGGTTTTTTTAATAGATTTACCCCCCCCCCAGGTTATACCAAAGACTTAAAAATATACTAACAGCTGCCTCGCAATTCACTAAACATGAAAAGGTTAGTGTTAGGACTGGTTGGCTTGGTTGAAGGATAATGTGACTAAGTGAGACATCATGCAACATGTCTGCGGCATAATGCTCACTATAAACTACCACACTACAGACATTGTAGCGATTATGACTGACAAATTGTTAAAGCTATATAAAAAATCAAAATCACACACACTACTGAAACACATGTTCATATAATGATCTTGTGATATCAAATACAGCCTTAGTGTTCAGATGTAGATAATTTTAACAAGTTCTAGATTACGTTGACTATTAAATTTTGAAAAGTTAAATAATATTTATATTTGTAAAGTTTTATTATAAGGTTTATGCTGTAAATAAAATGCATTGTGAGAGGATTATTACCTCTACACCCCATTTGAATATGCACGTTCATGCTTATTGGCAGTAAAAGAATACAGTAAAACCTGTCTTGTGAGACCACTGCTATGAGAGACTACCTATCTTGAGAGACCAGGTTATTCTTGCATAGATTTATTGGTTATATTGTGTTATGACAAATTGGTCACTGCATGTCCATGCTCTTGCATCATATAGAGTGTTACTACATAGATGTTGCAGAATATATAGTTTTACAATACAAATGAAATGAACAGAAACTAAAGCCCTTCAATATTGCTGACATTCTACTGGGTGAAAAGAATTTCTAGGAATACAATTTTTGACAATTTCTTCCTTTAACTGCCAACTATTGAAACCATATCTGATAATTTTTCAGTGATAAAACCAGTTTCAAATTAACTGCTGTGTCGGCTATATAGGATGTCAAAATTTACACTATTTTCATTTGGTAACCAAGTAGACACCATACATACTCTTTGGCTGAAAACTCTATGTAAAAATTACATTTTATTTAAGAGCACTGATTAAAACAAGGTTTTCAATTATACATCATCATAAGTTTTCTGGTGAAAACCTCTTTTCAATATGACTTTTTGTTCAGAAGATGTGATATGAACATTATTTTAAAGATGCATGCTGTGACAGCCATACTGGACACCAGATTGCTACAATTTCCATTTAGGACAAGACATCCTAAGAACTCTTTGGATGAAAACCCTATGTTGAAATGACCATTCATTCAGGAGGACTAGTGAAATGTATCTGCTGTGGAAACCATAACTGACATCAGATCAGGAACATTTCAACATAGAACTGAATAGATATCATAGCAAGTCGTATGTCAATGTGCAAGAAGCAATACAAATTTTTAAAGATGACTGCTATGATGGCTGTATTGGATGTCTGAGCAACACCATGAAGTAGGACCAAAAAGACTGGGATAGATATGCGTGTAATGGTTCATGGTAATCCTCCAAGTGTTTAAAAGGTGGTGATAGCAAACTTGTGTTAACGGACAGATGCATGATGGATCAAACAACCACTACATACTTTATTACCAGTGCAGCAAAAAATGAGACAATAACAAAACGGGCTGCTTGTTAAACCATTGCAAATGTGAAATTGAAACAAGAACAAAGCTTGTAATAAAAGATGGTGGCATTGAAAGGGTCTCAATTCTGCATTATTGTGATATATACAAAAGCTTTTTATTCAGTAAGTAAATTTTGTAAGAAGAAAAAAGTTGCAAGTTGCAACTTTTATTCCTTGTTGATGCTATGTGTTTTATTTCCCCACAGACTATTTATGATTTCTTCTGGAATATTCCTCTTAGGCTCACATGAAGCCTCCTTCATAGTATATCCCTCCCATTCAACTAGATACTGCTGAATGCCTCTTCTCTTTCTCTGTGCATGGATTGCTTTCACACTATAGAATTCTGAAAAGTAAAATAAATTTACATAATTTACCATATATACCTATTCTGACGAATTGTAACTTTAGTACCATATGTTTATAAGGCTCTTTTGGTCAACAAGTTGCTATTAGTTTTTGTCTTCTTCTATGTATCCTCCACCCATTGAGAAAAACAATTACTGGTTTTCTGCTGTCCATCAGTGTTTCACATTTAAGTAGATAACTCAAAAACTGAAGTTCTAAACTGGACCATATTTGATTATTATGTACCCTGTGTAGTTTCCAAAACCTGATTAAGATCGGGTGACTGTGGCCTGATTTTGTTAATTTTTAGTTTTAATTTGCAATCTTAAAATAATGAAAGCTTGCTTTAAAAAAGTTACTAGCAGCAGACAAAAGACCATTGGAATGCTTTTTATATATATATATATGACCTGGTTATTGCATTAATTATAAAATTAGGTTAGGGAGGTATTTTTTTATTTTAAACATTTTATATAGTATAATGATTAGTAAATATATAATATACTAAGCAGTTAAAGAAATGTGCTCAACCCACTACTAGATGTACAAAATAATTTCGGATTTGTTTAAAATTAAAAAACAATTTTTACCCTGGGGGAAAAAAGTTCTAGGATCAGCAATGAAAAACAGGGACTGGAAACATATATTTTCTCTTCAGATCCAAGGTTTCAGCCTCCTGGCCCCTTGTTAGGACACATGTTAAACATTTCCTAATGATTGCAAAACTTAAGCTTTCTGTATGCTTTTTAAATTGAGTTTTCATAAAAACCCATATCAATACTGTTGACAACACAACCACTCTCAAGTAGAGTGAGATTGCATGGCAAGGAAAATTTGGAATATTACATATAGTTTAAATCAATATTAAATTTAACCTGACAGTATTAGGGAAAACATGATCAATATTCATGACTTGAATACCCTTATCACTGATGTTATTAATAATGAGGCAGATTTAGTTAAAGCATAATACTCTAGAATAATCTGGAGAAAGTATTAATTCCAGCCTTACCCAAATCTGTATGCTCCAATTTCATTTTCAAACACACATCAGGAGGTCCAGGATTTGCTTTTGATTCTGTCCATTGTGAATGGCTTTCTGTCTGTTCATCTTGCTTATCTGCAAGTCTTTTGATGGTTTCTATATATGTTCCTTGTGTACTGGTAGATGCCTGTATGCACTTTGGTGCTATTGAAGTGAACTGTGAAGTGGTTTGCACTGGTGGTGATATGGTATGTGTTACTGGTGAAATTTAATGGGTGCTGACTGTACAAGGTTGTGTGTGGTTGGTGAAATGTTTTGGCCTGGTAAATTGGTATGTGAGACTGGTGGAATTTCAATAAGAGCTGTCTGTATAAAGTTGTCTGTGGTTGGTGAGATGTTCAGTGCTGGTAAAATGGTATGTGAGACAGCAATGTTTTGAAATTCAGTCAAACCTAGACTGTTTGTAGGTTCTTGGATCATTCCTGAATATTCACTGTCTGTGTGTACAGCTGTATCCATACTGAAAGATGAGATGAGAAGTAGTGAAATAGACATATTATTGATAACACCCTAGAAAACAGTTCACAAATGTTATTCTTTGCAAAAAGTCAAATAAGATTTATCACAAATAGTGAGAGGAAGCGAGTGTTAGCCATGGCTTAAAGTAATGACATTTTCCAGAAAAAGGTGAAATTTCAAGAATGTTTAACAGACAATGCTTTTTGGGTAAAAAAAATATTACTGTATTTTCTATTTAAAAAAAAACTGAAGCTGGATATTTTACACAAAAGGAAATAGCACTATAAGAAAAGAGACTATCATACACTGAGATATTGTGCTGTATCCATTATATTTTATGACAAATTCATTACCTGGCCATAATAATTGTAAACAGTAAAATCAAATAAAAAATTGTTTCATAGTCAAGTCATTTACATGTATGATGTGTTTCAAAACACTTTCAACATGAAAAATTGGAAGGAAGCTGTGAATCTATCAATTTTTAAAAAAAGACATAAATCTATCTTTTTCATATAAACTGAATTTTTGATGGGTTGAACAATGTTGCATCAGCCAGTTGGCAAGGTGTGCCAGGGCATGCATAGCCATAGAAAATGCATGTATGAAGCATCATCTTACATGAACCATTGCAATGCTTGAGCTCTTATGACCCAGATTATATCTTGTTATATTTACATTAATAATTTATCTTCAACTCAAGCACACATGGAGGGGGTAGGTGGTCTAACAGGCCTGCCTTTACATATCCACTGACTTGATGACATCTCATATATATCTGCTTGGGTCTGAGTCTTTTTTAGGCAAAATTGAGTACTTGAGAAATTTGGCCATGAACTTTCTATATACTTTATAAAAGTTCACAATAATGGTACTTTGAAAGATTTCTGAAGTCGTTTGAAAAAACCCTTGTACCATGTACATCAGGGCTATATTCAGATCATACTGTTCACCCTACTTTCTTTGTTCCGAATAAAACATTAGTGTAACTATTGATACTTAACACTAAAATGAATCAAATTACAGACATTGCTCCTTTATAGTCGGTATATGAAGTACACCCTTCTTTCCATTCTTTGTTATAATGAACTATCACCACTATAATAACAAAATACTCTTACCTTAACCACCTTTTCATTCAATCCAGATTTTGACACAGCCTCCAATATCAAAGGGCTACATTTTTTGCCCTTGCTTGTCATTCCCCTATGCCATAGGGATTCAAGGATGACAAGCTGTTCTGTTGAAATTGCTGTCCGCTCTGAATTCTGTTGAATAATAACATCAACAAATGAAAATATAATAAAACTAATAATGATAATAATAATAGAGAATGTGGGTTAAGAATAATAATTATAATATAACAAATGCCAAACTTCTACATGCATAGTGGAGACACAGAGCATGTCATTTTGAATTTTTATTGATCATTTAAGAACTTACTTCTGGAACATATATTAGAACTTTCACAACAATTGTGACTCCATTTGTTTATGAATCTGGGCATGTTTGCCAAATACAAAAGAAAAATACAAATTTTGGTAAAGCTTGTTGTTCCAGGTCATCAAGTATTTCATAGTTTCCACACAGGTTCTTTGAGATATAACAGTAGAAAGGTTTGCATGACAAAATGATCTATTATAAAGTGGAAAAACTGCTTTGGTCTACAATAAATAAAAATTTCATAATATCTATAGAATTATGCCTGACATGTATTTCTTTTTCAAAACTAGTTTAATGTATTAATAAGCTTGTATACTCTAATAAACAGACAATATACAACATATAAAGTTTTAAGGTAGAACTAATGTAATTCATTTAAAGTTATACTGTCTACATTTAAATTACCCAGTACACAGCTTCAACCCACCTCTTTTTCCACTGCTGCTTCCAAATAGATAAAACCTTTTTAGACTATTGGAAAACTGGATTTCTATTTAAAAGCAGCAGCAGGAACAAAAAAAAAATACAACAATGAAAGATTCCTTCCAAGGAGCTGAGACTCCTGGACCAAAAGAATTTCCATGAATTCAAGATAAAGACTTTCTTGTTTCTACCTGCTGAGTGTTGAATCTGATAATCTTGACTGATAGCAAGGTTTTCAATCAACCAGTGTCTTTGCCATATTTCTTCCTGCTGCAAGCATTGTCCATGTTTCATGATTACATCAATTTAAACCATGACAGCTACAGTGGCCTGGTAGTTAGAACATCTGTCTTGGATGCAGGAGATCGAAGGTTAAAACCCTGACTGAGTCATACCAAAGACCTATTAAAATGGTACTATCACTAGGCGCTTAGCATGAAGAGTTAGTGTTAGGGTTGGTCGGCCTGGTGTCGGGATAATTTGACTGGATGGGTCATCATGGTACATGTCAGCGGCATTATGACCCAGTGCTAGTTATCACTATAAACTGTCACAAGGTGGATATTGTAGTGTTATGATATATGTTTTTAAAGCAATCTTAAAAAAATTTAAATCACACACATACACTATCCTTTCAGGATAGGTGTTGCTCTGACATGCTTAAATGATAGTAAATTAATTTGGCAACCTACACCCCAACATAAATATTCAAACATCATAAATGGGGTGGCAAGGGTCAAAGGAAACTCGGACTACATACGTTGATTAATGTTGCAGTATGATAAAAATTGAAAAAGTAAGTATAATGAAACTTTTTCGTTTTTTTTTTCTGGAATGTTTCCTAAGTAGTAATGCGGTAATAGTACGTACGACGAGTTTTATGGCAATCTGCAAGTAATAATATAATTTAAAAAAAAAAACTTTGCTCATAGACGGACGAAGAACTATGAACACCGGACCATGCCATAAGCATTTTTTGGCCTATGGTTACTGCAGTTATCTTGCTTTATTTAAAAAAAAAAAACAGAATGACCATCATCATCTTCTTCCGCTTCATTTAAAATCTGCATCATATTTTGCATGACCATTATTAATGGCATTAATTAAAGGGCTAACATGCTATTATAATACAATTACATCATATAAATCTTACGACTGATCAGGCATTTATCTTAGGTTTTCACTGTAAAAATGAAAGAAATCATTAGATGTAAATGTGTAACTACTTACCATTGGTATCTTGTGATGTTACGAACTTGAAAAAATTGCCGATTGTTTGAATCTCATTTAACTGAAGTGGATTTTGTTGCAGATGATGACTGCAAAATGGCCGATTGTTTCAATCTCCTTTCACTGAAGAGTATTTTGTTGCAGAGGATGACTGACGAAGAGTGCCTCGATTTGAGTGTCAGTTCTTAGAGCGTCTGACACAATCCTTTGCGGGAGTACGGTATACCGTGTCAAGTGATAAACAGGCTGACATAGTAGACACAGTTCCTATTGAAGAGAGTGACTCCAGTCGTATGGGGTGTCAATACAGTATTTACTGGAAAAGACCAAGCCAAAGGTCAAAGAGTATTTAATTAGCACGTATATTAAGTCTGCATAGTCGGGTGGTCTACTGACAATGAATCCCATGATTACTGGTACAACAAAAACGATTTATTTATTCAGATTTTAATTGGCAATGGAATATAATAGTCCCCATGTAGTATTTACGTAAGGAATTACACAACTGACAGGTAACTAATCTCTCTCTCTCTCTCTCTCTCTCTCTCTCTCTCTCTCTCTCTCTCTCTCTCTCTCTCTCTCTCGGGGCCTCGAGTGGCCGAGTGGTCTAAAGCGCTGTCCGTTACGGATCACTGCCATCTCACCTCTATCTGCGTGGGTTCGAGTCTAAGATTCGGCGAATGTGGATATGTGAGAGAGCTTGCCAGTAGCTTCTCGTGGGTCGGTGGTTCTTCCGGTGATTTCCCGGTTTCTTCCTCCACCATTAATACTGGCCGCCATGTATAGCCTTTCCTGTGCTGAAAAATGGCGTTAAACCCCACAACAACAACTCTCTCTCTCTCTCTCTCTCTCTCTCTCTCTCTCTCTCTCTCTCTCTCTCTCTCTCTCTCTCTCTCTCTCTCGTATAAGGAAAAAATGCGTGGAAATATGTGGAGTGAGAGAAGAAAATGAATTTTATGCAACCTCTGAAAATGAGCTTACATAAAGTAATCTACAAGAACATGGATCGTTGTTACCGTATGTAAACGCTTTCAACTCGGCTTTCTTTATTTAAATCATCTTTTCCGCTTAAAGCATAATCATGTCTTATGTTTATTTAATCCAATGTGAATGAAAATAGAAGATCAAAGAAAAGAAAGTAACTTATCCATTGGCAAGTCCATTGTGAATAGCTACAAAAGGTACATAACTACATTTTGTTGTGGATACACTTGGTAGGGATATGAAGAGTGCACTTACTATTTCAAAAAAAAAATTACATGTTGTCAACTCCATTGGAAATTTTTTTTAAAAAAAAACTTTAGCTTGAAATGCAGTAGAGAAAAAGCATACGTCAGTGCTATAAATAGTTCTTTTCCGAGAAAAACACAAGGAAGAAGATAACGTTGACTTCACAATTGTTAACTGTACACCCTTTAGCCAACATGTGGAATATGTCGGATTATTTATTTCAAGGATTATACCTTTAAAGGTAAGAGATTATGAAAGGACGCGACGAAAAGAAAGTTTTGTATGAAAAGTAATCCATATGCTTTCAATTTATGCTAGAGGCCATACCCGTTCTCACGCTCCCCTCCTGCTTTGAAGAAAATACATAGGTATAGCCAATTTCCACTTGGTTACTAGCGAAGGACACGTGATGACTTTATGCGCACAGATTTGAAAGACACTTTGTGAACAGTTGTGAAAACTTAGGCTATGGATAAAATCTTCTCTAGCGCACAATGCAATATGCACTACGATATTTCCTATTGGAACTAAATAATTCTGCAGTGTCTGCCAAGAGTATATACATATAAATAAGTGCTATTTTTATATTGTATGCATAATGCCATATGAATTTATTATTATTATTATTATTATTATTATTATTATTATTATTATTATTATTATTATTATTTCTTTGATGCATTTATATATACTTACAGAAGTAGCTTTGATAGGAGAAGTACTAATTATGCCGTACAAAATCTTCATGCAATGGGTTATAGGCTTGTTTGAAAAAGTAGTACGATTTTCAGTTATACTCGATCCACCCATCTCGGTCAGTACAGTGTATTTAATGAGTAGCACAAGAGCTGCATCTCTTACTAACGTACCAGTCCATTCAATGCCCTTTTGGTTAAAAGATGATGACTCAGCAATATTATCAGTAGAACATAAACATCCTGAATGCCACATGATCGCCTACGAGAGCATATTAAATTCTCGCCTGAAAATTTGTGTATACAATGACATAAATAAATGAAAGCCATCTATTATGGGGATTGTAAATTTGCACTTGTCGCCATAAAATCACCCTAACATCAAAAAGAAACATTTGGATATTTAGCAATATAGACACAGACACTTTATATTTTTTACGACCTTTCATAACTGGATATATTGAGAATAAATAAAGAAATAATTGGGGAATCATTGCTCATGTCTTGCCTTATATTCCTTTCAGTCCATCCACAGGTAATACTAGTCACCACTATAGAAATATAAAACCAATGAAATGTTCCCCATTCGTGATCACATTCCAACCAGATGGCCCAAATTTTCAACAGACCAAGATCACTCGGAAATAGTGACTTTAGATCGAATCATTCAAACGTCTCACCTATCACACCATATCCAAGAAAATACTGGCATATAATAATTAATACTTTTGAAAATAAATCTTTTCTCTTGCATTTGATTTAATTGCCTGTTATATGACATCTTTTTTTTTAAGACAAATCTCAAATCACGTAAAGCTCTTTTTACAGGTATGTCTAAGCATGTACATATGTATGTAGGTACACGTAAGGCAAAAGAGCATTCGGACATAGTGTCTGATTTTTGCAGCCACTAAAGATAATACACTAAACTGTTCAAAAGCTGAGGATTGCCATGAACCTTTACCCATCCCAAGTTCTAGTTGGTCCTAAATGAAAATTGAGCCCCATCGGACATCCAAAATGGCTGCCATGGTGGCCACCTTAAATATCTTGCTCTGCATGCTCCACCGACATGGATTTTCACTGAAAGACATTTTATGATGTTTTGTTGGTTATAAATAAGAATTTAAAAGACAATAAGGCATTAACGGCTGCTTTCTCGAAAATCTAGTTATGACCACTGCTCCCGATGGCCATATCAACATGTGCATGTCACTAAAGTAACTTCGTATGATGTCTAATTGTTTCTAATTGAAAATGGCGTTAATATTGCCACCATATGACCATCTTAAAACATTGTTATTGCTGCTTTGGTAGTATTGGTATAGTTATTATAACTTATAAGTTTCTTATGATACTAGTTGGTTCTAAAAAACGATGGTGATCTCACATTTAATATGGCCGCTATGGCAGCAAACATGATGCTCTTCTTATCGTTACCTTTCCGGAACGGATTGTCATATTGCACGAAGTTTTCACTCAAAATCCATCTTACGATATCTAGTTAGTGTTATTTGAAAATGGTGCCGATTCGAACACACAATGGATGCTGCAGTGGCGAACTTGAAAATCTTGCTATCGCATATTTTCCAAAATAGTTTGACATACATACGTACAGGTTTACATTAATACTATGACGATATGTAACTGCTTCTGACTTGGGTTGGGTTTCTTTTGGCGTTTTACGGTACAGCAATATAATTAGTTTATTTATTGTAGAGGCGATTTCAGTAAAGTGCATTACCTAAGGACACATCATGGTAGCCGACCTGAGCTGGTCAGATGGTAGGATTTAAATGACACCCATTTGGTTGTGAGTCCTGTACGCTCACCACTAAACCATCGTAACTCCTTAGCCCACTAGTCCCCTCTTATTGCATGAAGAAGGGAGCGTCGCGATGAGGTGGTTTTGAATGCGTATGCTAGTCATCTAACGTCTAATTGGCACTGTAAGGATCAACTCAATAGTACGGCTGTCAATGTATTTTTTGCAATGACATATGATGTAATTGATTCTGAATAAAAATGGTACAGATCTTACTACTAACATAACCACGTTTTTTTTTGTGATGGAGTTATTAACAAGGTGATAGTAAGCACTATGCCATTGATTTTAAAGTCAAAGGTCTTGACTAAGATTGCCAAGATCCACTATCTAGTGTGCATAATAACACAAATCACTTTTATAAAACACGTTTTGTGAACAAATCTCAAGAATATATTGAATGATGTCAATTTAATCACTTGTCTTTTCCCGAACAATTATTATGTATAGATTTCACCAAATGTAGCATATAGATATATCACTTGTCGAGTGAGAAACGTTAGGTGTCTGTTGGCCCATGTTAAACAGGGTAAAAAGCTTACAGACCTAAATGGGAATTCAATATTAGACGGCCATCTTGAAATGTATAGTGTCAACATGTAATTTTTAAAAATTGGTCTATACATTTTCATATTATGAGTTTTTCTCTAATATAGTAACTGGGACTACTGGTGAGGTATAAGGAGAATTTAAATTGAAAAATGTATGGGGCGTAATGGAAATTTTACAAAGGAATAGTACTCTGGTCCCAAAACTGGAATATAACATGAGAATCAAACTCCAATCCCAAAATAGACACTTTAGACGCAAACAGGAATCCAATATTAAAAGGATTAGTAATTATAGACCAAAATGAGAATATAATAAATTGAAAGACACTCTAGACCAAAAAAGAATTTAATATGAAAATGGCACACTGGACCGAACCGGGTTTCGCAAAAGTGAATTTAATAAATGAAGTGAGTTTATTATGGAAATGACACACTGGACCGAACCGGGAATTTCACATGGGATTGGCACTGAAGTGACGTTCGAATGTTGTAAAGGGTGTAAAGTTTACTGTGGCAAAAATGATTTAACATCTGGTCGACATTTTACAATGCACATAGAGGACACTTTCTGCTTCAGTATTGATCAATAGGTTTTCACTTGTGGAATCTGTCCTGGTTTTAAATGTAACATTATCTGGCTGATTGCTCTCTTCTGGCTGCTTGCTCTCTAACTGAAATGAGGTCTCACTGGATAGTTTCGTATTTTGACACCGCCCTAATTTTTAAGGTAGAAGGCATGAGCCTGATTATCACAACCCTAGCATTTATAAACTCACACATGAGCTAAATCTGTAATGTGGTTTACATTTACTTTGAGTTAGACTTGTAAATGGGTTGCCTTGTTGGTGACTGCTTGTCACAGTTAGACTAGCACTGGAGAACAAATGCGTAACTTCGTCTGCAAATGTGCATCCGACTTGGCTTACGTATTTACATGTGTCTGCTTCAGAGGTAAATATCTAAAAATCTACATGGTTGAGGGGTGATGAAAAGTATGTTAATTTGTTATAGTACTAGTGAACTTTCAAGATCAATAAGATACATACTGACTCTGTGAGCCTGCTTCTCACAGGAACAGGTTGAAAATAGCTCTTTTCTGTCAAAAATGAATGTAAGAAAGAGGGGTTGGTGGTAGTAGAGGTTCAGTATCAAAACCACCAGTTGCATAAGGAATTAACCTTAATACCTTAGTCAGAATCTTACAAGCATCTATTCAACAAAAAGCATTAGTTAGTTTTTATTTGTATCTTTATTGTAAAATTATGATCATTTTTCTGCAATAGGTTATTGTCGGATGAAGATTTGGCAAAATAACTGTCCGGTGAGACTTGAATATTATGCCAGATGTTAATCATGTGGTGAGCTTGTCTGATTATCACTATAACTGTGTGTATTTATTTTGGCGGGAAATTTAGGAGGCGCTCACCATTTATTATGTACTTCTGAGAGAGTGATGTATGTAAGGTGAAGTTGTTTGCATTTTAAACATGCACAGTGAAGAGAATGTTGGCATACCTATATACTACTTTCATGTAATGTGGATGAAATTTCTTTGGATATTGTACTTTTGGAAATTTTAAATGATCTTAGGACACAGCTAACTAAAATGACTGCTCCCTTGTGCTCCAAAAATCAACCTAAATTTGTCTAAAGTACACTTTTCTTGGCAGCTATTAAAATATGGAAAATGAATTTTGCCAAGCTAGATAATACCAGCTTCTAAAAGTGCAATGACTGAATTACCAAATACATAAAATGTAAAAAAAAGTTATCGGCTCTTTTTTTTACAATTTACCTCTGAGGTCTCACCGGACAGTTGTTTTGCCAAATTTTCATCCGACAATGACCTATTGCAGAAAAATGATCATAATTGTACAATAAAGATACAAATAAAAACTAACTAATGATTTTTGTTGAAAGGATGCTTGTAAGATTCTGACTAAGGTATTAAGGTTAATTCCTAATGCAACTGGTGGTTTTGATACTGAACCTATACTACCACCAACCCCTCTTTTTTACATTCATTTTTGACAGAAAAGAGCTATTTTCAACCTGTTCCTGTGAGAAGCAGGCTCACAGAGTCAGTATGTACCTTATTGATCTTGAAAGTTCACTAGTACTATAACAAATTAACATACTTTTCATCACCCCTCAACCATGTAGATTTTTAGATATTTACCTCTGAAGCAGACACATGTAAATACGTAAGCCAAGTCGGATGCACATTTGCAGACTAAGTTACGCATTTGATCTCCGGTGCTAGTCTAACTGTGACAGGCAGTCACCAACAAGGCAACCCATTTACAAGTCTAACTCAAAGTAAATGTAAACCACATTACAGATTTAGCTCATGTGTGAGTTTATAAATGCTAGGGTTGTGATAATCAGGCTCATGCCTTCTACCTTAAAAATTAGGGCGGTGTCAAAATACGAAACTATCCAGTGAGACCTGAAGTTCGAGATGTGAAAATGAGCAAGTAGAGCTAGCACTTTTTTGAAAGGTGCACATCTGGAGTAAGGCCAAGCTGTATACTCTCTAACCCATATTACACCCATCAATCATACATCAAAATAAAGGGAATAAAAGGTTCTTTGAAGAATACCTAAGATATACAAAGTCTCTTTAAAATAGCCAGTATAACTAGTGAGGAAACCCGGGGAAAATCTTTTTCTTTAAAATTCTAACCCTATGCTAAATACTAAACTGTATAGCGCCACCTTAAAAACAAATATAAACATTAATGCTATTAATTTTCTTATTTTCATATTATTATGTATGATGTTCTGAGTAAAATGGTACATTAACAATGATCTTATTCATGAAAATAAGCTAATTATGCTTATTTTTGCTCTAGCATACATAATTTGCTATGAGGCATGTTTGGGTGAGTATTGACATTCATTATGGGGAAATTAGAAGTCTTAGAATATAGGAATAAAGTCAACTTAAATTGAAAAATGTTGCAATAAATAAAAGAAATACATAGTGAAAATGTTTATTTCATTTATTTGCAATAAAATTAAAAAATAAATGATAACAAAGCAAATTTGCTTTCTTTCATATCAAAGAATTAGTTAATATTTTACCCTTTGACCTTTGACCTTTATGAACCTCACCTGTTATATCCCTTTTATAACTGTAAAATTTATTGGTGACATCTCAGGAATAAATATGGCTAGTTTCATGTTCCTGTCTATCAGCATAACACTGGTTGCTATGTAGACAAAATGCAATGCGCATTTTTAAAATAGTTCAGTTTTTATCATAAGGAGGGGGGGCTGTACCGGTTTAAGACTCTGACTCTAATAAATGCTGTTCTAAGGGGGGAAATACAGGACAATTATTACAAAGGACTGTTTTGATGCTTGCGACTTAAATATATCAGCCATGCAATCAAAATTAAATCATACAATAATAATACCTATATCCTCTTTATGGTGGCGCTCACCAGTTATTATGTACTTTTGAGAGAGTGATGTATGTAAGGTGAAGTTGTTTGCATTTTAAACATGCATAGTGGAGAGAATGTTGGCATACCTATATACTACTTTCATGTAATGTGGATGAAATTTCTTTGAATATTGTACTTTTGGAAATTTTAAATGATCTTAGGACACTGCTAACTAAAATGACTGCTCCCTTGTGCTCCAAATATCAACCTGAATTTGTCTAAAGTACACTATTCTTGGCAGCTATTAAAATATGAAAAATGAATTTTGCCAAACTAGATAATACCAGCTTCTAAAAGTGCAATGACTGAATTACCAAATACATAAAATGTAAAAAAAGTTATCGGCTCTTTTTTTTACAATTTACCTCTGAAGTTCGAGATGTGAAAATGAGCAAGTAGAGCTAGCACTTTTTTTTGAAAGGTGCACATCTGGAGTAAGGCCAAGCTGTATACTCTCTAACCCATATTACACCCATCAATCATACATCAAAATAAAGGGAATTAAAGGTTCTTTGAACAATACCTAAGATATACAAAGTCTCTTTTAAATAGCCAGTATAACTAGTGAGGAAACCCGGGGAAAATCTTTTTCTTTAAAATTCTAACCCTATGCTAAATACTAAACTGTAGAGCGCCACCTTATTAGATTGGAGTTTTTCTCTAACGGAAATGAATATTACGCCGTAAGTTTCTTATGTGTGGGAATCTCTCGCCTATAACAAGAATTGTAAACCACACCGGGTGGAATGTGGCAGAAGAGATACAAACCAATCGCATTTAAATCCCTTATAAATAAAAATAATTTCCCAAAACCTCTACTGCACTATGATCTCCATTATAAATAGAGTAAAACCTTTAAACTGTATATGTCTCTCAATGCAGATACACAGTCTGTGCCGGTTGTGACAATTGATTCGTATCAGTAGTCATTGGGAAAACGTTGAAATGTTTTCTTGAAAAAGAGGGCGGTGGAAATTCATATATTTGGAATTATACCAAGATATCTTGTAAACATTGTTACACTTCTTTTGTTTGTTAGATATTTTACTAAAACATTATAAAGTCATAACTTTGTATCAGTAACTAAAATATAAAATATTTAATTTTGCGAAATGAATCATAAATTCAGAACATTTTATCAGCAACAGAATAATATAAATGAAAATTTTAATTTTTGTGTACACATTTGCAAACAAGGAATCGTTAAAATTGCAATTTGTATTCGTTTTTATTTACTGTAATCGTTGTTCTTATTTAATTTAGTTCCTGCTATATTAAACAAATTTTCCTTAATACAAATCACAGTTTATCTATGTATATTTCTTATCAAGTTGTGTTGTTTTGTTTTGTTATTGTTTTTATTTTCTCGTATACTTAAACATCTTGTTCCCCATTCTCTCTCCATGTAGCGCAGAATAGATGTTACTCTCCAAGGAAATGGAAATAGCACTTACATCTTGTTCCAGATGGTTCATTCCAAGACGTAACGTTGCACAGAACGTGATGTTTGCCAAATTAACATTTTATGATCTACAACCAGTAACTAACTGAATTAAACTTCGACTATTACATTGAATGATTTGTGGACAACGGCTGATAAAACAATATCAAACCCCTAAAATTTATTCATTTATTTTGACCTTATTTTCTAACGAAGTCAACTCATCCTAAGGAGACAAAAATGGAGCAGGAAGGTGGCAAATTGTTTTCTCAGCCTTCTAGTGCTGAAAAGAGAAGACTTATACTGCAACAGCTTGCGTTACTTTTTCATGCCAGCAAGTGTGGAGGGGAAAACGGACCCAGATGTCCCAAGCAGGTGCCGCACTGCCAGACCGCAAAAAATGTTTTACAGCACATGGCACAATGCACAACTGTGATGACATGCGCTTGTATGTATAAGATATATATATATATATATATATATATATATATATATATATATATATATATATATATATATATATATATATATATATATATATATATATATATAGAAACTAATTTATATGACATTTCTCTGGAATACGATTCATTAATGCTATGTTCATGACCCCACTACTTGCAGTAGAGATATTTAGATTTTGTCTTGACAGTTCGTGCATTCGTCTGTCCGTTCAAAGAAAATTGTTATGATCCCACTGCTTGCATCACGAGCATTTTTATGTAGTCTTAACCTTTCGTATGTTCGTTTTTCCATTTAAAGAAAATTGTCTGCACGATGAGAGAACACTTGGATCAAATAAAATCCGGTGGCACCAGATCCTTTTTACGAAAATTGTTGGCCATAGGTACAAACACTAAACTGCTAACACAACTGACACCGAAATATTGTTTTTTGGCCGCTGCGGAGGGCCCTAAGCACGTGCCTCGCGCTCCAATGTGTTAAAACTTCACTGCGTAGCACACTTTAATCCACGTGAGATGATTTGATTTTCACAGTGTTTTAATAATTTCTTTTTTTAAGAGTCTCTTTTTCCCTTAAACTCATTAAATTAAAACCTGGTTTGCATGACTATGAAAGTACCACTTCACCTAAACAAATACAATTTTGTGGCATGCTTCTAGCAATTATTACTTGTAAGACAATGCACAACTGAAAGGTAACAAATGAAAAGAATGAAGCCAGCTTGCTTTGCAAATTTTAACAAAATAATTGATTTCCCTGAAAAAGGTAAAAATGTTAAAAAGGACTTACAGTTTGTGAACATGATCCAAAAATTAGTCTTGGAATCTAAAAATATAAGTCCTACCACTGCAAAGTTTTAAATAAATTTAAGTGCAAATACCGGTAAAGTTCCAATATGGAGGACAATGAGGTCAGATGAAAGCAGTATTGTAATGATGTGTCAACAGTTCCTCATTGAATTTTGTGAAACAAGAATAATATTCCAGCTTTAGAATTCCAAATGATTTCCAATGAATGTCTTTGTCCAAGACTTTGATGAAAAGCTTTTATTTTCCAGGAAAAATTAATTATTTTAAATAATAATTTCAACTCAAATGGCAAAAATACAAAATAACCTGAGCCCGAAGTTATTATCTTACGACTGACAAAATCTCTACAAATTATCTGTTTTAACCCGCGATTTTAGATCACATGATTGCTCACGTGACTGGGCTATGTGATTACTAATTTGAACAGCGCAGTAAAAATATGCCACTGTACATGTATTCCATAATAGCCTTATTTAAGAATCATATTCTCAAGCTAGAAATGAATAAAAAAAATTTGAAAACACGTGCGCCAAACATGACCTTGGTAGTAGCCAATCATATCACTGAGTGTTTACGAATTTCCGAACCAAGTTCAGCTAAAAATAAAAATGTAGCAACAGTATTATTTACTAAAACAAAACAGAATTTTCTTTAAAAAATTGTCAAATCCAGTAAATAAATTTATTATTACAATAAAATATAATGAAAAAAAAATCAAAAAATTAAAAATAACACACAAATAATTGCATTACATATACATAACACAAGATACAAATCCTAAGCTACGCATTGTCATTTGATTGATTTTAGGTGTTTTAATAATTGTTCTGACTTGTGAGTTTTGGCTTTTATCATAAAGCCTTACAAAACATTCTATGGGGCATATTGATTTTCAGTAAGCAAATTTAGTTTCATATGTTAAAAATATGGTTGTTTTTCTTTTTTAAAGTCATTTTATTATTGCATTTGTTTAGATTTGATAAAGTTTACGGATTTTTTTGATGCATATAGTTTAAAATAAAAAATCTCTTTCATGTCTCCGTATGTATATGAGTACATCCTGATATAATTGTGTCCATGTGTCCGTCCTTATAAGTTTGTTGGCACTATTGCACAAAACTAAAGGGAGACAATTAAAATTTCAGTAGGCCTGTTGATATGCACAAGTAGAAAATCTCATGATCCTCTCGACGGGGGTTGGGGTGGTAGCGATAGCATGACAGAAGCCTATTTATTTATGCTCTGATAAGTCCAAGGTCTAGGCCAATTGAGCTGAAAACGCTCTTGTCTTTTCTGTTTGATTAGTCAAAGTTTTTCAACTAATTGTTTTTACAACTTCATAGATATATTACACTCAGGCATGGGCAGTTCCATGTTGATTCTAAGGCAGAGAGACAAGACATCAACGTCACTGAAGTCGATATGGTAATTATGTTGGTTTTCTGTAGATAAATCGGGTATTTTGGATCCAGGTTTCATTAAAATTTCAAAGAAAGGCTATATAGGCTACATCAAGGCAGATATACCATCTGATTTTAAGCCCAAAGGTCAAAGTTCAAGTAGCAGGATGTGGAATTGTGGTTTAGAGTTAAACATTACTAGTCTGCTGTCCTCATATTTTACACTCCCAAGTTTTGATATGCTTCATCATTTAAGGATAGTCAGATTCTTATTGAGCCTGTTATGGATGCATGAAATGTCATTGTGGAAGTGCCGATTTTACATTTGTATTAGCACACTTTGACCAAGAATAAGCCTTTTTCTGAGACTTTTTAAAATTTATTTCCTTAAATATATTTTTATTTTTTTAGACATAAAAGATTTTATTTATTTTTTGACTTGACAGTGACAAATGCAAATGGTTGGGCATATTTGTATGCAAATGTAGATAGTTGTTGTTGTTGTTGGGCTTAACGCCATTTTTCAGCACACGATAGGCTATTCATGGCGGCCAGTATTAATGGTGGAGGAAGAAACCGGGAAATCCGCGGAAAGAACCACCGACCCACGAGAAGCTACTGGCAAGCTTTCTCACATATCCATATTCGCCGAATCCTAGACTCGAACCCACGCAGATAGGGGTGAGATGGCAGTGATCCGTAACGGACAGCGCTTTAGACCACTCGGCCACTCGGGGCTCCTGCAAATGTAGATAGTCAGATTATATTATAATGCCTCTTAGAGATTTTATGTCTTTGAGCTCAGACGTCTTGCTACTTGGTACAAATATTCATTTCGTCGTTATTTATTGTCTTTTATTGTCATAACAAATATAAATGTCTATACTCATTTACATTTGTCTATTTTTAAGCACATTCCCCCACACAATTTCCATAGTTTCACGATCGTTTGTTTTTTTCTGGCGGACTACTGAGATGGCTTTTAAGAATATGACAGTTTTTCTTTCTTTTTATTAGACAAATGATTAAGTGCTCTTCATTCATTTTGGCTTTCAAAGTTTGATTATCGGCTTTCAGAGTAGAGTTAGATTAGACTAAACTAATCGTATCACGAAACTTTGGCAGGAAAGATTCTTGGATGCTGACCATAGCTGCATAAGGGAGGTAGGCACACTTTAGCTACGTAAGTTATTGTTCGTCCTTCGAGTTTGAAGATGACCATGAAATCACTAAATGGTTTTTGTTTTTGTGAGAACGTGATTGACTGGTCAACTACTATCCCTGATACTCACGAGAGCGAATACTGACGATGCGATAATTAGAAAAGATCCTTCATCAGTAACATTTTCTTCAGGATTTCTAGAGCACTTAAACACTTATCTCCTCAACAGACCTTATATGTGGGTGTGGGCGTCACTACAGCCAGCATAACTGATTCGACCTTACGCTAACAAGACTTAACTTTTGTCTTATCGACCGTATAGCGGACGTTGTCAAACAGCAGCCTCGCACCGTTATTGACAAATGTTACCATGTCCGGTACGGCAAAGTCTGTCCACTCCACCTTTGTAAGTTTGTCCATAGCTGCAAGAAAGGTTTCGGCTTGAAAAAGAAAGGTAGCACGAGGCATCCGACGATGTTCCATATGACTCTTTCGATTGGAATCGCATGCTTCATAAGGTTGTATTACAGATCGCAGATGCTGGATGCAAGGGCCTGCGTCTATTTCCAAGTTATGGGCTATTGCATATATATTTTGTAGCGGGGATACCTCACTGGCGTCAGAACGCATTATGAGAGATATATTATTGACACTGGCATTGACAACTTGATACGGTTATCATGTGTCGCAACGATTGGGCAGTTAGGGAATGTATATGATGCGAGGCGGTGCCAACGATAACCGTGCGCATGGCAATGATAGAATAGTTCAATCTTACTCCGACTGAGCTGATGCTTGGGCACAATTACACTCAGGAGATATTGCTTTTTGAGAAAGAGGCTGCAAAATGCAGAACTGGGGTGTTTGAAAATTTTGACCTGACGTTAAGGCGTCCTTAAACGTTAAGGTAACACAGCTCACAGGTTAGAAACCTATTAATGTCATTCATGAAATGGCGGTGATGGTTACGTTTCTAGCATCAGTAATGTGGCCAGTTGGTTTGTATATACCATCTTTTCATATTTGAGCCCCTTGCAGAAGCTATGTCTGTGAGTAACTACAAATTGTGCCTGAACGCATCCAGCTACCACCCAATGACGTTCCCATTCTTGGCATAAGCCAAAACACTCGCAGAGATACTGCTCAGGCAGAGCTCGTCGGTCTGGCGCCATGCGAGGGTGACCATATGCTCGGGGTTCGATGTCATTGTGGGCGATCCATTTCTTGGTGTACATCAGGCTGAAGCTCCTTTTGTAATTCGGTGGTCACTGTGAATGTGTGTGTATGTACTCCTCCCGTTCAAACAGGCACTCCCAATAAAGGTGGTGCCGGAAGTCAAACTTTATAACTGGCTTCGAGATACCATAAACCTTGCGGATTTCATTGCTTAAGGAATTAAGTTTGCTGAAACTTTCATCACTTTCTAAATGGTGTACTTGGACCAAAACACCCCACCCTGACATTAAAGCCTTCAGTATTGGATAAATGATGATAATGTGCCATCAGGTATGTATGTAGAAGTAAAAACAAACGAAGTACATAAAAAAGAAACCTTTAAACAATTGTTTCCATAATCAACAGTACTGGAATACATTTATCGAGAAAAGAAATAGTCACCTAGAATTAATGTCCGCCTGTGCTTCAATTTGTCTCAGAAGCAGATGTCAGCCATGTGTCTTCTTGTTAGATTTCATTTCTGTATGCTGGCTGTGCATAATACCGAAATGCATTATTACTATCAAAGTCTTAAAATGAATTTGGTAGTTGCATGCTTTCTTTCCTGCATTATTATTTTGTGGCGGTTAGGGTGGAATTGGAGATATTATAGCGTTTGTATGTTTAGTACATTGCAAATTATTGATAACATTAATTTCTGCGATTGAAACATAAAAATTCAACTGTTTGAAATCTCCACAGACAGGCACTGTACAAGTTCAAGAGAAATAATAAGACACTGGAAACACTGTCATTGTCATGATTGTCCAATATGCAGTCCATTCAGGAACAGAGGCATCACATCGGGTATGAACTATATATGACTTATGACTTTTAAATATAATTATTTCTAGACTCATAAACACGTACATATACTTGATTTCCTACATAGGACACAATGACGATTTACATTGTTTATAGTTAACTGAAACATATATTAAAATGATCATTTTCCATTGATGTGACTCTACGTGTTGTTAAACACGAAAATTGTGATCCAGTTCCTTAAACGTTTGCTAAGATAGGTGTGATCTAAACATACAAATATACACCAAATGTCAGTTTATAGAGCAAGCTCTATATATTCAAATTCAGACGATGGAAAAGGAAAGTACACCCCATCAGATCTGGTATAACTATTGCACGCGCGCACAAACAGTCTTGCACTCAATCTTAACTTGAAATTATTTTGTCCATTTGGCTACCATCACACCAATAACAAATCATACGTCGTAATGTTCAGCTGAGGCTGAGTTTGGAGTTAGTAATTGCGTTTAGTAATGTTTAGATGTACTTTTCATAGACCAGAAGAGCTTATGGGATGGCTATTTGTCTGTCGTCCTTTACCAAAAGTTTAGTATTGCTGCTATACCATGAAACTTAACAAACATAGACAGTCAGTATTGACGCCACAGCATCTATCTTCAAAATAATATTATTGTTGGGCGAATGGATGGCCATGTCAACATCTTTTTTTTTTTAATACTACAGTACGTCTTTAAATGTCTTATTGGTTCAAAATGAAAATAGTGCTGATAGGACATCCAATAGAATCCACTTGTAAGCCATTTTGAAGATATTATTGTTGCTTCTTCTCTGAATGGAAGGTCATATTGGTATGGTGTTTATGCCAGAAGACTTCTTGTGATGCCTGGTTAGACATTAAATATGGCCGCCACAGTTGCCATCTTGAAAACCTTGTTATCGCTGCTCATCATGACTGGATGGCTATTAACACTATTAATTTTCACTCAAAGATTTTTGATGATATAAAATGCAAATCTGACCTACAATATGATCACATTGGCAACCATTTGGAAAATTTATTTTGTTACATATCCTGAACGAAAAGTCATATAGTCATGGCTTTTTCACAAGAAGAATTTTTCATGATGTCTAGTTGGTTTGAAGTAAAGCATTATGCATATTTGATGCGCAATATGACCGCCACAGAAGCCATCTCGTATATCTTATCGCCAATCCTTTTAGAAGGAAAGTCATATCAAAATTGTATTTGCAACTTAAGACTTACAGATTCTTGTTGGTACTATTTAAATAGAGGCTATCTGATAATTTTTAGTATGCACACTAGGAAATCTGTTTTGAAAATCTTGTGAATTGTGAAATGCTACACCACCTTTGGAAGGTATGGATATGGGATGTGAATTGCTACACCTCCTTTAGGTAGGTATGGATATGTAGTGTGAATTGCTACACCTCCTTTAGCTATGAATATGGAGCGTGAATTGCTACAGTTCCTTTAGATTAGTATAGATATGGGGTTTGAATTGCTACAGCTCCTTCATGTAGGTATGGATATGGGGTGTGAATTGCTACACCTTTAGATAAGTAACGATATGGGGTGTGAATTGCTACACCTCCTTTAGGTAGGTATGGACATAGGGTGTGAATTACTACACCTCCTTTAGGTAGCAATGGATATGGGGTGTAAATTGCTACATCTCCTTTAGGCAAGTATGGATCTGGGGTGTGAATTGCTACACTTCCTTTAAGTAGGTATGGATATTGGGTGTGAATTGCTACACCTTCTTTAGGTTGGTACGGACATGGGTGTGAATTGCTACACTTCTTTTAGGTAGGTATGGACATGGAGCGTGAATTGCTACATCTCTTTTAGGCAGGTATGGATCTGGGGTGTGAATTGCTACACCTCCTTTAGGTAGGTATGAATATGGGGTGTGAATTGCTACAGCTGCTTTAGGTAAATATAGATATGGTATGTGAATTACTACACCTCCTTTAGGCAGGTATAGATCTGGGGTGTGAATTGCTACACCTCATTTAGGTAGGTATAAATATGGGGTGTGAATTGCTACAGCTGCCTTAGGTAAATATAGATGCGGGATGTGAATTGATACACCTTCTTTAGGCAGGTATAGATCTGGGGTGTGAATTACTACACCTCCTTTAGGTAGCAATGGATATGGGGTGTAAATTGCTACATCTCCTTTACGCAAGTATGGATCTGGGGTGTGAATTGCTACACCTCCTTCAAGTAGGTATGGATATGGGGTGTGAATTGCTACACCTTTTTTAGGTTGGTACGGACATGGGTGTGAATTGCTACACTTCTTTTAGGTAGGTATGGACATGGAGCGTGAAATGCTACATCTCTTTTAGGCAGGTATGGATCTGGGGTGTGAATTGCTACACCTCCTTTAGGTAGGTAAGAATATGGAGTGTGAATTGCTACAGCTGCTTTAGGTAAATATAGATATGGTATGTGAATTACTACACCTCCTTTAGGCAGGTATAGATCTGGGGTGTGAATTGCTACACCTCATTTAGGTAGGTATAAATATGGGGTGTGAATTGCTACAGCTGCTTTAGGTAAATATAGATACGGGATGTGAATTGATACACATTCTTTAGGCAGGTATAGATCTGGGGTGTGAATTGCTACACCTCCTTTACGTAGGCATGGACATAGGGTGTGAATTGCTACACCTCCGTTAGGTAGTTATGCATATGGGGTGTTAATTGCTACTGCTCCTTTAGTAGGTATGGGCATGGGGTGTGAATTACTGTAGCTCCTTTAGATAGGTATGGATAGGGGGCGTGAATTACTACACCTCCTTTAGTTAGGTATGGACATGGGGTGTGAATTGCTACACTTCTTTTAGGTAGGTATGGACATGGAGTGTGAATTGCTACACCTCGTTTAGGCAGGAATGGATATAGGGTGTGAATTTCTACACCTCCTTTAGGTAGCAATGGATATGGGGTGTAAATTGCTACACATCCTTTAGGCAAGTATGGATTTGGGGTGTGAATTGCTACACCTCCTTTAGGTAGGTATGAATATGGGGTGTGAATTGCTACACCTTCTTTAGGTAGGTACGGACATGGGTGTGAATTGCTACACTTCTTTTAGGTAGGTATGGACATTGAGTGTGAATTGCTACATCTCTTTTAGGCAGGTATGGATCTGGGGTGTGAATTGCTACACCTCCTTTAGATAGGTATGAATATGGGGTGTGAATTGCTACAGCTGCTTTAGGTAAATTTAGATATGGGATGTGAATTGCTACACCTCCTTTAGGCAGGTATAGATCTGGGGTGTGAATTGCTACACCTCCTTTACGTAGGCATGGACATAGGGTGTGAATTGCTACACCTCCTTTAGGTAGCTATGGATATAGGTTGTTAATTGCTACTGCTCCTTCAATAGGTATGGGCATGGGGTGTGAATTACTGTAGCTCCTTTAGATAGGTATGGATAGGGGGCGTGAATTACTACACCTCCTTTAGTTAGGTATGGACATGGGGTGTGAATTGCTACACTTCTTTTAGGTAGGTATGGACATGGAGTGTGAATTGCTACACCTCGTTTAGGCAGGAATGGATATAGGGTGTGAATTGCTACACCTCCTTTAGGTAGCTATAGATATGGGGTGTAAATTGCTACTGCTCCTTTAAATAGGTATGAGCATGGGGTGTGAATTGCTACAGTTTTTTTAAGTAGGTATGGATAGGGAGCGTGAATTAATACACCTCATTTAGGTAGGTACGAACATGGGGTGTGAATTGCTACACTTCTTTTAGGCAGATATGGATCTGCGGTGTGAATTGCTACACCTCATTTAGGTAGGTATGGATATGGGGTGTGAATTGCTACACCTCCTTTAGGTATAAGTAGATATGGGGTGTGAATTGCAACACCTCTTTTGGTAGGTATGGATATGGGGTGTGAATTACTACACCTCCTTTAGGTAGGTATCGTTATGGGGTGTGAATTGCTATTCTTCCATTAGGAAGCTATGGATATGGGGTGTGAATTACTACACCTCCTTTAGGTAGGTATGGATATGGGGTTTTCAGGAGGACTGATTATGATATCTAGATGCGCCTAAATGAAAAATGGTGTCGCTCTGATTTCAGATATGGTTGCCACAATAAACATATTTAAATTCTTGACACTGATACTTGAATGGATGATCATATCGTTATGCGGTTGCCATAGATATTACATAGGTTTGTAATAAATAAAAATGGTGCCGATTTACATCAAATACTGCCACGATAGTGATCAGCTTAAAAACCGTATTGCTCAAGAATATTAGAGATGGTTTCAACAATAGGCAGATCTCTCATTGTAAGCAGGTGTTTCCAAGGGCTGAACTACTAATACCCCAGAAGAAAATCAGTGCTCTTCTTTCATTTTTTGAGCTTTTCGAAAAATGTCATGTGCTATAAATCTTTCTCATGTTTTGCGTGGTTAGTCTTTTAGAAACACCTAGTTTAGAATGAAGAAGAAATTTCTGTTTCTTGCATGTAATGCAGAGATCAATATCGATTTTCAATTATTATTATTATTATTATTATTATTATTATTATTATTATTATTATTATTATTATTATTATTATTATTATTATTATTATTATTATTATTATTTTATTTGCTGTATGTTAGAGACCGCTTTTATGAAACAGAATGTTATTTGATTTCCCTGTACGTTGTGGCGTCCCAAAATGCTAACAGTCTTGATGTATCACAATGATATTTTCCAGAATAATTTTGAATTAATTAACAATAATTCCAAAGAAATAATGTAGTCTAAAATTCAGAGATCACTTTAGAATTCAGGTGAATAATTTACACAAATAAATTCTCTCAAATTATAACTGAACACAAAAGGACTGATATTAAGATAGGAGTATAATTTACTAATTGTTTACTTCTAACCCTTTATATACATCCCCACGATTCTAAGTTGCAATACATCCCTACTTGATCTATGTCACAATACATCCCCACTGAAGTTTTTCGTAATGCAACCCCAACTGAGCTACGTCAAATTAATGCTCATCCCTATGGAAAATTACTCCAACTGTACAAATGTTCAATTTCTAAAAGGTCATATTAAGGCTGGTTATAAAAATGAAACCCCAAATAAACAACATATTTATAGCTTATTATCTTAATATATAATCTACAATCATAGACAAGGATTAATTATGCAATATGTAGCTTGCAAATAATCAATACAATCTTTATTCATGGAAAAATGTTAAACATACAATATAGATATATATAACACTAATGTGTTTTAGACGGGATAAAAACATCTAATATTCAGCCATAACATGTATATTCAATGATAACAATATATAAATATGCATTGCATTAATGAAGATCGAGAACAGTAATGATTAAATGTACAAAGCTTTTTTTTGCGATTGAAGCTAGATCACAATTGAAAAATGAAATGTACGATTAACATTTTTTTTTCAAATCATGGACTATAATTACAGATATTTTTTGTAACGTGTATACACTGTCTACATCTCGAGGCGGAAGTCAGCATCATGATCAACAACCAGGAAGTCAGCCATCACGTTTTTGTTTTACTCAGAGTCAGATGAGTCCTGTTTATTTAAACGCCGGAAGCTCCATTCAGAATGATTTTCTTCCACAGGACTCGATGACTCAAATGAATTTGAGTATCGGATGTTCCCTTAATAATGATCCGGCTCACTCAGGTGAAAAAGGAGCGTCGTCCACTATTCATGATCCCATTCCAACATGTAGACCATTAGAAGATGAAAATCCTTTTGGTAACTTCCCAAATACATTTATAGCAATATTGTCACTAATATTTGCTTAGATTATGAAAAACCATATATTTCTGAAATACTTCTTCGATGTAACTGTACGGAAACGTTTCCATATTTAAAGATAATTTATGTAAAATCTAAAGAGCGTGTCGTGTAAAATAGAAAAACCGTATTGTGTAAAACAAAAATAGCGTGTTGAGTAAAGCGATATAGTGAGTGGTCTATGTATCTCAAGTAAAAAGAACTCCAGTGCATTTTATATTAGAGTTTATGCTTAAAAAACCCCCACTGTATTTGGTGTTTAAGAAATGAACACTTATTTCTTTTCATGGTTATTTGCGTCTCACTACACTTTGTATCATAAAGAATAAATATATGCCAGTTCTGCAAGGATGAATTTGCAATTTTGAGCAATACAGCTACAAAATAAAGAACTGCATTAGAAGTCAATTGAGCACAAAGGCCGTCTTTAACGCTTGTGACTATTATGTTTGAAAGTTTGATAAAAAAAAACTGGCAGAAAAAACCCATCCAGTAACCGATGACAGTTAAAATCGGATGGTATAATTACGAGGATAATGAAGGTAAAACATACATCTGTAAAGATTAATTTGTTTAAAACTACGCTGTATTTTAATTTTACATGTATCTTAAAATCTGTAGTTTGCCCAATACAAAAGAAAGATTAGTTTTTCAGAGTTATTACTGCCTAGTGATCCAGTGGAATACGATGATATCGTGCAAAATGATGCTACTGACCATGTACCAGATAACCCACAACAAGGAGAAACTCTGGCGATTTATATGTTTGGCCCTTTAAATATCGATCAGATCTCCACCTTAGAGTCTAACGTTGATAAGGTCATTGTCACAGAAACAACCAATACGAATGACTCTGATATCCGGTCGAGAAGAATGAACATACCGGAAGAACGAAGAAAGGAAAATATCCATCAAATGTACGTAAAAATCGTAATAAAATTTGCTCTATCTGTGTCATATAATCCAAACAAAAGAAAAAATGATAGCCTTTATATATATCTTTTTTTGTCTTCCCATATACAAGACCTTGAATATCGACAGGACCTGATTTTGTAGCTTGACAATAAGGTTTAACAATCATTAGAGTGAGATGTAATAACGGAATAACGAATTATGTTGTATTAATCGACTCCCCTGTGCAATATATTAGTTCAGAAGATGTTTGGGGTTGAGTTGCGGGAGAGGGTGATATTGTCTCCAATATTTTAATGATTTTATAAAATGTATAAAATAGGAGAGAAAAACACCCCAACAAATTCATTAAACAAAGTTGATAATTTCATGGCCAAGTACTCTAATCAGATTGACGACTCCGGTTGAAGTTACAATATTTAAAGTAAGGCTATTAATCGGGTTACATTTTATATGATATGATCGCAGTTAAAATAAATGCATGTGTACACATACATACATACATACATACATACATACATACATACATACATACATACATACATACATACATACATACATACATACATACATACATACATACATACATACATACATACATACAACCCGGTGCCTTAAGTTGTCTTGTTGTCTAAAGCGCTGACCGTTACGGATCAAAGCCATCTCACCTCTGTTTGCGTGAGATTGAGTCCAGGCTCGGCTAACGTGGGTAAGTGAGAAAGCCAGCCAGTAGCTTCTCGTGTGTTGGTGGTTCTTCCCGGAGTTTTCCAGGGTTCTTCCTCCACCATTATTACTGGTTGCCATGTATAGCCTATCTTGTGCTGAAAATGGCGTTAAATTCTATAAGAACAACAACAACATATATAAAACCGTTTGTGTTGTTCTGGCCAATTAAGCCAGTCTTCAGAGAAGAAACAACTTGTATCAACAGAACAAACACTAAGATAAAAGTGCGTGAGAAAACCTGAACTATTACCATGTTAATATGGCGAAATCTAAAGGAAGAGTTAAATGCTAGAAGAAGAATAAATTGTTGAAATCGTAATTGTGTGTTGTTGTCAGAAAAGCATAATATAATTTGAATAATCGCGTATGGCTGATTTTTGCAATTTTATTTTCATCTTAAGGAAAAACAAAGAACAAATAACAGAAATCACGTATGGCAAACAACAACACTATCTAAAATCAGATACTACAGTATGTACAAAAAGTTATATACTAGTAGAGATGTGTATGAAAAAGGAAGTAAAGGGAATGTGTCATTAAAATTTGGTTGCTGGATGCTGAGCAAATAATAATAATAATAATAATAATAATAATAACAATAATAATAATAATAATAATAATAATAATAATAATCATTTATTATTATTATTATTATTATTATTATTATTATTATTATTATTATTATTATTATTATTATTATTATTATTATTATTGTTGTTGTTGTTGTTGTTGTTATAATAATTATTGTAAAGAGTTATTGGCGTAAATATTATAGCAATATTCATCATACGGGTGATAAAATGATGCATGATTGAAAATTTAATAAGACTGCATTGGGAATGTTATGTTTTCGTTTAGGCCGAATTCCTTTCGAATTCGAAGTTGCAGTATTCTGTTTTGTTCTGTAAAGATCTACTCGTGCTAGAGTCGGAATCACTTGAATTCTCACTGTGATTTTTTTGTTGACGAGTTTTGCATTGATTTTGCTGCTAATGTGGCCTTTGTGTTCTTTTTTAAAAAATCGATTAGTGGCATAGCAGTCGCTCAATCTCTTGCATTGAGGGAGTGGGTGGGTGTTTAGTCAAAATATATTTCACCCAAGTGTTTTTCATAGTAAATATATGGTGGTTATATCAGCCTTAATTATTAAACCCAATTAATAACGAACGCATAGTTATTTTTAACAGCTAGCCGTATAAGTGTACTAAAAAGGTCAACTAATAAGGTAATGGGATCGAAACTCAAATCGCTTTGAAAAATATACTAACTTATATAAAAAACGATACAGTATACACAAAATCCATTTATATATCTGATAAAACGAAATGTATAGAAAAGGAGTACATTTATGAACTATATGGAATGTTTGGTTAACCAAGGAATATTACGTTTTTTTATTGTTCGTATTTGTTTATTTTTTTACCAGAGTAGATTCCGTTCTTCCGGAAATAGACGTAGATAACCTATACATTGGTCACTCAATGTTGTTAGAGTTTGCCAAGGCTACTGAAAGCAAGATTTACAACTCTGTGAACGGCATGGTTTGTAAACTTTAGACTTCTTATTTCTTATTAGTTAATACTCTCATCTAGAAAATATAATTTTGTTTAAATCTTCTTTTAATTCATGGTAAGAATTTACGACAGAAAGTGGCGAACTTGAAAATCTTGCTATCGCATATTTTACAAAACAGCTTGACATATAGACGTACGGTTTTACATTAATAGTGTAACGATATGTAGCTACTTTTGACTTGTTTATTTTAGTGTTTGACGGTACAGCAACATAATTGGCTTATTTATTGTAGAGGCGATTTCAGTAAAGTGCATTGCCCAAGGACACACCTTGGTAATTTAACCGACCTTATCAGATGGTAGGATTTAAATCACAACCAACCGCTCCGGTGGCCTAGTGGTTAGAGCGTCCGCCTGGGATGATGGAGATCATGGGTTCTATTCCCGGTCGAGTCATACCAAAGACTTAAAAAAAGGGAACTAACATCTGCCTAGCTTGACGCTCAGCATTAAGAAGTCAGTGTTAGGACTGGTCGGCATGGTATCAGGATAATGTGACTGGGTGGGACATCATGCTACATGTCTGCGGCATGATGCTCCAGTGCTTGACATCACTATAAACTGCAAGACTGCAGACATCGCAGCGATATGACTGAAAAATTGTGAAAGCTACGTTAAAGGTCAACATCACATCACATCACAAATCACAACCATTTGGTTACGACAGAATATTGAAGAAAGAACCATGCATCATTATTATTCTAAAGTCTACTCTTCCCCACCCCTTCTACAGTAAATATGTGATATCATTAGAGTGGACCGTTAATATATTCTGAGTGACTGTTGTTTTGTGGAAATATTAAAATTTATACACAGCAAATAATTTTGTTTGGTTAAACATGGAATCAACAATAATACAAGCTTTGTGATGCTTTGTGAAAGCTGAACTATGTAATGGACACAACCGTTCTCATCTTCCCTGTATTGATGATTTAGCTCATGTTTGCATATTTTATTGCATTTTGTATTTGTAAACCAGCTAATCAAACAATGAAGATAGAAATAGAATAAAGTAGAAAGAAAATCGTATTTCTCCACAGATGTATTCATAAATGGGAACTGTATTTTGTTTCCCAGCACAACAGTGGTAGGGTATACAATATTACCACTGCTTATATGTTGTGGGTCTTTTATTCTTCTCGTTTTCAATGTGTGGAAAATATGGAGGGATTCGAAAACGCGATAAATCCTTATATTGAATGAAATTTGCGAACTTTTGCGGAATTGTAGTAAAAAAAAAACCGACGCGAAAAACACAATGATGCATCAAACAAACGGTGTATCCAACAATTGCTAAATGTCAGGGGTATATACTCGATGAACGCCTAAGGGTAGCCAAAAAGATACTTATAGAACGGAAGTAATAAATTATGAAAACAGCTTATTAATGGGGAGGAGAGACTTTTGTACGTAGACCTTGCCACTTTTTTTTTTATCCGTGTTTTCCTTACTAAGAATATTGTTTGCCTATTTTATAAAATCCAAAATGCTTTCTTACAGTATGTATTAGGTTTCACTAAAGCATCGTTCACATTTAGTTGACATATTCGCTAATTAAATTTCACAGATATTTTGTGAGACCGAAGTCAAATTACAAAACTGATTTCATTTTCAGAATTTTATTGCTTCTTTTTTCCAGAATGAGTATCATTACTATGCCAGAAAGACAGTCGACACAGTCAAAAGAGCATTCGAGGAGTGGACACGTCAACATCCGGATAAAGAATGTAACATACTTAGAGGTATTTCTTATCAATAATCAATAATTTAATGATGGCTTGACATTATAATTGTTTGAATTGTCATTTTTATTTTTATTGGTTGGTGTGTAAGTAGCATAGTAAATGGAAATTTTTTACCACTGTATCACTTTGTGATAAAAAGTGCTTGAGAGAGCCCCTATTGATCTATACTTCTGTGTTGTGGGGTTTTGGACCATCTTTTTGCCTAGAGAAATGGAGTTCTGCACCAACTTTTTTTCCTAGAGAAATGGGGTTTCTGGAAAACTTTATTTTTAAGCTGGACCACTTGGGATTGCCTTGTGATGCGATGTATTAGAGATGTGCTTATGATATAGCGAACATGAATCTTCCGTGTTGGCCATGGATGAGTTATCGAGTTATCGATTAGATTATATTGCTGACGTTCGCAGAAGTATTTCTATAATGAAATAAAGTAAAAAGGATTTCAAGAAGTGGATGATACGTGCGAAGAAGGCTATAGCATATGCGAATAAAGATTTGAGATATATGCCTGTGATGATGTTTTGTGAGGAGAGCGAAGACGAGTATGAGAACGAGGAGTGGGTGCGATATTTTCATAGTCATTCAGCGTCCGGTGCAGCGGTACAATCAACACAGTATTACATACAAAAAAAAAACTGAAGCGGTATCATTTGTAGTTGGCTCCGTTGCTGACTGCGTTACAGTACTGTGACGATGTGTGATTTTTTAAAAAAAACCCCACATATTTTCCACCTCGACTTCCAGCTACGTGGCCGATCACCGATAACAACCAGGCGATATCGTACTTGCAGTCGCATTCGTTTGATTTCACAAAAGTATTGATGACGGAAGGAACACACACGAAATCTCACCGTGGCAACTGAGGTTAAAATCAAAGTGTCCGATGATCCGCCCACGACTAACAACGATGTGTCCATGAAAATGTACGTGGACACTCGATAACTGAGATATAATGCAGGATACATTCCAGCGATCATAGGAAATGCTGTAAATCGATGTGGCGTATTCGCATTAGGGCCAACGTTTACGGTTTATAATGCATTTGCTTATAACAGCGCACCCACGGCTACTGCCGAAATCACATTAAATTTTTGGCTACAAATACAGTTACTGCAGGCATTTGCTATCTGGAAATTTCAAGTACGTGGACGAATTTATGGTACAGTGAGAATTCTCACGTGAAGACTCGACGGCATTAAACTTGACAGACCGCACACGTGCTTAACAACTGTACAGGAGCAATCAGAGCAACCAAACCTGAATTTTATATCGCTAGCACTTATACGTTTAAGTTTACAGCGTTCACAGCAAAACGACACAACCGAGGCTTGAGTTACTTTCAGATTTTTACGATGGCCGAATTAATATAATTCATATCAGCAACTTGATATAGTCACCATGGCGGAAATGGTTCGAGTGGCGACCAGGTGTTGTTCAATGATACTTAGAGTCAAGGTCGGTCATATGATGAAAATGCCAATCACGTGCTCAACTTACCACAGGAATTTATTCCGATATCAATCAAGTGAGAAACGCGAAAACACCATCACTGTAAACTGCTCACGAACAACAGAAGCACGATAAAGTGAAACTGTCGCACATTTCTGTAGGAGCATACCTCATTAGTAGCCCAGAGACTCCATCGATAAGCATATTGCCGTGTACAAATTTTGTAAAGATCAAGAATCGGCAAGGATGGTCAAATCTCTCGAGAGGATCGTGTACGATATCATTAACGAGCTGCATATGAGCTTCGTGAACGCGATCTTAGGTATGCACAACATGTCCACGATGCCGACAACGATTGTACGTTTTGCGCAGAACAAATTCTTGTTACTACCTCGACGGTTTCTCAACAACAGCTACGTCAAAAGAGCTAGTTCGGATTCGAAGACACGAAGGTGAAAAAACGGGTACCAAATCTCGCCAAGAAAACCAAGTAACAATTACACTATCTACTTCTGAAAAAACTCTTCGGCAAGGACTCGTTCTTGTAAACGTTTATCATGCTCTCCAGTTTCGTCAGTAACCGCAGATGAAACTCTACATTGACTTCAACACGACACATCGCGCCAGCATCACAACACGGCATATGACAACGAATTCTTCAAACTCATGAACAATAGCGTATTCGGATAAACCATGGAAAACATTTGACACCTCAAGAGGACGAAGAGATAAACTCGTGGTCAACGATGCCTTTCTCAACATGAAAATCTTTGACGAAGAAATCGTCGCCAAGGTCGCGTTGCTCATCACAGACTCTCTCGTGTATGAAATTCACACCTATGACGTGTACGTGGACCTGTGTCAACGCCGATAACTGCTCGATTTCAGTGACTATTCGCGAGAAAGACACTTCCGCTGTGACGACAATAAAAATGTGCTAGAAAAATTCAGAGATAATCCGCAGGGCGTGCTCACCACAGAATTCATCAAGCTTGGATCCAAAATTGACTGCATTACCCTTGATGATGGCACCGTCATGAAAAAAGGCCAAAGAAGTAAAAAAATCTTCACCGCCAAAATAGCTATCCACCAGCGTTACAAGCACTACACGGATTTATTCATTACTATTCCTTGAGAACCTTCCGATCAGAGCAACACACAATATCTACAATGCTCATTAAAAAAACAGGACTAAGCCTCTTTGATGATAAGTGTTACCACACAGATGGCATTCACACACTTGCGCACGGGCACTACCTAGCCAAAATTACCTGATCATCAAAGCTAATTAACACGTACATACAAACAAATCGCATCACCGAGAAACCAAAAGTAGTCCAGCAGCTGCAATAAAAGTGAGCTTAAAACGTGGTCTAGAACCCATTTCTCTAGGCAGAAAAGTGGTCTAGAACCCGACAACAAAATAACTTAGGTCGATTGGGCTCTCAAGCACTTTGATCTCGGAGTGATACAGCGGTCCAAAACTCTATCTTCTAATACTATTTATGTAGATTTTAGGTATTTGTAACTAGAGTTGTTGTTCTTTATTGCTTATCAACTGAGAAATAAATTGGTTTTATAATATACACTGATGAAGATACTGGAATCTTTTGTCATTTGCACTGCGTCAAGATGATGCGCTTGAAAACAATCAAGGTCTTTCCAACAGTAAATATACAAAACGTTGAGTTTACTGTTAAAAAAATATGTTTCAGATCTTTGTGGCATGAACATGCAGGATTTCATAGACAAGGCAAAACAAAACAATTCGTCTGTTCTTACCATGGCAAATACTACCATTTTATCTGAAGATACTTCGACAATCTCCCATTCATCTACCTCGACGAGCAGTGTTTCCAGCGACAATCAAACCAGAAGTGGAACCAACAACGGTAGATACGAACCGTATCCTTCCACCAGTGGGATTTCTGTAAGAAGATCAAGATCTCAAAGATCTAGACAGTATGCAAAGGCGTATTCTGTTTGCTTCTATTCTAAATCTGACCTTCCTTCTCGTTCTCAACGCTGTAGAATTATACTGGAGGCTGTGATAGACATTCTCATAGACGATTCAGAAAATGACATAAGGGACAAACTTACAGAAATTTTGGAAGTGAAGCACGGATATCATTTTATCACAAATGATGATCTGGTACTTCTGAAGTCCGCCAGAAGACAGCTGGATTTGCCTGTATCCCCGCCAGAGTTTGAATGGAACGGAGATAAACTACGTCGGCTCATAGGGAATGGGAAGCTCCATGTGATGGTGCAAATCCAAGGGGTAAAGAATTTAATCTTTTTAAATTTATTGCTACAAATCAAGAAAAAGGTACATACCAATTTAGCTTGGTAATATCAATCAAAAGTGATAAGGTGACCCTTTGTTTTGGTCAAAAACTTGTTTGGCTCACGACGGATCTGTAACATAATCAGGTGACTTTGCATCTATTTGATCTGCAATCTGCCATAGCATAATAGTTTTATGAGAAAGTGACATGATCAACAAAAAAGTGGCTTTTGATACTTTTGTCTACCTGTACTACATTTTCAAGTTAGATTTTGTACACCAGACAAAGTCTGAAACTGGCATTCTGTTAATTTAATATAAAGACATTGGAGATAATATTTATCATTTGTAAACAATATAAGTCAGACAAAAAAATCATACGCATGTATATTTTTCAAACATGACATTGTTGTACTAATTGTCGAAAATAAGATATGGCGAGCATACATACACCATAGCAGACATACCTCATCGCATACATACATCATAGCATACATACCTCATAGCATACAAACTTTGTAGCATGCATACATCATAACATACATACCTCATAACATACATACCTCATAGCATACAAACCTCATAGCATACAAACCTCATAGCATGCATACATCATAGCATACATACCTCATAGCATACATACATCACAGCATACATACATCATAGCATACATACCTCATAGCATTTAAACCTCATAGCATACATACATCATAGCATACATACCTCAGAGCATGCATACCTCATAGCATACATATTTCATTGCATACATACCTCATAGCATACAAACCTCATAGCATACATACCTCATAGCATAAAGGTTAAACTCAGATGATGAAGACTTATACTTGAGAATATTTGTCCTCAGAGAAATATGTTTTTGTGGCTATTAACCGAAACAAAGCGAACAAATTCTGCATGGGGTATAAAGTCTTATTTGATGTTTGAAAATAATAATGAAGAGTGGTCTTGGAGCTTTAAAGAATTGCCCGTAATTATAGACTAAATGGTTACTACCGTTTTCTTTTATAAAGTCTCCACTTCTGGCAATCAGTTGAAATTAATAGCCCCACCATATTAAATAATCTCATTTAAAAACATCATTCTATCTTGCATATGACAATTAATGTGATCACCAACTGTTGCATGGCGTGAGTGATTGAACGGTGTTGCATAACACAGATTAACGTTTTGGAGCTCATACTTACAATATCCCACAAATAACACTAATTAGTTTTAATGAGGAAACACTTACAAGATCCAACACAGATTACATTCAGGAACATACAATTACTCACACATATAGATTAACTTGCAGATGCATACACTTACAAGATGTCACACAGAACACAGATTAGCTTTTAAGAGCACACACTTACAAGATGTCACACAGAACACAGATTAGCTTTCAAGAGCACACAATTACAAGATGTCACACAGAACACAGATTAGCTTTCAAGAGCACATACTTACAAGATGTCACACAAAACACAGATTAGCTTTCAAGAGCATACACTTACAAGATGTCAAACAGAACACAAATTAGCTTTCAAGAGCATACACAAGATCTCACACAGAACACAGATTAGCTTTAAAGAGCACACCATTACAAGATCTCACACAGAACACAGAATAGCTTTCAAGGGCACACACTTACAAGATGTCACACAGAACACAGATTAGCTTTCAAGAGCACACACTTACAAGATGTCACACAGAACACAGACTATCTTTTAAGATCCCAAACATAACACAGATTTACCTGCAGAACGACAATTTCACGAGGGTCAACAAAACAAAAAAAACTAATATTAATGCAACATCCGGTAACTGATCACACAGATTTCAGGACGTATTCCTTGTGCTCCAAATCAAAGGTTTACATTTATTTAAAGCAAAACACTATTTAAATTATTTCACTATATTTGCTACGAAAGATTTTCCTATGCCAATGAGGGTTAATATAGTTTTGAGCAAATAGGAAACTTTTGCTTCCCCTTCTGGTCAGATAAATACCGAAATTTAAATTTCCTTGCACATTGGTTTAGTGGACCTTTCCTTGTGAAACATTTTCTCTTGTCGTTTTCTTTGTTGTAATATTATATGAAGAGAAATATAAGAATGTAACGACAGGAAACAATCAAGAGAGAAGATTACTAAAATGATAATTGTAAATTTTATTTATACAGCAAATGGATTCTTCTTTTGAAAGAAGCTGCTCGTTTGTCAAATGCGAGAGAAATGATTCCAGACGAAGGTTAGGCTTCATTTTGTTGACTTTGTCTGCATTACACCACTATATTCATAGTACATAAATACTAGGTGTATATTCGAAGCGGCATTCAACATGTTATGCAGTCTGATCTATCAGTGCTTCGATTTAAACTCATTAAAGCTGAAACATTATTATTTAAAGTACAGTATACAATGCTTCTAACATGACGAAGGACGAATTCATATAAAATCAAATTCATAATGTCTGAGAAAATATTAGAATAACGCTATTTAGATTTCATGATATAACACTTACAACCCTCCATCCCCATTAGATATAATTGGAGCGAATATCGTCCTTCAAAGGCAAGTTAAAAACTAATATATATATATATATATATATATATATATATATATATATATATATATATATATATATATATATATATATATATATATATATATATATATATATATATTTATATATATATATATATATATATTTATATAATTATATATACATATATACACTTATATATAAATATATATATAAATAAATATATATATATATATATATATATATATATATATATATATATATATATATATATATATATATATATATATATATATATATATATATATATATATATATATATATATAATGTACATGTTTTCTTTTATTAGTTGCAAATTATGAAAGAATTTGACATGGTGTTCAGCTATAAAGCGCATTGTTTTTCTTCCAATTCATGGATATCATTATAAATCATACTACTTACAAAATAAATGTCTTCCCATTACTTTACAGACAACTTGAATCATCGTCTTCTTCTGACATTTCAAGTGATGACAGTACCTGGTTGACAGAAGACAATGAGTGAGTAGACGAATCGAAAGCTGTACTAGATTTAATGCAAAACAAACAGAAGTAACAGTTTAAATACACACACAGAGAGCAGATACACAGACAGACAGACAGACACACACACACACACACACACACACATATATATATATATATATATATATATATATATATATATATATATATATATATATATATATATATATATATATAATCTGCAATAATTTCAGGAAGCAGGAGATATTTCCCATAACCATCTCTTTCTTAAATGAATTTACCATTATATTAATATAACTTTAGATACATTTTCTATCCTTCAATTGAATAATAAAAACGATACACGTCTTATTTGGAAAGGCATCTGTTTTGTAATGTACACATTTTTACACTTGAGACGAGTATCTTTTCTGTTATTTGAAGTAAGATTTTATTAACGCATTGATTTTGTAACACATCTGATGATGTCAACCTTGTTAGTTTTCCACCCTATAATTTGTACGTTATTTCTGTATACTTTCTTTCGTTTCTTCTTTTGTGGCTTTTCAGTGTTGTTCGTGTCCTAAAATTCTAGTATCGCATTAAAACTATCGCTTAGCATCATTGTGAGGAATGTATTTATTTGCCATGAAAAACTCAAGGAAATAAATGTATTCATACCTTGCATTTAATGGATAAATGTAATAGTACTTCTCTTTTCATCATTCCTTTTTTGCTTTCCTTGAAGTTTGTACCAAGTGCTTTTGTTAGAATCATATTTTCTACTTCATTTCTTTGTTAATTGTTGAATATTATTTATATATTTCCATTTCTAAGAATAAATTTACAAAAAGTGCATAGGCAGTTTTATCACCGATCCTTTCCATTATATTTGCCTCTTTGATTCTATATAGAGTTCGCCTATCTGCATTTAGTCTATATTATTAGTATACCTAACCTATGTGCTGTTCTTGTACCTAAGCTGTACATGTAAATTCGTCCTTGTTTCTCCTCTTCTTTCTAGGGACTTATGTTTTAGATTGTCATCCTTTCAATATCTTCGTTTTCAAGAGAAAACTCACAATTAAGGATTTACCAACTGAGCGTAAAATGTCAACGTTTTAATATACACTTATAAGCAAATCATATCATCTTTTAATATTTTAGCTCCTTACGTTATATGGATGATGAAGAAGCAATGAATGAAGCCATACGACGGAGCTTGGTCGACCAGGGTGGGGCCTTAAGGTAATCTATGGAATTCGAATCTTATTTTGAACAACAAATCCAGCATGAGAAAGTTATATACGTTTTATCTTCAATTGATCTTAGCTTTACTTTCAGATTAAGGCTATTAATACGCTTTCAGTGCATGTTCTTACAATAAAGCAATTATCTTAACTAAGAATTTTGTATTTGATACATATTACCACATCAAGATGCGGCATGTTCCTTAATATTCCGAGGATTTATATGTTGTTTTCTTTTATAATTCTTTATCGATTTACGGATAATAAAATATTAGTATCTATTATTTATCAGTTTTCATTGCAAAATTCGTTCCTAAAGTAGCATCTTAGCGTATAGTGTAAATTTAATATATATTGTGGATTTACATATGTCAGCGAAAATAAATTACGAATTTAAAACTCTAGACAATATTGATGCTTATTTTTGAATGTAATTATCGAGATAAATTATATTTATTTTGCGCAGAATTAAATCTAATGTTAAAATATTTTTAGAAAAATGCATTATAAGGGATATTTAAAACCTTAGCAATTCATCAATTGTACATATGCAAGCATTATTTAATTTAAGATTTGTCCCATGAAACACGACTCACACACACACACTATATATGTTGTATGTAGGGTATATATATATATATATATATATATATATATATATATATATATATATATATATATATATATATATATATATATATATATATATATATATATATATATATATATATGAACCCTACATACAACATATATAGTGCATTGCGTTGTATGGTTCACTGCTTGAGAGTTTGGAAAAGCCTTCTTAAGCAGAAAACTGTCCTGAATCCTAGACAGATTCCCTTCCACAATCCACCATGGATTACTCCAACTAGAACATTCAATCAATGCTACGCACCTTCTCTATCAACATATATCTTGTATCACTGTAGCCCAGGTATATGCACCTTGTCTACCAAGAACAAGGAGAAAATAGCGCGAGCTCTTTATGAGCATGCTGAACAGGTAGTCAGAGGACCAGCGAGATGCATAACAGTAAAAAGAGACGACTTGTGGAAAGCGGCTTTAGAGTTCTTCCGAAAACCCGATTTCGTAAAGGAGTTTGGAAGCTTAGAAGTTCATTTCAAAACAAAACATGACGTTGCAGAGGAAGGCGTGGATAGTGGCGGCCCGAAGCGGGAATTCTTTCGTCTTTTGATCAGGGAGATCTGTCATAAATCTGGAGCCCTTGTAGGTAAGTTTGCTCTTTCAGTAACGGAGATTAACGAGAGGTGTTCGATAGTTCCGAATATTTTGTTATAATTATTCTGTCTCTTTGACCTTACAGTAAATTAAAGTTTTATCGATAGGCAAAATAGTGTTATTTATCATCATTTGCAGTTGCACATGTTGTACCTTGGATGTCTGCAGGCAAATGCGCATGATGTAAAGTATGTGAATGACAGTGACCTAAAATGTTCGAGGAGAATAATTCTTATACTGAGCAAAATCCATACTGCAAAATCCGGGTGCTTTTAGGTGTTATCGCAATGATATCAATTCCGACTTGATATATTGAAGAATTATTTAAAGATCAGAAAGGCTTGTACAAGATGAGTCCCGTATTTCTTCATGGCTAATCATGCGAGGCTCGAGTTGAAATTGCTAAAGAGTGACCAGAGACATTTAATTGAGATTAACACTTTTGGTTGAAAGTAGATTTATCATTTTTGATCCGGAGTAGCTTGATAATAGAGGGTTTGTATTTTTGTTACTGATCCAGGTCAATGCATTCTACTCATCCCCCAGGAACCTGAGAATGTATTCGTGCATCTACAACAGGTTCCCATGCAAGAGGATAGTAGTTTGGTGTAGAAGGCTTCACCTTAGGTCAGTAACAATAAAAGACGCTGTTATCATACTATTCATATCTCTGAGACGGTCCGAAGATATCACAAGTACAAATCCAAGTTCAATTACAAGGACCAAGTATAAGTATAACCTACATGTACAAATACAGAAGCGAACACTGCGCTGGTGCAACGCAGGTACGACTCGGGTACGGTGCGAGTACAAAACGTTCACAACCACTTTCATGTCCATTGTTCAATCATAACTGTTATAAGTTGGATCTACGTTCACATGGTAAACAAGCGGATACAATTGTTGGAAATATATTAGAAACACAACCTATGCACATGGGTGTGACACATTAAATGCAGCCGTTTTCAGCAGTCTGCATGCAGACAGATCAATATTTGAATACAGACTTAGTATAGACTCAGTGTTATATATCAGTATAGCCGAGCTGACTCTTGTAAAAGAATGTATTAAATCCTGCTTCCTGCTTACCATTTAATTTACAAAGGGGAAATAATGGTTTCTTGACATTATTAAGAAACTGAATTGTCTGGCGTAGCTAATATCTTAAATGTAAATTGTACATTTCTTGCATTTTTTCAAGAGTCAGCCAAATTGATAAATAACTATGTGAAAACTACTCTAATTATTGTTGATGGAAGGCTAGCAATATTTTAGAGATAAGAACTATTATTTCCAAGTCTTTATATGCTTACCTTTTTATGAAATGTATAAATATGTATGTAATAAGTCATTTATTAATAATAATTTGGGGGAAACATTCTGAAATTTACAGCGATTCAAAGAAAATGAAGGTACCGTATATCATCTACGGCGACTTCAAGTGTTTTAACAATCATGCAAAGCACTCAACGTTCAGTCAAATATAATGCAAGTGACCCTCGAGATTACATCGAAATGGATCCAAAAACAGTTCTCTTCCACCTCAGGCATGATTTATTATAACAATCACGAGTTTACCGCAACTACGCACTGCTGAATCTCTGATGGCTCCTTTGGTACTGATACCAAAGTATTAGATCAATATTACTTCACTGGCACGCATTGAGCAATTGCAAACTGCGCATGTAATCTCCAGTTGCGAACATTCAAGCAAAATAAAAATCCATGTAATGTTTCAACCTGCGTGAGCATGATGGCCACCTGATTTTGCAAAGAACCTCAGCAACATCATAAACACCAAGAAGCCCAATCTCTATCAATATGGAAACATACATTATGTTTAGGTTGAGTGAACTGAAGTTCACTGACTATTTGCAGTCTCTGAATTCGAGTTTGGACTCGCTAGTCAGCAACCTTGCGAAGGGGTCCAGAGATCGAATTTGAATCACCAGCTGATATGGTACCAGTAACCCTGTCAAGCTGAAGTTGAAAACTAAATCCCGCATAATTCTTTGTTGTCATAGGGAATGACTTTATGATGTGCTGTTGAGTTGGAATTTATCACCGACAATGCTCAGCATACGTTTATTATAAGAGGAATCTACTGCGATATTTCAATGACTGGCCACCCTTACCCGTTATCACAAACAGTTATAACATGTTCGTTGAAACCAACAATGGGTCAGCAATGACGCAGCCCATGCATGCTGGCGGGTTTCAGATGGTCAATTACCACGGACGTAGATATGTACAAGTACAATAGTAATAGCGATGTCATGTTCTTAAATAAAATCATCGAAATTCACACCGAAAGCTTTGGCGGTGCAGTAGAGTCGTTATTCTCCGTATCAGTGGGAGATGATAAAGATATTGGGCACAAATATAGAGAATGTACAAAGTTGGTACCAAACCTGAGAGTTACAGAAGACTCTTAATTAGAATGGGAAGTTCAGTCAATTAAGATGATTGTCTCGTCAATCAAGATCATTGATAATGGGGGTTGCATGCAGGGTCATCTAAATATGAGTGGCCACAGTCTCATCAATATCGAAGATGTGAGTTATCCCCTCCAGAGACCAATGCTGAGAGATGGTCTCACGTGAATCTCTTCGCGCAGACCAAATTATCGCTGGCGAGCGGACTGATGACAAGGAATCTTAGCATAGGTGGCATAAGTGTATATGGCCTACTTCAACGATGGCAGGGTCTTTTCAACCCGTAAGAGACTCCGAACTCGAGGTATCGCTCGTTAGCAAATACGATTAAACGAGCGGTACGATCAGTGAAAATTCTGCAGTGACTGGCATATTTTCTAAGCAGATGTGGGGACATGCGATCTGCCACTGTCCGCGTCAACATTTAGAACAACGTCACAAATCCACGACCTGTAGGAGTGTGCAACGGACTCGACACGAGAGCGACCATGGTGTACAACTTTGGAACACCCAATCGTTTCATCCGGATTGACAGAGAGGCTAGTGGAAAAAAACATCCCAATAACGATTCAAACCCTAGAATAGTTTTCACATGAACAATTCCAATTTCGTTGAGTTAATGGGTGTCAGTGATGGTCAAATTATTCTGTTCATAACGACAACGATGCAAAATCAGAAGTTGTATGGACTTCCTACCACATGGCCTATCACCGATAAAACTCAAGAGCTTTCATATGCCCAGCTTAACTCGTTTGAAAGCATTAAATTATCCACGACTGTATGAGCTATTACAGAAATGACCATCATGTCGGAAAATGCAATTAAGGATCTTCCCATGACGATTCCGTCGAGCGATGATAATGCGGAGAGTTGTGGAAATGTGGAAAGGTATACAGTCAACAAAAGTGGAGAAGCGGTGACGGGTCATGTTTTTGCTACTGGTGAACGATTGATGGTCACTGACTATCTTCCATTACTCGACACCAATGCCACTCCCAAATCTTCCTTGGAAGAGGCGTACGAGCAAAGGAAAGATCTTGACATAAACGGTCTCATCTGTTTGTGGGGTACATGCGGAAGGAGCAGTTCGGAGAAGTTATCGATCGATACTTGACGCTCTTTAAATTTTGTAACGATCGAGAGTCAGCACAGTGAGTCTGACGAAGATGAGGTCTTTGTCTTAACTACGCACACGTCTGTGTCCCACGCAGAGGCATTGTGCTATGTCATAGATTTATGTAGTTCTGACAAATTGAAGAAGCAATTGAAGAAATGGAAAACTGGATTATATTATATAGCATCACTATCATTGCAAGGACAAACTAAAATCTTGCCAAGTATCCATGGAATCTTATACAGGGAAAGCGTTTTTATTGTTCGATATGATCATGCTCGTCGACTCAGGCACATCGCTCCAGTACCTTATCCCATATTAAATGTTGTTTTGCATGAACTCATTAAACAAGTCAGAGGAGACCTTGAGACGATGCCAGAAAGCAGAGTTTTCCATGGTGAGCACAAAACGCTAGAAGGACGAGAAATCCTCAAAATGCAGAAGCACCTGAATCAGCTAAGAGACTAGCACAAGCAGTCATGGGAAAAGCAGATAAGCCTTCCAAACTTCTTCAACTTCAGCATAAAATTCTGAGCATATCGCACGCCGCTGATATCAAGAAAAAGCTACTTAAAATCCGTCTACAAGCTCTTCAACGACAACGTGATCACATTACACGTCTTCCACTTCCACGACGAGTTGCAAAATCGTACAGAAACTCTGACAAAGGATTTATTTAAGATCATCCACATATCCTTCAGCACGGAGTTGACTAAAAACTTTTGCAGTGTATTCTACAACCTACCATTAAAATTGAACTGCGCATCCACACAAGGCCATCAAACTTTAAGTAGCTTTCACCATTAATCTGGTCAAGGAACACAACAAGATCTATGTATGGATCAGAGTCAAATCGTTCACGGTGTATCGCAGTGATGATTTCATTTACATCGTTAACTTGGTCTGGTCGTTTATCAAGCGTCACATCTGAGACTATCAAAAGTCAGGATCAGCATGGGTCTTCGCTGGAGTCAATTCTATCTCACTTTCAAACTTCTAAAAATTCACACCGATGCGCGAAAGCAAGTACTTACCACTTTCCAAATCTATCGTGGCTATCAAAGCTTGCATTAGCGTCAAAAACAACAATGTCTACTGCTTAGTGTATGTTATCATTTCCGCGCTATCAGCCGAGGAGAACGCCGACCGCGTCTTCAAGTACAAGCCATATTTTGATATCGTCCACACTAACGGTATCACCTTTCCTGCAGCTGTCAAAAAAGTCTATAAACTGGAAGGGTTCAACGAAGCTACATCACATGAAAGCAGGCAATAAGCAGTTCGTGGTCTATCCAATCCTTATCTTTCAGCATTTGTTTACTCTTTTGCCAAAATCATTTCGTGTATATCAAAGAATTTAGCCCGTAATGTCGATCTAAATACACGTAGCATAAATATCACAGTTTTTCTGCTATCGCTGCTTGCAATATTTTCCTCAATCTCAACAACTACATGATCATATCTTGTCAGGATATTGTCAACAACTTTAAAAAATACGCTCACACATTTTACATCGTCTTTGATTTGGAAGCGATCCCAGAAAAAGTACAAGGACCTTCCCCGGATCTGATCCATTCTTTCAATCAAATAGAACACGTCCCTTGCGCTATCGGCTATAAAACCGCTCTGCTGATGAACGTTTGTCTTCGTCGTATCAACAACAGCGAGGTGAGGACTTTCTCGTCTGGTTCTTTGAGAAATTCGTCACTGTATGAAAACGCATCTATGAACTACGAAAATTCAGCACCATTCACTCCACCATCATTCTCACAACTAAAACAACACACCTCAGCACACCAATGCCACATTTGCGAACAGTACATTCAGCCTCATGATAAAAATGTTAAAGATCATTGTCATGTCACAAAGATCCAGACTTCCGTCCAGTCATCGCTCATAACCTAAGATGATACGATGGACACTTTATCAGCATTCAGCCATTCACAGGTCAAGACACTTCTCGCCGAAGTGGGTTTCTGTCCTATCAAATGCATCCCCAACATTTCTAAAAATACATGTCATGTTGGATTGTTCCATTTCAATTCATCGATTTCTTCCAGTTTATGAAGTCGTCGCTAAAAGAACTCGCCTAAACATGTCCTAATTTCGTGCATCTAAGCAGAATTTGGAGCTCATATCCCTCTCCTAATTTGAAAAGGAGTTTATCCCTACGAATATATCGATGTTTGGTCCAGATTCGATAAAACCTCAATATGCGCTCTTCATGCCTTCTGTTCTGACTTACATCTTTCCATATCACGGAGCAAGAGTATCAATACTCGAACAAGATATGGAACGACCTAGGATGTTACACTCTCGGTGATTATCATGACCTGTACCTGAAAACGGGCGTACTTCTATTCATGGATGTCTGAAAATTTAGACATATGTGTCTAGATCATTATCAACACGATCCATCCTGGTATTTCTTCTCACCCGGTCTCTCCTGCTATGCTCTTTTAACAAGACAAGTCAAGTATAGCTTGAACTCTTCAAAGATCAAGACATGTTCATGTTCACGGAGAGCATGATTGGAGGAGGCATCTGCACCATCAGCCAGAAATACGCTGTGGCCAAAAACGCTACGATCCCACTTAATCTTTCACGTACATCATCTATGACGATGACAATAATTTCTACCTTCCCTTCCCGTAGGTGATTTTCACTGCATCACCAGAGAACAGTTACTCCAAGAAATACAAGCAGGATATCAAGATGGTCGTGGAGATGACTCATGGGATATTTTGTCGAAGTCGATCTGGAGTATCCACCCCATCTTCTCGACGAGTATAACGATTATCCCTTCTGCGCTGAACCATTCCTCATCACATACTCTATGCTTTCTCCACAACAACTCGAACAAACAACCCAATTCGGAATCGGAGATGCAAAGAGCAAAAAGATACATCATCGACTACTTGAACAAAATCTTCAACTTCAACATGGACTAATTCTTAATCAAGTTCATTGAACTCTGAAGTTTAAGTAATCTCCATGGACGAAATCCTATGTCGACTTCAAGACCCAACCACAAGCTAAAATAACCGCGGACCTCAACAAATATTTCTTTAAACTTATGAACAACAGCGTCTTCGAAAAAGCCATGAAAGATATTAGAAACAGAAAGAAAATAAAAAGCGTAAATAACTAACGATAACTAGATCAGCTAGTGGGCAATAATGCCTTTGTCAGCATTAAAATCTTTGACGAAGAACTGGTCGCTTTCGAATCCAGAAAACATATGTCATATTAGATAAACCCATCTCCGTCGATCCAGCCATTCTCGACCTCTCGAAAATGCTCTTGGTCCAGTTTCTTTACGACTTATTCAAGCTATTATATATAGATAAAGCCAGATATTGATTCAATCCTCTATGAAATTCACACGGACTACATTCTACTCAGATCTCTATCAAAATTATTTCAAATATAATAAAAAAGAAACCTGGAAAGTTCTAAGATGAAACTTGTGGGATACCAATCACATAATTCATTGGACTTCGATCCAAAATATATTACATCGCGTTCGAGGATGGTACTATCAAGAAGAATGCTAAAGGAGTAAACAAATGGTCATCGGTCGCATTGACACCAGCGATTATCACAGACAATCATTACAAAGACATATATGTCTCTATTCAATGAAAACATTCCGATCACAATGACATCAACGAACCACCCTACTCTTCAACAAAACGGATTATGCTCCTTGCACGGTAATCGCTACTCCAACGATGGTATTCACTCACTAGCACATGCACATTAACGCACAAAATAGGCATTCAGCCAGAACCATCATTTCCACAAAAAGTGAGCCAGAACCCTGTAAGGAGTCTTTCTCCGGGTTAAAGTGAGCCACAAACCCCATAAAACTGTAGTAGGGTTACATGGGATATTCACTTACCTAGCCCACTGCGGAGTTTAGGTGAGCTAGAACACCCATTATTGCTCTTACTTACGATTACTGGAATGCATAGATTCATAAATCTTGGCTGTAAAAGCGATTGGTTGACAAAAGTAGTATGATAATAGATGGTTGTTGCTTACAGATCAAGCTTGAAGCCTTCTGCCAGCTGATTATTCTCTTGCATGTGCGCCTTTCGGATACCCATGTTGTTTACAATCACACGTTAGCGCGTGTTCTGGCATGCGTGCACGTTTGATGTGAGAACAAAATTACGGAGCTTGTGTTGGAAGGCTTTCGCCGTGATGAATGACATAAACCCAAATTTTTCTCTTGGACAAATATAAAGTTTGGAACCGGATAAAACAAACATAAACCCCAAATAGACAAATTGTTTTACGCGATATTTTCTTTTTAGACAAAGACCCGAATCATCCAGCCACCTGTACCTGAATTCGTTAGTATTGATGCTAGAAGTTGTTGAACAAACTAGCATCAAAGATACATATCTACTCCATGGCAACACATTGGCTCATAAATCAGTTATTTATATTGTATTTTTAAAATTATATTTAATATGAGATAAAAGTCGACATTTATCATTGACATGCATCGTCTTCCAGAGTTCATAGCGCTAAGATACACGTATGTAACAAGATACATGTATGTAACAAGTGACCTCGAATAGATTATGCAGTGAAGTAATGATTAAGTTAGTTCTTGACCCCGTTGATTTTACAGAAGCGAACAAACTTAAATGACACTTTTAAAAGGAGGATTTCAAATTTGGATTCAGTTTAAGATACTCTACAGAACACTTACAATTTTCTTATTATGAGTTAAAGGCTGAGGTCACGTGTTGTAAACATAATTTACATTTCGTAAGACATTCATTTGTAGTTTGGCACATCTAACTTGATAATCATTAAAAAGAACAACATTTGGACGAAATGGTCAACGTAGCATGCCTATCTAATAATTACACTTACCTTTGCATTAACTTCGAGTATGTTACACTCTTACTAATGAGTAATGCAATTGTTAAAACTTTAAACATGTCATTTGCTTGAAAATGTCAAATGTATTCTGTGCATGAAATCCAAATGACTGACTCAAGTTTGTAGTTTGCGCTAAAATGTTGCAAATTAGAACACGAAAACTGTTGGCTGGCAGGAAATGGAACTGAGTGATGTAAGCCGCCCGTGAAGAAGATCTAATTCGGACGATTTTCAGCAAACGTTAGATGAAATGAAGCATTATGTGACTGTCCAATAAAATGAACCTAAAATGTACAGTGCATTATTAGCTGTAAACCGCACGCTTATTTCTACTTTACTGGAGTGGAATATCAGCAGTTAATAAACTCAAAAGCTGATTGGCTGAATGGTATTAGCGTTGCTGTAAAACTGGTTTGGGTATATTATTGGGGAAGTTTTTCTGGTATACACAAATGTATGAACAGTTTTTTATTATTACTGTTGTATGCTTGGATAATGGAGTCAGTTTTCCTTGGAGATAAAACAAGAACGTGCATGTTTCCATAATAAAACATTAGGTAAACAAAATGTGTGGATGAATAGTGAAAGGACTAATCGCAGGAATGACGATGATGGTGGTAATGATGATGTAAATTGTGACGTAAAACATGATGCTGTTTTTAGAATCCCTTTTGTTTATGCCCGATCAGTAAAAAGCATACGATACAGTACGACCTATAATGAATTTCAATTAGGCACAATTTACTTCCTAGCCACTCAAAATATCCCCTGATTAGTAGAACAATTATTTGCATGGGTTTTATTTTGCTTTTCTTTTGTTGCTATATTGCTTTTTGTTTTCTTCCTGTAATGTAGCATTGATGTCTGTATGTATGAATTCAAATGCACACTATTTTCTCTAAGTTATTGATCTCCAATATAATTATATAAGCCGCAAGGTTCACATAGTCAAATTGCTATTCATGGCAATACTTGTTCTCTTTTATTTTCAGAAACTCCAAATGGACTAGTGCCGCGAAATAATATCCGCCAGCTACAGGAAGGTTTGCTATTTGACATTGGCAGGATGATCTCTACTATAGTGATGCAAGGTGGAGAGCCCCCGTCTTTATTCAGTCCCCTAATCACACAATGTATTCTAATGGATGCGATATCCACTCAGCCGGATGTGGATGACATACCAGACCTCATCATCAGGGAGTCGCTAAGACTGGTACTCTAATCTTGCTCATTCTGATACTTTTTTTTAGTAAAGAGAATGTATACCATTGTAATTTAATTAAAGTGAACATTTCTGATAGTAATATCCATTTTCACATCCCACCCATTCATGCCGACAATATAATTAGAAACCAGCAGTGTCATCATGTTGCTGAGCTCATTATCGTATAATATTAGTCCTCCGTCATTAAAATCACGTCAACATCTTTCTTTAAGTCAGTGCAATCTGCACTGAACCAATTCTTCTTACTTTTACCTCGATCAAACTTTCGGTTACTATAAACTGTTTTCTACTACAGCACTGTTCTCTATTGCAGCTCCATCATAACCTATTCTCTCTTATATCCTCACCATTCAGTACTACGGTCTCCTCATAAACCATTCTCTGCGACATCCTCATCATACACCGTCGCTAAGACAGCCTCGTCATAATGTTTTCTAATACATCCTCGTCGTAAATTTTTCTCGACCACAGCAGCATGATCTAATCTTTAAGATAGTTTCATCGTAAACTGTTCTCTGAGGCAATTACATTATTGACATTTGTCCAAGAGTGCAAAGACGTAAAATATTTACACATTGTTTCTTTGAAACAAAACCAATATAACTTAGGGCAGAAGACATAAAAAATAAAAATAATATCCGAAACTTTGTTAAACTTTCATTCATTTTAGGGTAAGGAACACAAATGCAAGGATTAGAGAAACAGTCCATTATTACATCGGACATTTTATTAATATCAGGAAGAGCAGCATTCACTTTTTCTTCTTTGAAAATATTGTTACATTCGAAATACCAACTAATATCAAATCTTTCAATTTTTTCGCTATATAATGTTGTCCATGTGCGTATCCTCGATCGCATCGGATTAATAAATGATCTAGAAGTGATGATTTTATATCGTACACATGCTTTTTTAAAACATATATATCATTTTCTTTTATTTCCACAGATACAGCAAGCAACGGACCAAGGATCATTAGAAAGGGCGTTAAACTCATGCGAGTGGAGATTCGATGTGGATGGCCTCCCATTATTCGTTAAAATGGAGAACAAAGAAGAATTTGTTAAAGCCAGTGCCATGCATTTTGCAGTTCTTACGAGGCAAACGGGAATTCAACAGCTTCTTCATGGACTTAAATACTATGACGTACTATTACTAATTATATTCCAATCAGCAAAACAATTTTGTCATAGAGACATAGCCACTACTACTACTACTACTACTACTACTACTACTACTACTACTACTACTACTACTACTACTTTTACTTCTACTTTCGCTACCTAGTTAATACTACACTACAATTAATACCAGCGCCCAAACCACCTTTGTTGCGTCTATCCCTAATATTACTACCCTTAAACTATCGTTGCTATGACAACTACCACTAATACTGTTCTACTTGTGTAGTTTACAAGTGTTACATCTTATCCTGAAGCAAAATGTCTTCCACGAAGAGAAAATACAACAAAATAAAACAAGGATTAATTGCATATCCAAGATTAAACACAGTTAATTTCGTCTTAGAATAGCTGTGCACAAAATCTTAGTGCAATCATTTTGTAACTGAAAATCAACACCAGTTATATATTTTGAGCTTGTATACCTTTTGTTTAGTTGAAATATAAATCGTGCACTTATTAAAAAAACATGGTCCTATTTGTTTTGTGTATCTTTTCAGTTTCTCGGGCTCATGAGAAAAAAGCCATTCCTTTGTAGTATTCTGGAATACAGAAAGGATGCCATTTCTGCGAAAGATTTGATATCCATCTTTGAGCCGGAATATTCGTGTTCTGACGAAGAACTAGAAAAGGAGGAAAAGCTTTTCTCAAATCTAAAAGAGTTTCTACAACAGATTGAGAGTAAGACTCAGACAATACCAATTGTATCGTGGCATTTGACAAGGTTGATCGATGAGAATATGGAGATAAGAATGCAATTTGAATAAGGCAATTTTTTTATTGCAAATATGTAGTTTAACATTCCTGAAATTGTGTCCCTATTAATAACAAAATGCTTTGAATATTACTGTTATTTTATTAATGAAATTATATATTGTATCACAAACGCTTTGCTTTTGTGAAATGTTTGCCAGAACAAAAGACAAGAGCTTGATCCTCAAGAACTTTGAAAGTATCAAACACATGACTGTTTTTATTATATGGTCTATTACTAGGGACATTCTTTACAGCTTAAGTATTGACCGCTCCGGTGGTCTAGTGGTTAGAGCGTCCGCCTCGAATGCGAGAGGTCGCGGGTTCTAATCTCGGCCGAGTCATACCAAATACTTCTAAAAATTGTACTAACAGCTGCCTTACTAGTCGCTCAACATTAAGATATTAGTGTTAGGACTGGTCGGCCTGGTGTCAGGATAATGGGACTAGGTGGCATGATGCCCCAGTGCTAGACATCACTATAAAACTGCCACCCTTTAGACATTGTAGTAATATGACTGAAACAATGTCAAAGATACGTTAAAATTCCTAATCTCTCTCTCTCTCTCTCTCTCTCTCTCTCTCTCTTACTTTCGCTCTCTCTCTCTCTCTCTCTCTCTCTCTCTCTCTCTCTCTCTCTCTCTCTCTCTCTCACACACACACACTTCTTAACTACGGCAGTTCTGTAAATACACTCAAAAGTATGTCGATGGACCGTGTTATTCTGTTGTTTGCGTTGAACTTGGCATCACAAAGGTGAACACGCAAAACCAGCTAAGACCTACCTAATCTGCTTAGGATCTTAGAATTTATAACAGATTGTCAATTGTTATAAGATAAAAAACAACTAAAAAGTCAATTTGAGATCAGGACATGGGAAATTTATCCCGAAAGGCAAATGGCTACTGCCACCCTTTTCCGTAGAAGCAGAGTCCAGACTATCAGAGCAATTTCTGAAGATGAAATTTACCTCAAGATGTTGTCAACAATAAAGAAATTTTTTGTTAAATAAACAATCTGCTTACGCAGCAATAACAATGATTCTTAAACTTAACATTAAGTGCAATTTTATTCTGGTAGACTCATCTGAAACTACATGCTTATTGTAGAAGCGAGAAATAGTTTTGGTGCTCCTCATTTTATACTTCAGAATGAAACAATGAATAATAATAATAATAATAATAATAATAATAATAATAATAATAATAATAATAATAATAATAATAATAATACTTTATTGAATCTGAATAAACTGGTAGAATTCGAAAATTAACAGACACGTAACAATTGTTTTTTTTGTGTGCACATTTTAATATGTGTATTTCTTGCTTTCAAACTAGTTACCTAAAATACGTAAATAATATTGTTAAATGTGAGTTGCCCAGTTGGCTTTATTATTTATTCAAAGTCAGCCATCTTTGCTGGTATCTCGTTGTATTGACGTGAAGCAACGCGTAATGGCTTAGATGACTAGATATTAGCCAAGATGACGGAAGCAACAAATGTAACATGTCCTGTAGAAGAAAGAAAACTCCACACCAATTTTATGACATTTAAAAAAATTAATAATCTCAGTCTAATGTGCAATGAAAATATCCAAACACATGTCAAGACAAAATTTGTTTTATAAAAGGGCCTATATGGCTGTATTTACATCTTGTTGAGAGAGAAAGAGAGAGAGAGAGAGAGAGAGAGAGAGAGAGAGAGAGAGAGAGAGAGAGAGAGAGAGAGAGAGAGAGAGAGAGAGAGAGAGAGAGAGAGAGAGAGAGAGAGAGCAATAGGTCCTGTCAAAGACTGTAAAACATGATTGTTTCAGACTGTTATACTTTCAATACACTAGGAATAATTATTATTAAATAATGTATGACATATGGCAATTTTTTTTTTCACTGACAGTATACTAACTGCCAGTAAAGACAAATATAATTTCAGTAAACTTGTATCAAGAAAAAAAAATCTTTTATTAGAAACAGGGTTTCTAAAGGCTAATAGGAATAGTATATAGTTCATACCGTACAAGGTAGTGACAACATTTTATTAGAACATTTTGAACTCATTTATTTTGCTGATATCTCTAAAATGTGCGTACAACTTGTAAGTCATGATAGTAGCCGAACTGATCAGAATGTCGTCAGCAGTTCTGCGCATGTAAATGATTTTGACATAAATGCACTCATATAAAGTATTTTTCAATTTAGAAATAATGTTTCCATTTCAGACGAAACATTATTACATACGCTAGACGAGGCCATGATTCATCTAACAGCCGAAGAAAAAGACTTTATTTCAGCCATGCAACCTTGTAAGCTACTTGAATTCTGCACGGGATCTTGCCGAATTCCGGCTCTGGGTTTTGAAGTGGATCCACACATAACTTTTGTCCATGATGATCATAAATACCACCCATCGGCACACACGTGTGGTAACAACCTTGTCTTGTATGTGAATGATAAAACGACCCTAGACAAGAGTGCCTTTTTTAAGATCATGGTTGAAACACTAATGAATGCTGAGAACTTTGGGTTTGACTGATTCTAGAATATTCTTTACAACAATGGCTATTGTGTAATAAGCATCCTATATACTCAAACTTTGCTTCTAATTCTTGAGATAAGTTGTGCACATAATGTACCGCAAGTTGGCAATTGTGAATATCTATTGTTCTTTCAACTGTAGAAATTTGGACAATAGCAGTTTTTAAATGCAAGCGTAAGTACGACTGTGTGACTTTATTTCATCTTACACAGAGATTGCAATATGTATGTATGTATGTATGTATGTATGTATGTATGTATGTATGTATGTATGTATGTATGTATGTATGTATGTATGTATGTATGTATGTATGTATGTATGTATGTATGTATGTTTAATTGTTTCCTAATAATAATGGCCTACACATATATTATCATCGTTATCGTTTACTAATACAGGTCTAGAGACAAATAATCGAAGACTTTTCCGTTCTCAATGAGACCACAACTTGTGTAAAAAATCAAAAAGGTCTTAGCTGTCTTTTGGTGGCGCCTGTATTGGCAATGTTGGCCCAAAATGGTTTTGGCTCCCCGTGACCAATAGTGTCCCTACCCATCCCCTTTTGTACTCTACCAGTTTCCTTTGACCTTTTTGTTTTTGCTTATTTTTATATATGTTATTCTTTATTTATCTGTATTTTTGTCAAGGAATATTCAAATAATATTCTGATATATCTATTTGTAATCATATATGTTATTTCAAGGTCATATTCGTTATTCTAAATTGACAAGCGCAACAATTAGCCTCCTGTGAGATATATGCATTTTATTTGTCGATAAAACGCTTGAGTTCTCCGATACAAAATTATCAATAATTATGGTAGTGTTGCTTGCTAAAGATTTCAGATTTCTATAATTTCCGTACCTCGTTGCTAATTAATAACTGAGGGGAAAAGAACAGCCATTCCTGCAAAATGAGGCGTTTGGAGAACAGTAGTAGCTGTAATGGCTGCACCTCAGACTAGTTTAGCATTGCAGCTAGTTAGGGACTTCTAGGATAGTCACATATCTAACCAGAAGTGCCCACGTTCGCAGTATTTAAAAGGAATGCGGCTGGTATACTATATTAGAAGTTTGAAAATCATACAAACTGTACTTATCATAGAATTACATATAATCAATCATTCACCAAGTGGTTTAAATGGACCGTTTCCTCCTTTGGTGGGAGAAACGACAAAATAAAATTTACATGGTCCATATGACTTCACTAGATTAAATAACTTAATTAAAATAACAAAATAAATTCTGTTCTCATATGGAATACCTAATCCAAAAATGTAAAAGCAGAAAGCCATTTCTTAAAATTTAAAAAGGATATTATGCAACAAAACAATAGCGTTCCTTCTTGTCCTTATGATCGCAAATATCCATTATTTATAAGCAGGGGCCGACAACAGTGTAGCAGCATGAAGAAAGATCAGTATAAGAATTACCTAATACGTAGTACATCATGCAACTGTGCGATTGAATCAGAAATTGTATTTCATTATGTGTTCATCTGTACTCAATAAGTTCAAAAGCAAATTTCAATGCTTAGTCGTAACGAAAGGTTTCTTCAGATCGTTACACACAATTTTCTATTTGACTCACCTGAATTCGAAGCTTGTAACATTGGAATATCTTTTAAGTTGTTTCATAAGTATATTAAGATTACAAGACGTGATATTATTTTTTCATTAGATTCCATATTTAAAGGATTGTAATGTCTCGGACAGAACAATGACCAATCGATAGTTGATGTCAGTACCTTACATAATAAATGCTATTTTGTCTAAAGTTTGGTAAAAGTGATTACTTGCCTGGATAACTTGTTTGTTTTTTTTTTAAACAGCACTATGTTATTCATAGTTACAAATTGTTTACTTATTTTCTGCCCCTCTCATTTTTATTTGTATCATTATATTTGTATGGGAAAGGGTTCATCTAGTGTTGTTAAAAATGTGTTGCAATATTCTTTTGCATAATTTAACCCAAACGGTATGTTTAAACCAAGTTTGATATTCGACATTTGCATCCGTTGATTCTTTTGGATAGCAAACATTTATTGGGTTAAACATACAAGAGGTAATGACACATTTGTACTGTGCAAAGAATACGACATTATTTTTTCATCAAAGAACTTTTCTAAATAAAATAGATTCTGGAAGTGTGTGGGCTCTAAATTATGATATCAGGATGAAGCCGGGTTGGTGTATGATTGCACATACTTCGCGAATCCACTGAAAATAAAACACTGAATGGGAGGTTTATTTATAATATAATAGAACGATGAATGAATCAGGGACCATACTCGTGCGCATAAAGTCGAACATTAGATTTAGCTAAATGATGCGCATTGAGTTCAACAACTGATTTTAAAAAATGGTGTCGTTCCTGAATGGAACTAATCAGTCCATGAAAATTCAGCGAGTAATTAATCAATAATCAACGTATGGAATTTATAACCAAAAATAGCCATGTATAATAATAATAATAATAATAATAATAATAATAATAATAATAATAATAATAATAATAATAATAATAATAATAATAATAATAATAATAATAATAATAAATGTATAGAATGTAAGTACACTTATGAACAATGCACGATTCAGTTGCCAATGTATGTATTATTGATTTTCACTTATTGAATAATAATGATTAAAGAATGAAACAAATCATCAATCTCCGACTACTTTGTGAGAAATAACTTCATCAAAAAACTTATACCATGGTTTCTGTAGATTTCAAAAAGGCCTTTGACTAGGTATGGCATGCAGCCTTATGGGCAGCTATAAGTAAAACATCAACTCAAACCTGATGTAGAGTTTTGAGCACCTGTATGACAAATCCAAAAGTGTTGTTCTAATCAATGGCAGCAGAGGGGAGTAGTTTAGAACAACAGTTGGCGCGAGAGAAGGCTGTATACTGTCACCTACACTCTTCAACATTTTCCTGGAAATGATTATGGAGGATATCTTGCATGACCACGAGGGCACTGTCAACATCGAATGAAGAACAATCACCAACATTCGCTTCGCAGAGGATATTGATGATTTAGCAGGAGATAAAAAAAATACTGGCTGACTTGGTTGAGCGCCTCGACACATCCTCTACAGCATGCGGTATGGGGATTAGCGCCGAAAAAAACAACAAATTGATGAAAACCAACACCAATGACATCAATGCAGAAATAAAGGTCAGAGGAGAGAAGCTGGAAAGAGTCAGAAGCTTCAAGCACTTGGGATCAATTATCACAAACGAGGGTTTCAAACCAGATCTACTTTGAGGGATTGCCCAGACAAGAGCAGCAATAAAATGGTAGAGACCAATATGGAAAAATACCAACATTGTTTTTGGTTCTAAACTAAGGCTGATGCGCTTGATTGTCATATCCATCTTCTGTATGACTGTAAAACATGGACGCTCACATCAGATCTACAAAGAAGGATTCAAACCTTCGAAATAAGATGCTACTCCAAGATCATGGGCATCTCATACATTGACTACCTAACCAACGAAGAAATCAACCAAATAATTCAACGAGCCATTGGATCCTATGAAGACCGCTTGACCACTGTAAAAAAAGCGCAAACTGAAGTGGTACTGTCATGTCTGAAGATCATCTGGAATGGCAAAAACAATCTTGCAAGGCACAGTGCAAGGGGTCAGAAGGAGGGGCAGACAGCAAAAGAGGTGGAAAGACAACACTAAGGAGTAGACATACATGGGTTTAGAGATTCCCAAAGGGCAGTAGAATACAAGGAAAGACAATCAATTATTGTGCCCTAACGAAAAACTAGGTTAAGGGATTGATGATGATGATGATGATGATGATGATGATGATGATGATGATGATGATGATGATGATGATGATGATGAAAGAATAAAACACATCCATCTTTTGGCGTCTGGCTAAATAGTACGAGGTATTTCCTCTTCCACAATTCTTATCAAATGGTCAAGGGGACACACAGCATGGCCCTCTCCTCCCAGTCTCCCAAAGGATTCCCCGTGAGTCTAGTTATTCACTGCAGACCCATTGGTCTCGAAGTTTTGGTCTTTCATTGAGAGTGAACCAATATCATTTCTCCTTGTCAACGTTGCCATCGACCGCAACATACAGGTTACATGAAACTCTTCATTTCTAAAACTCCCCATTACACAAAACATCTCTGCTCTGAGCATTTACTTCCGTCAAAGCTATGGGCGTATCTATTTAAACATAATCAATATCTGCTTTGGTAGGGCAGAGCTCTCTGTAAGATATATTTCCTCATGACGTTTTGTTTGTTCAGGAATCAGCCCATAAATTGAACAGTTACCTGAAAAACTCGTAATGTAATAATACAGTCAGACTTTATACTTACTTTGGTTAAGGTGAAATCCACGGTAAGAGAACTCGAGGTAATCTGTTTTCTCATTGCAGTTATTTTGCTCGTGCAGCAACGGGGTGAAAGCAATTCGTCATTTTGAAATAGCATCAACGAGTAACTCTGTACATTTGTATTTATATTTAATGTATGAACATTAAGTAAACACGATTTCGTCACAATATTCTGTAACGGACCAACCATAAATAAATTGGCAAAATTTTGAATATATAATTAGATAAACATTTGATATGCAAGGCATTACAAAGCTCACGTGGAGCTAAATTGCTTTCGAAATCAAACTACACACGCGTATATGGTCCTCCAGTTTGCAACCAAATATGTGTTTTGCGTTCATTTAATTTTCTTCGGTATTGTTTAGGGATTCTTTTTGTTGTCGTAAAACGGTATTGTTTAGGGATTCTTTTTGTTGTCGTAAAACGGTATTGTCTAGGGATTCTTTTTGTTGTCGTAAAACGGTATTGTTTAAGGATTCTTTTTGTTGTCGTTAAACTGTTGATATGCCTCTTACCAAAACTAGACTGTATTTATATTATTTGCAAATGGTCTAAACTATATTTGTTTGCCAATATTTTGACCATATGTTCAATATAACAACAAGAAAAAAACTTTTTCTTCTGTATAACACCAAGATAAAAGTGTGCAGACAATCCTTCAATTGTATGGAAAACACATCTACTTTCTACGTCTTTGTCTTTGTCATAGAGAGGGTCTCGAATAGAAAATGATTTAATATTGAATTTATGAAACGAGTTGAATAATATCCAACTTTGTGAGCCTTGGCGATAGAAAGGTGACATTATTTAACGAATTTCTTAAATTTAATATTAAATCATAACCCATTTAAAATTCTTTTTATCACAGTGTTATTTCAGCAGAAATTTGGATAGAAAGATGAACGATAATTCATTCATTCTGATATACGCTGTACCTTTCATTTTTTGTGCGTAAAAATAGTCCCAAAGTTGAAATCTTAATAGCATATTATACATTTTTGCTAACTATAAATAAAAGTATAATCGTTCATCCAAATTAAAAGAAGATTTTACAAAAAACAAAAACATTTGTAAACACAAAATGCTTAATGCGTGAGATGTCACATTGTTGACACTGTTGTACAATACCGGTTTGAGTTGGCTAATACACAACACAATGCCAGTGTTTATGTTGAAATTCCACATCTCAACTAAACATTACAGTGTTGTGATATATTTGTGAAAAGATTACTGAATGCAGAAATACGCATATTTACTGTAATGTATTGGTGACGGCATATTTGCAGTATTTGGTTTTGAACTTTGGACTGTACAGAAGACGTAAATAAATCTCTTGTTGAGTCGGACTTGCATCACATATTTACCGAGTAAAAATGCTGTGGATGGATAAAGTTCTGTCAGTTGGGGAGGTTTATGTCTACACAACGCTTGTATATAGATTGGATTCCATGCCACATATAAACCGCCCCATAATCCATACACCCACCTTAGCTATCTTCTGAGCAATACCAGTAGTTTCACTTCTTGTTATTCTCCTTGCCTTGGTTGTTTGCCAATTTTCATATTACGATATGATATACGTAACATACGAAATCCCGGTGGAGGTAAATTGGCTATATTGAAACAGACAAGACCATTATCCCCTAGTTCCCTATCACAGGACCAATAAAGAAATGGCGGCAAAACTTTTCAATGAAACCAAAAACTTCCAGAAGGCAGGCTTATTAATGTTTTCCTACGATCGCAGCCAATCAGTAAAGATGATACTGCATATTAATTTCATGGTCTTATTTAGACCAATCAGAACCCCATAAAGTGATATGGTAACGTATGGTAAAGTATGGTGTATCGAAGATTACTTATGTTAATCGGAAGCAGACAAATCTCTAGACGAGTGAAAAATTGTTTTAAAAACATAAGAAAAAGAATTTTTTTAAAAAAAATACATTTTTAAATTTTAAAAAAATATAATTGTGCAAATCCTAACAAAATAGAAAACAATAAAACAAGCCAAAAATAAGATAGCACAATCAATACAAATATGGCAGGAGGGCCTCCCTAAATGGTCTTCAAAGATCAACCAGGAAGAGCATCCTCCAAAAAAATGTATACACACCATTCGAATTAAGATAATCTCAGCCCCTGGCTTTCTTTTAGCGTATGTCTAATATCAGAGCCCCAACATATTCTCAATTAGGGGTAAACTATCCTAAAGACGTTTCCCTTTGAATAACAACTCTTCGGCTTTATATAGGAAATATAATGCTCGATATTTCAAATTTCAGATTTTTACCATGTTATTGGCTATTTCATTCTACGCAAGGTCGCAAGCTTTGATCAATGAATCCTATTGTGACGGTAATATAGTTACAAACTGCTTCATTGAATGAAAAGGCCTTTAATTTTCTAAGATATTTCGGAGTGTTGGTTTGCTTCCATCAAGAACACGGCATTTAATCGAACAATCAGACTGATGTTAGCTTTTCTTACCGACGGGAGAATAATGGGTGTTCATGAAATTAAATATCTGGATCCTGGGTTAGTCTTGGAAGATTATATTCAAGTTCTCTGGAAATGTTGCTTTTATTAATATTGATTTCCTCAAAAACTGAATATAGCCATATAGATTTCATTGTTAACATTCAATGTTCTTAATTCTCATGGGATGACCCGTTAAATAGAACATTTTCTGCTACATCCTATATCACTGAAAACTCCAGGCAACGGTACCTCATGTGTAGAAACTTTGAAGAGTTTAAGGTATAAATTCACGTTATTATTGTGCAATATAAACTTTTTTTTAAAAAAAATGGAATTGATATTAATTAACATTGCGTGTATGAATGTTTGATTCGGAAATATTCAAACTATTTCTTCGTTCATACTGGAATTCCATATATTTATTATTTATAATAAAAATATGGTTTTGAATTTAGTGTCCCAATTTAAGTGGTACTAGATACAGAGTCCAACAGTTCATGTCCTGTAGTTATAGGGACAAATGTCATTTGTTTGTATAGATATTACATGCTTTATAATGCTCCTACGGATGGAATTTAAGTGGCATGGAATATTGCTATGGATAGCGTTGAGTGTAAATCGTATACAGTCAAATCTACCAGTGTGAATGCTGTCAACATTGCACCGTATAAAACTATCACTATCAACGGCATTGCCAGCAATGTTGATGCTCATATAACACAAGTGATTACCGAGAACTTAGGATACTCGGGCCATTTTACAGTTTGTCCAGTAGTAACCAGGGTTGGTCAACAAGGCTCATATTCCAAAGTTCAAGTCAATCTTTGCAATATGTCTGCCAAATGTGTGACAGTATATAAATTTGATGTATGTATCCTAAGTGAAGTCAAAGTGGTTGACCACATAGCTTATGATTTTTCCCCCAGGAGGTCAGAAAACAGTTCACATTCTACTCTGGAAGATCTGAAGGTTCAAATCAACATGTAAAATCTGATCACAAAGCAACTGGATAGACACAGACAAATATTAAGCAAATGGGACGGCGTATTTTCGAAGCCGCCCACAGACGTAAGAAAAACTGACATTATCAAGTATAAAAACAGTACTCAAAGAAGTGATACGGGACAAGAGTTCGTACTCAGTAACAAAGAAAGGAGTAAAAGCCAACAGGCTTTGTATATTTGAACAAAACAATTTATTTTCTAGACAACAATGTAAAAATTGGTAAATAGGACTTACAGTTTGTGAATATAATCCAAACTTTGATCCTATGAATGAAAACACAGTCATATCACTAAATAGACCTATCAGAATCCATGTTCGATTCCCGACGACGAATTACAAAGGTAGGAAGTGATAACATCAGATGTGGTTCAGTGTAAGAATATCAACAATTCCTCACTTGAATCACAGTCTTTGTTTCTGAATAATTCCAGAATACATTTCCATGAAAATCTTTCAGACGTTTTATAAAAACGTCAACTTGTTGAGTTTCCATGGAAACAAATTGTTAAATCCAAAAATCAAATGATGAACAAACAATCTGGCAACAAATAAAATAAATACACCTTTTTCCTTCAAGATGTTAGAATGACTCTGCCTGAAGAATATTAAAATGCGTATTTAAAACCCTAAACATAGTTTCAAGTCTCGATAGTTTGGTCATGTGGTCTCTTATTACAATAAATTTAGCACGTACGCCAGTTTGTCCCCATTTAAGAACCAATCTTAAGAGAATGTTGTTTACATATGGTGATCACGCAAAGAAAGTATGCCCCTGATACAATTTATAATTTTGGCACTTACATCTTGTCACTTATCTAATCAGTTCCTAATCTTTGACTTCCCCTATTTATATGAAAAGACAAAGTGCATAAATGTAGCAAACATTAGCCACTGAATTGATCCGAATCGTCAGATGCTTACTTAAACGGTCCTAATTCGGGGAAGGTGAACATGATGGAGATAAGCAAAACAAGCGCTATGCCTGCGGACAAATGGTATACAAAATCCTAACTCTTCCTCACAATTTTATTAGTATTGTAAAAGTACTTTACAGTCTTCATGGGTAAGGAATATCTACCAAGAAAGAAAATATATTAGCATTTGGGTATTATGGTACTAAACAGGCGTAAAATAAAAAAAGAAATTAACCCACTAAAGTACCTGTTACTCAAAAACAGACACCTTTTTCCAATCGAATACGTTTGATCCAAATCAGTTGTTGAATCCTAAGATAAAGCCTTCATTCACTTTTAAAGAACGAAGACAAAATTTCTTAATTATACGAGGTCTGATCTCTTAAAAACGCATGCTGCATTATTATTGTATGTTAAGCCAAACATAAGTCTTTTTCTCAGATCCAATCTTGTCATTTCACACCACAAATTTTTAAATCGATATTCACTTGGAAAAAGCAGTAATTATAAAAAATAATTAAGATACAATTATCATAGATTTGACAATGTAGGACGTCAGATTGTATTCTAGGATAACTTGGTATACGTTCCTTATATATAAATACAATAAACAAAACATTCTTCACAGCGAACTTAGTTAACTGTCATCGCTGATTGGCGTCATTTTTAAAGCTTGTCATTATTTTATATTGCAGTAATCGTTTACGTTATTAACGGCAACATCTGTATTATATTCCGCCTCCTTAAGTTCACACAATTGTTCTGTTCTGATTCAGATATAACTCTAATGATTGACATGATAATACGAAATTGCTTAATTGACAAGGCTTTCGTTAGGCTGCTCATTTTGCAAATCCGCCTTACCCGGATTTATTGACATTAAACACAAGAAAGAACACGTGAACATGTTTTCCTTAGGTGGCGCTCACCAGTTATTATGTACTTTTGAGAGAGTGATGTATGTAAGGTGAAGTTGTTTGCATTTTAAACATGCACAGTGCAGAGAATGTTGGCATACCTATATACTACTTTCATATAATGTGGATGAAATTTCTTTGGATATTGTACTTTTGGAAATTTTAAATGATCTTGGGACACTGCTAACTAAAAAGACTGCTCCCTTGTGCTCCAAAAATCAACCTAAATTTTTCTAAAGTACACTATTCTTGGCAGCTATTAAAATATGGAAAATGAATTTTTCCAAACTAGATAATACCAGCTTCTAAAAGTGCAATGACTGAATTACCAAATACATAAAATGTAAAAAAAGTTATCGGCTCTTTTTTTTTTTACAATTTACCTCTGAAGTTCGAGAAATGAAAATGAGCAAGTAGAGCTAGCACGTTTTTGAAAGGTGCACATCTGGAGTAAGGCCAAGCTGTATATTCTCTAACCCATATTGCACCCATCAATCATATATCAAAATAAAGGGAATTAAAGGTTCTTTGAACAACACCTAAGATAGACAAAGTCTCTTTTAAATAACCAGTATAACTAGTGAGGAAACACGGGGAAACTCTTTTTCTTTAAAATTTTAAACCTATGCTAAATACGAAACTGTAGAGCGCCACCTTAAAAACAAATATAAACATTTATGAAATTATTTTTCTTATTTTCATATTATTATGTATGATGTTCTGAGTAAAATGGTACATTAACAATGATTACATTCATGAAAATAAGCTAATTATGCTTATTTTTGCTCTAGTTGCTCTAGCATACATAATTTGATATGAGGCATGTTTGGATGAGTAGTGACCTTCATTATGGGGAAATTAGAAGTCTTAGAATATAGGAATAAAGTCAACTTAAATTGAAAAATGTTGCATTAAGTAAAATAAATCCATAGTGAAAATGTTTTATTTCATTTATTTGCAATGAAATTAAAAATTAAATGATAACAAAGCAAATTTGCTTTCTTCCATATCAAAGAATTAGTTAATATTTACCCTTTGACCTTTGACCTTTATGAACCTCACCTGTTATATCCCTTTTATAACTGTAAAATTTATTGTTGACATCTAAGGAATAAATATGGCTAGTTTCATGTTCCTGTCTATCAGCATAACACTGGTTGCTATGTTGACAAAATGCAATGCGAATTTTTAAAATAGTTCACTTTTTATCATAAGGGGGGGGCTGTACCGGTTTAAGACTCTGACTCTAATAAATGCTATTCTGAGGGGGAAATACATGACAATTATTACAAAGGACTGTTTTGATGCTTGCTACTTAAATATTTCAGTCGTACAATCAAAATTAAATCATACAATAATAATACCTATATTCTCTTTATGGTGGCGCTCACCAGTTATTATGTACTTTTGAGAGAGTGATGTATGTAAGGTGAAGTTGTTTGCATTTTAAACATGCACAGTGCAGAGAATGTTGGCATACCTATATACTACTTTCATATAATGTGGATGAAATTTCTTTGGATATTGTACTTTTGGAAATTTTAAATGATCTTGGGACACTGCTAACTAAAAAGACTGCTCCCTTGTGCTCCAAAAATCAACCTAAATTTTTCTAAAGTACACTATTCTTGGCAGCTATTAAAATATGGAAAATGAATTTTTCCAAACTAGATAATACCAGCTTCTAAAAGTGCAATGACTGAATTACCAAATACATAAAATGTAAAAAAAGTTATCGGCTCTTTTTTTTTTACAATTTACCTCTGAAGTTCGAGAACTTAGTAGTTCAATTGTCTTGCCTCTTGTATTTATATACAGACAATATAACGTTCTTTAAAATTATCTCTATCTGCACGCGCATCACTCCAGAGAAATGCAGATGCGTAGATGCATGGGTGTGACATAAAATAGATAAAGAACTATTGAAGTAAAATGTGAAAGGAGAACAATTCTGCTACATTGCAAATACCATACTTTAAAATTTGGGTGCCATTAGTATACCTTCAGGTATCAAAATTGACTTGAATAACGGTTATAGGAAGCAGTTCTCTATCATATCCTACACCTGTGAAATAGCTTTATCGTTTTAAAGATTGTCTCTAATCTATGGATGACGTTCAAAAAGGTTTGTTTAATATGGTGCCCACATTTGCTGGCGGCTGATCATAACATATTCTGGTTGAAATCTACCAAATAGCTTCTAGCCAATTATGAAAAGAACCATACCATACGTCCGTTTGTGATCGACACTGGTGATTAAATATGGATTTACCTTTTGAACCTGATTTAAAAGGATATAATAAAGTTTTTGGATCGGAATGAAAACGCATGGACCACAACTGTCAAACAGTATACCGGCTGTAAAGAGAATTTTGTATGGATTATTTTACATTTAAAAATAGTGCTATCACACAATATTTATGGGTAAAGAAACTTAGTCCCTATCTTAGGTCCGAGTGTCTCTCTAATGCCAATTCATATAGTCCTTAAAGTATCTCCTAAAGTAATATATAAGTATTTAATCACACAGTTAATTCAGCATATTGTTCAAATGTAGACGATGTAGAAGCACTGTTAAAAGATCAATTTGTTTCGGGATAATATGTTTTTTAACTGAATGTGCTGGACTACTTTTAAAAAAAATGTGTTAATATTTTTCTAATGCGCGGTGGTGGTGCATGTGTTTCAATAATAAAAAATTCAACACATCAATTTATTCTAATTTATAGATTGTTCAAATTATTTAAAATAAAATTACACTCGGCTGTATGAACCAAATACAAATTTCTTCACTTTCCTTTGTTTGAGGATTAAATGACTAAGATATACTATGTCTAAAAAGGTTAACAAAAATAGGTAATTTGGTTCTGTAAAAGTGGATGTAAGTTGGGGTGCTTAATGCTCTTTCTCAGCGCGAGGGAAACCTGGGTCAAGACTAGTAAGAACCGCCGACTATCCAACCCCCGAAACTATTCGCAAGATTTTAGATTCTATGAAAAGTACACAATGTCTTAAAGAGCAATCTTAAAAGAGAACCCCTTGAATTCATACATTTTTATTACAGAGCAATCACTATAGACATAATGAAAACGGACGATACGGATGATGTTTCGTAATTATTCATTCAACATTTACATGGCAAACTTGGAGAAGAAATAAGTATACTAGGAGCTTTACATGATTCAATATCTGACATTGTACAGACTTCTATATTGTACCTTAATTTGGGTTTGAAGCATAAATAAATTATATTGGAGCTGAAAATAAAGATATTATGTTTTTATACAGTAGGATATACATTAAATAAACTACGGGATTATGCAGACATATTACGCCAATGCAATAGAGGTAAATACAGTAATTGGTTTAATAGCTGTCCAGTGCAAATAGACTACACATGGATATTTAAAACTGATATAATGTTATGAATATTGGAAAGGAGAAACATTGGAATTTCGCGGAATTTTGTGCCCAAAGATGCATCGCACTGGTTTATTTTCTTCTGCCAGGAGTGTATGAGATGCAATGATTTATTTTATCCTTCCTGGAGTGTATGCCATACGCTAGTTTATTTATTCCTGTCTGGAGTATGCGTGATACAATCATTTATTTAATCTTGCCAAGAATGTATGCCGAACAATAATTAATTTATTCCGGTTTGCAGGGCCCCGACTGGCCATGTGGTCTAAAGTGCTGACCCTTACGAATCACTCTCATATCACCTCTGTCTGCGTGAGTTCGAGTCAAGACTCGGCTAACGTGGTTAAGTAAGAAACCTGCTTGTAGCTTCTCGTGGGTCGGTGGCTCTTCCCGGGGTTTTCCTGGATTCTTCCTCCACTATTAATACTGGCCGCCATGAATAGCATATCTTGTGCTAAAAAATGACGTTAAACCATATAACAACAACATATTCTTGTTTGAAGGGTATGCGAATCATTGATTTGTTTAATCTTGTTCGAAGGGTATGCGATATCATAATTCGCTTAACCCTCATCGGAGTGTACACTTAACCATGATTTGCTTAATCCAGCTCGACGTATACGCGATAGCAGGATTTGTTTGATGATGCTGAAGTGCATATTAGATATCATGTTAATTCTTCCCTAAGTTTATGATATACCATGATTTTTTAATCCTGACAATTAAGTATTCTGATTTTGTCCCCTCAATCATTTTTTTTTAAAGCAGTCAAGTGCTTTTGACCTGCTTCACTGCACCGACTCTTTTCTACTGTGTTATGTATCGGCCCGTTCCAAGTAGCACAAAGTAAGATTGAAGACAACAAGCTTTGTAAATTTTAACAAAAGTAATTCATTTACCTAGAAAACATGAGAAAAAAAATGCAAATATATGAAACATACTTACGATTGACGAAAAAGATCCATATTGTTTGTTCTAAAGATATAAAACACATAATTCCTGTGAACAGTTCTAAATTGACACAGTCTGAAGGTCAGTTCCGGTCAAAGATGGCGGATGATGACGTCAGACGAAGACTAAAACAAAATCCCGAATTTACACAGTGAAGTACAGTTTGTATTGTTCAGTTTCAATTTAGAAGATTTTCCGATAATGTCTTTGTCCACACCAGTAGTGTTGTTCTCCAGGAAAATAATTATTTAGAATAAAGACGTTTCTAACAACATATTAAATCCATGCCAACATAATCATATTAATAATTACATTTAAAGAAATGAAAATGAAATTAAACGATTTATACAGAAATCATTCCTTAACACACACACACACACACACACACACACACACACACACATGCACACACAGAGAGACATAAACACACAAACGTCAACTACAGGATCGTAACAATGATTAATTAGAACTTTTTTGAATGGTATGCGATACCATAATTTGCTTAACCCTCATTGGAGTGTACACTTTACCATGTTTTGCTTAATCCAGCACGGTGTTTACGAGATAGCATGATTTGTTTGACGCTGCTAGAAGTGCGTACTAGATACCATGTTAATTCTTCTCGCAGATTTTGATATACCATGATTTGTTTAATCCCGACAATTGAGTCAACTAATTTTGTTCTCTAAAAGATTTTTTTAAACAGTCAAGTGCTTTTGACTTGTTTCACTGCATTGACTCTTTTCTACTGGTACTCCTTTTATATTTTAGTTGTATCTAATTAATTCTCATCTTATCTATCTGAGACACATGACATGTAATATGTCTTGTGTAAATGCTTTTCTCAACAATCGTACTGTTGGCTTGTATTATTATTTAACAAATTCTTATCTTTCTTTCAGCTTTCACTTTACACCCTGTCTAAAAAGGTTCTTTGTTTATCAAACTAGTTACTAAAAGAGTGTTTCAGTCTGGGTAATATGTATATGTACTCGGTTAGTCTATTTCTTTACATCTAATGAGTAAGCAGATAGCATAATTTCCATCAATGTGAAATTAAATATTAAATTGATCTAAAATATTTGCAAGCTCAAAATTGATATAAATTGTGTATCAACCGGATTCCTTTGCATCAGTTCTACAGTGTTCACTCTCAGCGTGTAATAAGTTTTAATAGATTCACTAAATATAATTAGTTTGCTGTTTACTTTTTTCTCAGCCGGACACGTAATGTATAAATCTGAAGATATTTTCATACAGCTTGCTCTGTTTTCTTTCACCTTCATTATAGCTTTATGGCATCAATTTATTTTAATATTTTGTTAAATCATTTAAGTGTCTTCATCTCAGGCAGCGTTTATGTGTAAGCTGTTTTTTTTTTTGTTCAATCATGATGTGTTTTCAACTCTGTCAGCGTTTATGTGTAAGCTGTTATTTTGTTCAATCATTCGGTGTTTTCAACTCTGGCAGCGTTTATGTTTAAACTGTTGTTTTGTTCAATCATTCTGTGTCTTCAACTCTGGCAGTGCATTTGTGCAAGCTGTTCTCAACTTAGCATTGTATCCGTTAAATCCTTCACCATGTTTCTTGCCCCTTTATTGTTTGATTCAATCTCTTTATTCAATTCCCTTTGAAGAACTTTTAGTTTAGACTCCATTAGATTTCCATTGACTGTATTAAAGTTCTCCATTTCACTTTCTAAAGTGTCAGTTTAATTAATTATCGTCTCTTCAATTGACGTACATAATTATAGATAACAGTTATAGCATTTGCATTTCGTACCCTTCTTAGTTATAAGAGGCTTTGCAAGGACTCCTGGTAGAATTCGGGGTCTTTCGTTACCTGCTTTTGGTCAAGTACGGCAAATGATAATGTACCTAATCTCCTTATAATCAATTCTCTTGCATATAGAAGGGTGTTACATTTATCCTGATTTATATATCACAGCCAAGGAGGAGAGTATCATCCGGTAAAACTCCTGCTATTTTCCTAGTAGTTTGTTGGTCATGAATGACAGCCGTAGGTTACGTAGTTAATCATTGAGAAATTCATGTGCATATAATAAAGGCCTCTAAGTTTTGCTACTGCATGAAATAAAACCCAGTTTATTGAATCTCAGCTTGTCTCCTACAGGACTTAATATTGTTAACCCCCAGTATGTTGCGGTATCTATACATTTTTGTGGAAATACTATATTATCTGTATCAAATCATTCTAACAGACCTGACATATTGGTTTAGTCACAAGTAATTATTGGACCTAGAGCAACATCATCATACATGTTTGCTCCAGTGTTAAAGAAAATAAATTAGGACCTCAATTACCTTTTAAGATTTTTCTCTACCGTGTACTATCAATAAAATTTGCATCGTCGACGAGAGAGAGAGAGAGAGAGAGAGAGAGAGAGAGAGAGAGAGAGAGAGAGAGAGAGAGAGAGAGAGAGAGAGAGAGAGAGAGAGAGAGAACAACATCCAGTGCATCCCATGACACATATTTAATTTATACTGAAAACATATATTCCTGAATTACAGTAAAATTCAATAACTATGTTAGTTTTATCATTGATTCCTTTTCTGATGAAGCGAAAGACCTTTCCATTTGCCAGGAAACTATATTCATTCTGCGAATGAAGAGAAAGGTACGATTAACATACAGACGGTTAAAAATTGTTTTCTCTTTTGCCTACTTAAATCTATCAAACTGTTAAATTCTGGAAAACCTCTTTCTGTTGAAAAATAATTCACTTGTTTTTTACTTGTGGGCGATGGATCACAATTCGTAAATGAAACATAAAATTAAATAAAATAAAATAAACGCTTTCATTCCACAGCAAATTTCCAGAAGATTTATAAAGAAATGAAAGCATCCCGAATGAATGTATCTGCAATACTTCACTCTTGCTCTTCCAATCGCCAAACTATTTTACACTTCTGAATCACTCTTTTTTTGGACAAAAAATAGTCGCGAGTCATTGAACTAATCATATTTTGATAAAACAAAATACCCCAAAATACTGGACTATATTCTATAAACTTGAATGTGCATTGAAAGAGCGCAAGTTATTCTGAACATATATGTACCATATACAGAGCGTCACAAGCTAAAATGTCATAAACGCATCAACATTTACAGAGGTGACAGAAAAAAAATTGCGTTCAACAATAATGTAACAATCCGGAAATGAAGTGATTATTTATAGTTGTTTACAGGTTTGGATGGTATAGTGGTATCGTAAAATTAAGTCATTTAACATATTAGCATAATAAAAGTGTTGATTTGTCGATTTCTAACATAAAAAACAGATACGAGGGTTATAGAAAAGATACAGGTATACAGATATAATTCAGCGATGATGACATGCATTATGCATCACAATAAAAAAACAAAAGAATACGCTTGACGGTAAACAGTACAGCAGGAAGAAGACACACGCTACATACTGGATGAAAATAAATATTCAGACTGCTATCTGGATAATACTTCAGTAAAACTCCAAGTACTCGTGAATTTTGCAATGTCGATTTGCAGCGATCATACAAAAGTAAAGTAGGATTCATGGGAACGATATGACGAATTTTTCTGAACTTCATCTCTATGCGAACTATACCTGATTCAAATGGATGTACAAAGCCTTTATATTGGTTCAACTCACAGAAAAGAAGAAATAATTTCAGGGACACCTACTGATTTATTCACGCGGTTTCATAATATTTTCTTAAATATAGTTATGCTTCTTTGTTTTGGTTCTCGTAGATTCAATATCACTGTGAAACTATTTTTAATGAACTTCACATCATACAGGTATGTATAACGATATGGGTCAATAGGGCAAGGAGAAAACACACTGATTAGCGAGGCAAAGATTTTATTGGTCTGGTCTGGAGAAAGACGTGAATTACAAGGCGGAGTCTTGCGAAAGCAGAAAGACTCCGTTTCGGCCAATATCTGAATTGAGCCCAATTAAAACCACTCGCCATATGCAAAGACATTTTGTCACTGGAGCGGTATAAGAAATGGTTTACCAGTATCTTAGTGATAACTGATCATTTTGCCAGGTGTACTCAGGAAGTTACTTTCTGCAACCAAATGGCTCAGCTCACCCCTATCGCCTTCTGTGGGCACTTTTTTTCTCGATATTACAGTTTTCCGGAATGGCTTTCAATGATCAGCGACGTAATTTCGAGGATAGGGTTATAAATAAGCCATGCAAATTAGAGGACGTACAGAAGTCTCTCTCCTCCCCATTTCACCCACATGCCTGCGAGTTCTTCAATGGAACGCTCTTAAAAATGCTAGGAACACTGGAGAAAGCAAAAACAAGATTGGAAGGCGTACATTGCTCCAATTGTCCATGCATACAGTACTGATAAGCATAAGTCTACTGGATTCTCAGCCCATTTTCTTATGTTTGGGTGGCATTCCCATCTTTCGGTTGACGCCTATCTGAGTACAGCATCAGATTGTGCTGAGGCTTCTGCAGAGCCTCACACGTACGCGGAAAAGATGAAAGACCGCATCTAATTTACTTACACAGCCGCGGCGAGGGAGTAAAAAGCAATAGTCATGTTAAGAACAATTTCAGGTACGATCTGAAGGTCAGAAAGTCCAAACTTGAAGTAGTGAACCTATCTCTAATGCGCAGTATTGGAGTAAATGGAAAAGCAGATCTCGATCTATGATCGATTCAAATATTAGACAGCCTTTTGAAAGCGTAACCTTTCATAATTATAGTTGGTCCAGGCAATATGAAAGTAGTTTAAATGAACCAACAACTCATTTTTCTATCCCCTCATGTTCTTCATATGAGAGCACTCAAATTGGTTACCCAAACGTGTATACCGAAAGGTCAGTGGAACACTCGACCGCATCAGAGGGAGACCAAGAGCGTTAGTCTTTAAGATTAGTCCAGAACGCGCCAGCACCAGAGGTGTCACGGTAAGATTCAGGTCTGCAACCGGTAAGGTGTTCTACCGGAGATCGAAAAGCACCCAACCGGCTAGGGCAGTGGGTGCATTCCCAGACTATTTACTACGAGTGAGTTACTGAGATATATCGTATCTTTTGGGCATTTTTGATTTTATTTAGTAGGTAGGAGTGAGTAATTCTAAAGATCCCATTTTTCCACTCTAACAAAAATGTAGATATAAGGAGACAGTATCTCATCATTATTTAGTTTCAAATTCAGTGGTTTTAAATATAAAAACTTTTTCCAGGCAATTTAAATTATTAAGTTCTGTAATTCTTTTTAATATTTACTTGACCTCCATGTTACTAATGAATATTACTGCGGAATGATAGATAAATGTGGGGGTAGTGGTCTTCCGGGGAGAGTCGGGTAGGTTGAAATCCCTCTGGGGCTGACCTACTGGGACAGTCACGCTAGTATCACTACAGAAGAAAAAGAAAGGGAATTGGTTGTAATAAAAACCGTTCTTCTAGGGTTTTCATTTTAAAATGAAGGAGGATAAACTTTCATATTTTTATTAGTTGTTTGCAAGTCTTGCTTTATTTGAAAAACTGTCATGTATTAATGTTTTTCTTTATTTGTAAAGAGGCGTTGTATTGTATGTGATTGTAAAAGTAAGTACCGTGCATGCGCAACAAATGAAGCATAGCATTAATAAAATCCTTAATTTACAACTTGAAAATATACATACATAATTGCAAAATGGAAACAAAAGTGTGCCTTTATTTTAATATAATACTATACTCAACGAACGTCCACTTGGCTTCCTACGAATACTCATCATTTGAATTAAATCCCACTACAATCAAACATTGACCTTATGAAGGCAATAATTAAAAGAGCATTTGACGGAATGCTCGTCGTCACCCCAAGACAGTAAAATATCACATTGGAGATGTATATAGGAGTTCAACTTCAGCCCCAGGACAGTACGATACTTATCTCTCATATGTATGAGTACACAATATTTCAAACGTCCTTGAATATTCTAACAATTTATAATTTTGGCACTTACATCTTGTCACGTACCTAATCAGTTCCTAATCTTTGACCTCCCCTATTTATATGAAAAGACAAAGTGCATAAATGTAGCAAACATTAGCCACTGGATTGATCCGAATCGTCAGATGGTTAATCAAACAGTCCTAATTCTTGGAAGGTGGACATTAAGGAGATAAGCAAACCAGGTGCTATATGGTATACAAAATCCCAACTATTCCTCACAATTTTATTAGTATTGTAAAAATATTTTACTGTCTGCATGGATAACGAATATCCACCAAGAAAGAAAATATATTGATATTTGGATATTATGGTACCAAACAGGTATGAAAACAAGAAAGAAATTAACCCCACTAAAGTACCTGTTACTAAAAAACTTACACTTTTTTCCACTCGAATACGTTTGATCCAAATCAGTTGTTGAATGCCTTCATGCACCTTTAAAGAACGAAGACAAAATTTCTTAATTATGTGAGGTCTGATCTCTTAATTACGCATGATGTGTTATTATTGTATGTTAAGCCAAGCATAAGAGGCTTTTTCTCAGATCAAATCTTGTCATTTCGCACCACAAATTTTTAAAATCGATATTCACTTGAAAAAGAGCAGTAATTACAAAAAGTAATTAAGATACAATTATCGTGGATTTGACAATATTGGACTTCAGATTGTATTCCAGGATAACTTGATTAACTTTCCTTATATAGAAATACAATAAACAAAAGATTCTTCTTAGTTAACTTAGTTAACTGCCATCGCTGATTGGCGTCATTTTAAAGCTTGTCATTATTTTATATTGCAGTAATCATTAACGTCATTAACGTCAACATCTGTATTATATTTAGCCTCTTCAAGTTCACACAATTGTTCTGTTCTGATTCAGATATAACTCTAATGATTGACATGACAATACGATATTGCTTAATTGGCAAGGCTTTCGTTAGGCTGTTCATTTTGTAAATCCGCCTTACCCGGATTTATTGACATTAAACACAAGAAAGAACACGTGAACGTGATTTTCCTTAGTTGTTCAATTGTCTTGCCTCTTGTGTTTATATAAAAACAATATAACGTTCTTTAAAATTATCTCTAGTTGCACACGCATTACTCCAGAGAAATGCAGATGCATAGATGCATGCGTGTGACATATAAAATAGATGAACGACAGTAAAGTAATATGTGAAAGAAATATAACAATTCTTCTACATTGCAAATACCATACTTTAAAATTTGGTTGTCATTAGTGTACTCTCAGGTATCAAGACTGACTTGAATAACGTTTATAGGAAGCAGTTCTCTATCTGTGAAAAAGATGGTCGTTAATCTATGGTTGATGACGAGTTCTGGATGACCTGTATGTGCGATTAGTTTGCGTGAAGTTGCTTCTATGAAGAGGGCAGTTGCTGAATGTACTCGTATATCTTGAGGATATATCTATTACCACGGACATTACATTCGTCAGCTGTTTTAGTATATTGACGTTGAAAGCTGTGATCAACTTAGTATTATATCCGTTAAATCCTTCACAAAGTACCTAGCCTCTTTATTGCTTTATTCAATCTCATTATTCAATTCTCTTTGAAGATCTTTCAGTTTAGACTCCATTAGATTTCCATTGACTGTATTAAAGTTCTCCATTGCACTTTCTAAAGTGTCTGTTTAATTGATTAGCGTCTCGTCAATTGACGTACACAATTATAGATAACAGTTATAGCATTTGCATTTCGTACCCTTCTTAGTTATAAGAGGCTTTGCAAGGACTCCTGGTAGAATTCCGGGTCTTTCCTTACCTGCTTTTGGTCAAGAACGGCAAACGATAATGTACCTAATCTCCTTATAATCAATTCTTTTGCATATAGAAGGGTGTTACATTTACCCTGATTTATATATCACAGCCAATGAGGAGGGTTTCTTCCGGTACAACTCCTGCTAGTTCCCTAGTAGTTTGTTAGTCATCATTGAGAAATTCATGTGCATATAATAAGGACCTCTAAGTTTTGCTACTGTATGAAATAAAACCCAGTTTATTGATTCTCAGCTTGTCTCCTACAGGACTTAATATTGTTATCTCCCAGTATGTTGCGGTATCTATACAGTTGTGTGGAAATACTATATTATCTGTATCAAATGCTTCTAACATTTCTGACGTATTGATATTACGGTCATCGTTGAGTCACAAGTAATCATTTGCACCAAAGCAACATCTTCATCATGCATGTTTGTTTCAGTGTTAAAGAAAAATATTTAGGACCTTCATGACCTCCGAGATTTTTCACTACTGTGCACTATCAATAAAATTGGCATCGTCGTCGTCGTCTTCGTCGTCAAGAGAGAGAGAGAGAGAGAGAGAGAGAGAGAGAGAGAGAGAGAGAGAGAGAGAGAGAGAGAGAGAGAGAGAGATAACACAACATCAAGTGCAACTCAACACATTTAATTTATGCTGAAAACATATGTTCCTAAATTACAGTAAAATTCAATAACTATGTTAGTTTTATCTTTGGTGCCTTTTATGATGAGTTGGATCAATTTAAGAAAAAATAAACGATGAAACATCGCCTTTTCCATTTACCATTTACCAAGAAAATAGATTCATTCTGCGAATGATTAGAAACGTATAGTTAACATATAGACGGTTTAAAATTGTTTCTCTGTTATCAAACCGTTAAATTCTGAAAAACCTCATTCTGTTGAAAAATAATTCACTTTTTTAGTATTTGTACGCGATGGATCACATTTCGTAATTAAAACATAAAATAAGATGAAAATAAAATAAAATAAAATAAAATAAAATAAAATAAAATAAAATAAAATAAAATGAAAGCTTTCATTCCGCCGGGAAATTCCGCGAGATTTATTATAAATGAAAACATCGCTAATGAATGTATCTACAATTCTTCACTCTTGCTCTTCCAATCGCCAAACTATTCTACACTTCTGAATCACTCATTTCTGGACAAAATAAAATAGTCACGAGTCATTTAACTGATCATATTTTGATAAAACAAAATTCTTAGAAATACTGGACTATATTCTATAAACTTGAATGTGCACTAAAAGAGCGCAAATCATTCTGAACATATATGTACCATATAGTGAATGTCACAAGCTAAAATGTCATAAGCAGATTAACATTAAAGAGGTGACAGAAATAATTTATGCGTTCAACATAAAATCAATAATCCGGAAATGAAGTGATTATTTATATTTGTTTACAGGTTTGGATGGGAGATTATCACGCGGAATTAGAACCTTTTCTTATTTGAACGTAAATTTGAAAGAGTAAGTATACCAGAAAGTGTATGCCAATTAGCCAGTATTGTTTGAACCGAGATTGCTTGAACAGTACATAAGGATTTTAGTTTCTTGCTGGAATACCAAGAGTGAACAAATTGTTTGTGGATATAAATGAGGTTCAATTTATATGTCATCCAAGTTTAGAATCCGATATATACCTTTCCATAGATAATTATACTTTTTAGTGAGAGAGGAAATTGCCCTATTTGTTGTCATGATGGGTCACTTGCAGTAATGCCCTATTATGAAAACAGATGGCGTTGATTACATTATTCCAACTTACAACATCTTAAACAGTGCTGCTTTGTAACTTTAAGTATCTTATGTATTTTTACCTTTAGTCATTAATCTCTATTTGACTTGAAATGTTAGAATGCAAAGAATATGTTTAGAAGTGGATTCATAACATGTTGAACTTAGATGTGTGTAACAGAAGAACTGAAATGGGTAACGATTTAATACTGAATTTATGAAACTAGTTGAATAATGTCCAGCTTTTGCTTCAGTAAGTTCACATTTAAACCACACTTGTATATAGAGTGGATTTCATGCGACAGATATATCTCTCCTCCAATCCCACCCGATCCTCGCTTTCATCTAAGCTATACAGATAGTTTTAATTGCTTTTATTGTTCTTGTCTTGGGGTGTTTTACATTTTTCATGTTATGGTATGTTATACATGACACAACAAACCTCTGTAGGGTGGGAGTAAATTGGCAATAATGAAATAGACGAGACCATTATATCCCAATTCCTTTTCGCGTGTCAGATTAAAATGCGGAGGCCACCGAAAATTCCAGAATGTGAGGTTAAAACTGTTTTTCCACGATACAACCAATCATTAATAATTGATTGTATTTTTATTTGGACCAATAAGAACCACATAAAGTGGTATGTTCACGTGGTATAATATAAAAATTGTAATCTGCACAAACAATAAGCAAAGTGTACCGACTATTTGATATACAATATTCATGGAAACTGATATTATGAAATTATACTGTTTGAAACATAGAAAATTAGGAATGAAATATTAACAGGTGTAAGTATCCAATGCGGAATATACATTCTACACATATAGCAAATAAAACAGAATCATGCAATATATAGCATAAATAGTGTAATACAAGGACACATACAACATACAATGATGACGGTGATTCCTCTCGATATGTACGGTTCAAGAGAATATATATAAAGAATGTAAATCATATGGCGAATAACAACCCTTTCAAGCGTACTGGATCCACCAAGGGATCACGTGTGTCAGGGATTAATTAAAATAGATGCAATAAACTGACGACGAACAGTACGAAACTAGTAACTAACTAGCCTAAGCGCTTTCGACTCTTAATGAGTCTTTTTCAAAGGCAAATAGAAAACATATATACGATAAACAAATAAACACAAAAACGTTGTGTTTGTAAACCTTTACATAGCTGTCTTCACATGTGCTTAAACTATAAATACAACCAGCTTGTATAGACTAGATGCGGAAACTGAAAACGTTGCATACTTGTGTGTTTTTACAAGTTTAGAACAAATTTTGGAGCTCTTTCGTAAATCGTAAGTTTTGTTTCATATATTTACCTTTTCTCCATGTTTACTAGGGAAATAAATTATTTTTATTAAAATTTACAAGGTTTGTTGTCTTCACTCTTTATTCGTGTTACTTTGAACGAGCCGATACGTAACACCAGGAAATACAATATGTATTATTGATTTATTTTCTATGCAAGTCGTTGTGTTCACTGTATGAAGTCATGCTTAATCGAACACTTGACAGTCCAATGATTTGTGCTAATTTACGTTTTCAAACAAAGCGAGATTATGTGAAAAAATGAGCAAAATATGTATAATTCATATGCAGAGAACAAAAGCAAACTTGTTAAATATAAAGATGAAGAAAATTACGTCGCTAAAATAATATAAACTTGCTATAAAGTTATTGAACTTTGGAGTTTTGTTTTGGAAATCTTTAAGCATGCAATGTTCTCGTTAGCCAATAGAAAAATCGAACCTTTAAGTAAACGGCTAGATTATTCTTTTAGAAGAATAACGGGTTTTCCATTTTAGTTATCTGTATTACTTGCGAAGGATTGCGACACGTAATCCAATTTGTATACTTTTGTCATTGAAAAAACTTTAAAAGCTGGTAACTCATCTACAGTCTCTTGTGAGACATTGTTTTCGTATCACGAATAAATGTCACCTTACTTTACAGGAAGCAATATTTTTCAAATGTACGTTATAACTTGGAATATTGAAGCTACAAGCTCTAGAAGAAGATTGCATTTTTGTACAGGTTGAACTATAGACAAAATAATGAAGCCAATGGATTAGTTTCCTGTATGATATTCTGATCATGAAATAATCTTATACTGTCTGAGTCAGATAACGCACTGTTTTGAATCTTTATGAGGAAAATGTCTACCTTTGGTTCTTCACAGTATGCTATGTTTAACGTTCTTATAAGGATGAGAGATTTGATGCCAAAAAAGTAAAAGTACATTTAATTCAGACGTTACTTCTATCTCATGTCTTTTAAGAATAAAGAAGCGCTAATTTTTACCAGTTTTTTTTATTTTATCTGCTTTAAAATAGAGTAATAAGATTTTCGCAATATGGTCATGTGATGCGAAGGTAAGGATACGACGAGCCCTTACGAATTATTGTCTAGTAGGAATTCAATGTGTGAGTTTTTATGGAATTGATTTCTTTCGACTATATTTATCTCCGCATTTTCCTCAATTCACAATCTCCTATGCAAGACATGCTAGTCGACATATTCTGGATAATGCTTCCTGGCAGAAAGAGCTTGGTTTCCTTTCTAATGGTTTTTCTAATGGTACTAATGGAAGGTAAGCAGCTCTGTTTTTTATTATTGTCTTAATTCAAACGTACTTCATTTAATTACTGGCTTGATGTTTTATTAATTAGACAGCCTTATAGTGTAAATATTTATATATAAAACGACGTTAATGATCTTGTCTGACATTACAATCGGATGACAATAAACGTAGAAACTGTTATATAGTTCATATCTATTTTATCGTACCAACTGGCTCCGCAAAATAATTCAATGCTCTCTCTCTCTCTCTCTCTCTCTCTCTCTCTCTCTCTCTCTCTCTCTCTCTCTCTCTCTCTCTCTCTCATGAATATATTAATGTGTGCATGTATGTAACCATAGGCAATTTTGACTAGACTAGCAGGAAAATTTTCAATAACTGTCAACAAAATTTTATAGGTAATAATGTATAAAGAAATTGAATGCATGCACAGAAATAATCAAAAAAATAAAATATTTGCTACTTTAAGATCTTTGCATCTTAAAACATTAAAATGTTGATGCAAAGTCCATGCCTAATAAATTTTTAAAACGCACATCATATAAATATTTTGACTTACATCTAAACTCACTTCACGACGTTTGCTACAATATTGCTAAGAAACTGTTATATACACTTATTAGAATAACTTACTTGATTAAAAATATTTAGCACCATAAAATAGTTTAATTAAAAGAATTAATTTTTTATGACTGTGATGTTCTAAAACTTAAAATGTTTGTGTAGTGTGATTCTTTCCTTTTCAACAATTAGTTCGTTTCTTTCAAGTACCTTCATTGATATGTCGTTTAAGTAGTCGATATATAAATAATTTAGTAAATAATATACTATACATTTTTATGAAAACTAAAGGTAGCCACAGGTCACCCAATTCTTCTTCGCCAAATTGTAACGCATATTTGTTCTCGTAAGTACCTTACTAAAATGATGATGAAGAATTACTGTTCTATATGGCTAGGTATGTGGTATGTTAAGAATATATAGTACGCACATTTTTCATTACCAGGCAAAATGAAACATGTAGTTTGGACAATAATATTTACTCATGTTTGTGTTTCTTTTACTTTAAATTATTAATTTATATTTGTCCTACTCCATTTTGTGTGGACATCTTGCAAATACATATTTGTTTTCATTATAAAATACAAAAATAGCATCCGTTTTCATTGAGTGAATCTAATATTTAAATTGGAAATCTGCTCAGTCCCTCTTATACAAAGAATTCGTCTTTGAATGTCAAGTTGAAATACTGAATTGTGAGAATATATGGTAAATCAGGTATTCTTGCAGTAAAGAGTTATTTGTATTTGTTATGGCTCGTCTCTTCTATCCAGTGCCCTTTACTTGAGCTGACAGTTTGCTTTTATCATTTCCAATTAACGTTTTTCCATGGAATTCTCAAGCCAAACTAGACAAATAATATCGATATATTGGACATTTCCTAGAGCAGTACGCAACGACAAATCGCGCACGTTAGAAAAGGAAAACAAACAATGAGAAATATATGTTGTACCGAGAATCTTATATAACTGTATAAGATAAACAGAAATTCAAGACGGAAAAATACCAACAATGAAGCAGTTGGTAAAACCAGAATATGTCAACTGAAATATCATAAGAAGCTGAAGACATTACCGGTCAAACATATCTTAGATGTGTTATATTCTGATATGGTGGTGTGATTCTTTAATGGCAGGGTAGTCAATATACTCAAGTTCATGACGGCCAACAATTATTGTACAGTATAATCAATTTTTATTTGTACTCGACAAACAATTTAATATAGAAAACAGAATTTCAATATTACATTTGAATGAAAAGAACTGACAGCCAACACAGACGGGCAGTATTTAAATAACATTGCTTCCCCAACATCAGGAAGGTGACCGAGATAAAGAGCGAAATACACGATGAAGGATACGGATTCGGCCGATCACGTCAAATGACAGCAGTCAAATTTGTATGGACAATGATGATCACGTCAAATGACTGCAGTCTAATATGTACGGACAATGATGATCACGTCAAATGACTGCAGTCTAATCTGTACGCACCAGGATGATCACGACAAATGACTGCAGTCTGATCTGTACGTACAAGAATGATCACGTCAAATGACTGCAGTCTGATTTGTACGTACAAGGATGATCACGTCAAATGACAGCAGTCTGATCTGTACGGACAAGGATACGGACTCGGCTGATCACGTCAAATGACTGCAGTCTAATCTGTACGTACAAGGATGATCACGTCAAATGACTGCAATCTAATCTGTACGTACAAGGATGATCACGTCAAATGACTGCAGTCTAATCTTTATGGACAAGGATGAATATAATCCAGGCAATACTAAAAGAGATTTTACTGACAAAAAGTTCTTGTCTCGAGAAATCCTGTATGATACAAATATAGCATCCAAAGAGGTATGATCTAATCCTAAGCATACATTTTAAAATTATTTAAGATTCATTTTGAAGGTGCAAAGGATCACCAATGATGTACTGTCCAGGAGCTTTTATTATTCATTTTGTAATACTTTCCCTAATCTAGTATCACATTACTTTGAGTAATTCAAAAAACGTCGGAAGAGAGCTAGATATAAAGCTCATTTATTTGATAGGTGGTGCTCAGCCAAGAGGGTTGGCCTGGACTACGGTAACATTAGACAACTCGTATTAATTGAAGATCTCAAAGAGTTGTGTACACAGTAATTTTTTAAGAGTAACTTTCATGACAGACCTATTTCAAATGCTCTTATTTCTAAGTTGTCATGGTAATAGTATTGTATTGAAAGCAATACATTTTCTGGGTCGAACAAAGTCCAGTCTAATTTTAGTATGGAAATTTATGAATGGTTCTATAGGTCATATTATACCTATTACAATGTTTACGGGCACCAGGTATTCAGTCTTCGTTAGTATTCCTCAAATTTGTGTAAATTTGTCATTGTCATAAGACTTGGCCTCAGAAACCTTGATTGTCTGACCAATGAGGGTATTCACTTATATCTAAGCAATGATTTGGCTGGAGATAAGCGTATGGTTAATCCACTTGTAACTAGCAAGCCTTGTTTGCACCAGAAAGATGATTCAATTGAACACGAAATCCCTAATTTATAACCAGCTTGTGCAGTTACAAAAGCTATGGCAAAGAAAGCTATTGCAAATGATTTTTATTAATTTAGTTAACACATTTATTTGCCAGGCTTTAGATAAGGTCATGCTTGTTCCTGTCATGCATCAATCGAAAGGCGTTGATCACAGTGATTCACTTTTTACTTTCATTGTCTATATTATAATCAAGGTGAGAAACATGAGAAATAACAATAAATCATTGTCGAACATGCACAGGATCATGAAATTGATCTCCTGTTTGTTGCAGAGGGCTATTATAGAACATTGAGACCTGAAGTATCCGCTTATGACGAATGATCATTGAGCTATCAAACGTTTTGTTTATAAATCGCATAGACAACAATATTGTAGTTTAACTAATGAAACTCATTTGGCAATCCATTTAGTAGTCAATAAGAAGTATCACAAGATAAATGTTGAATTAATGTATTGACCCATAATTAAAAACATTGCTAATAATATATCTCTTGTCACACTTGTCAAATGGTAGAAACGTCATGTCAAAAGGTGCCTAAGACTCATTTGCATCCGTTCCTGGAATTTTGCCAGCAAGGTATGTATTAATTGGAATCAGGTGACTTAAATATTCTGCCTATTATCCGGAAATCCAAATGACGTAGAAAGATTTCATCAAATGATAAAATATTATTGCTTAAAAATTATTAAAGACTTGGACGAATATGTTCATCTAATGTAGTTTGTTGACAGGGAATCAGTTAATAAATCTTTCGGATTTAGTCGTTTTGATCTTTTGAACTAGTTTTGTAGATATACTGTGAGTGGACCACTGACAGTGTAGAAAGAAAAGCTTCTCTCAACTGATGATTCAGAAAGAAATTGATATGTTTCTGATTTAAAATGCAAAAGTTGATAAACGCTTGTGAAGTAACAAAAACTAATCTTCACTCTACACAGTCAAAAAAAATGAAATTAAGGTATGAAAGGGGTTTTCAGTCTAGTGTTAGAATTCTGGCTATTGCGCCCTTGCCTAAAAATCTTCTTCGGGCTAAAGCATCTGGTCCTTACACGGTTGAAAAGGAAGCAAAGAACTTAATTCGGGCTGTAGTGACTTTTGTCTTAGCAATCTTCGGAATAATGAATAGTTTGGATAAGAATTGTTTAAATCTACAACTACAAGAAATCAGCCAACTAACATAGATGTTAATTGAATAAGAACACATGTTTCCAGACGCTCCAACACGAACAAAATAAAATCTACCGTGACGATGAAGTTGTATATTCCACACTTTGAAACACCATCCATAAAGGATGAACCTTCTCAAACAGGAAGTTTTTAAAAAAAAGAAATTCAGTATTTGCTTGAGAACTCATGGAACCATGTCAGAGTGACAGGAGTTCACAATGTATATTTGTGCCAAAACCAAATAATACTTTCTGAATGTGCGCAATCTAAAGTGAATAGTTTTAGAAGAATTCACGGAAAGAGCAAAGAACTCTAGGTGATCTTTGTCAATAAAATATGATTGGGATAAAATGATTGCGACGCACTTTCCAGGTTCAATCAACATGATTGTATCTGGTCTAGATAATTGTGATGTTACATCGATGACGTCATTGTCTGCAACGACATATGGAAAGATCACATGAGATGCGTTCAAAAATTATCTAATAGTCTCAGTGACGCAAATTTATTAATTCATTTAAGCTAAAGTGAGTTTCTCCGTGCTTGTGTTAATTTCTAGGATGTGTTGTGGGACACGGACAAATTAGATCTATAGAAATCAAATTTATGTCTACCTTTGAATTCCCTGTGCCTAATGGTAATAAACAGCTGATGCGAATTTTGGGAATGGTTGGTTATTTTTGGAAATATTGCCTCAATTTCTCTATAATTACTGATTTCGCGATCACTTTGTTTAGTACGAACACGAAATTTTATTGGTCTGTATAAATACAGGAGTCTTTTCATAAGTTACAGATTATATTTAAAAGTGCACCAGTTCTTTTTAGCACCAATTTGTTTGTTTACATTTTAACGTTTTACCCTTATATGTACAAAAGTTTCTAAAGACATTTTGTTGGCAGTATCTTATGCAGGATGTTTTGATTATAATTCAAAATTACTTGTAAATTATCTTTTGATAAACTTCAGTCAAAACTGTATCAGTAACATTTGTAACCATGTAAAATTAATACAGCGTCATGTCAGAATGTTTCAAATATCCCTTGTTCAAAACCCTTTGCTTAAATCGAATACTTTATCTTGCAGACATATATATATATATATATATATATATATATATATATATATATATATATATATATATATATATATATATATGTTTTAATTCCTTAATTGTATCGCTTTTATCATTGAATCAGGCAAGGGTTTAATTCAAGGATTGACGTCAGTATTTATTTCAAGAGTAGATCGTGTAGAATTAGACCTGTAGTTTTTTAAGTCAAGGTTAGAGTGTGTATGATTTGGATTTTTAACGTAGCTTTAACAATTTTCCAGTCATATCGCTACGATGTCTGGATTATGACAGTTTTATGGTGATGTATAGCATTGGGACATCATGCCGAAAACATGTAGCATCATGTGCCTCCCAGTCACATGATCCTGACACCAGTCCAAACGTTCCTATCACTAACTTCCTAATTACGAATGCTAAATGAGGCAACTGCTAGTACCGTTACTATGTCTTTGGTATGACTTGGTCAGGGTTCTAACCAGCAACCTCCGGCACCCTAGGCGGACCGTCTAACAATTTAGGCCACCTGTTAGATGATATAGAATCAGGCAAATATATAACTAAAGAATAGATGACATATAATCAAGTCAATATTTAATTCATGGGTGTATGATACAGATATGTTTTAATAATATTCGGTGGCTTCTGATCTGCTGCAAAATATTAATAATCAAAATGGAATGAGCAATGATCGATTTTAAAGCTCGCACTCTTTAAAAAAAGAAATTGCTCGGTGTGTGAAATTAAACATTAATCAGGCACAGCAAAGTTATTTTTGTTAGTCCTACTTGTGTCGCCGAATAAATATCTTTATTCTCGGTAAGGTTAAAACTATATCGCCTCATGAGCTTAACAACATTTTGGATTTTCTTAATTGCAACATTTGCTTATCTGAAGGACCAGACACTTGACTGAGTTTACAGATTGATACAGGCCTCAGAAATATAAACAGCACGACATTTATACAGACAGACGATTGATTTGTCAAATTTCGTATGAAAAACGAATATGTTTTCATATTGCAACGATCAATACTGGTTTGCTTTCATTTTGCGTCGAACCCTGTCAATGTTCATACTGGAGCACATTATACTAGAATTGCCAGGTTTGAATTCGCGTAATTCTTCTCCTAATTTGCCATTTCCATGAGACTGTATATATTAAAAACCTTATTATGTAGGATTCTACTCCATAAACACAGGAAAGAATGATCACCTATCATTAGTCTCCTCACTGAAACATATACATTGTTACTGTAAGACTTATATTTTGCTTGTTCGAACCAGAATATATATATATATATATATATATATATATATATATATATATATATATATATATATATATATATATATATATATATATATATATATATATATATATATATATATATATATATATAGAAAGACGTACATAAACATTCGTATAAGTTGATATACAAAAAGAGACCCTTTTGAAAACAATTTTGCATTGAACTTCAATATATTACAGGAAGTTTGAAATCGCACATGATTTCAAATGGAGGGACCCCTGAAAATAAATAAATACTATTTAATTTATAAGGACAGACTGTTGTTGTTAATGTTGTTGTTGTTTGTGTAGGGTTTAACGTCATTTTTCAGCACAAGACAGGCTTGACATGGCGGCTAGTATCAATGGTGGGTGAAGAACCTGGGAAAACACCGGAAAGAACCACTGACCCACGAGAAGCTAACGGCAAGCTTTCTCACCTACCCACATTAGCCGAGCCCGAGATTAGGGACCCAAGCTGATATAGGTGACATATCACTGATCCGCAGCGGTGAGCACTTTAGACCACTCGGACACTCCGGGCAGGGTGTATTAAGGCATTATTCTAGTGAAAAAACCCTAGTGGACGTCTCTGGAATTAATAAAAATGCTTGAAAAGAAAGTTTATTAACCACTTTTTCACATCAGGTGATTGATATACCTGTATGCAGATGACACATTTCTGTGATCTCTTCAATATCATCTTACAAAGTGCATTGACTTAGGTCTGCAGGCGCATTATTTGACGAGAGATGTGGGTCTGTGAAGTTTACAGCTAGATTTGACTTGTAAGCGAGTATATACGGTAAATACTACAATAGTTGGAGTTACATTCCATTCATGATAACATGGAATAAACACAGTCAGTAACCAAGGTCTTTATTCATTTATTTTCAAAAGGATGCCATTCAAATTAAGACAATTAAGTCATTTCACTTATATTTCACTTGATATTGTGTTTGTAACGTTTTGGTAATGGCGGGATTGTGTTCCACAGTTATTAATAAGATACTTAAACATTGTTTTACGGCCATTAAGATTCAGGATACTAAGGGCGTTTATTCGTGTCATTGTATATTGATTATTGGCAGACTTTGAAGTCATGATAGTCCGTGCTAGAATATTTTGCTCTTCGCTATTTACAACAGCATTAATTCATATTTACTATTTATAACAAAGTAATTCATATTTGGGAGTGGAATGAATCTATGTCCGAATAACATAGGCTATTGTGCTGCTAAATTTATATAAGCAATGTCTGTTATTGATATTATATTGCTGATAGTCGCATAATTGACATTTTTTTGTAAAGTTATAGTTTTTTTAAAACTTTCTATTACCAAGGATACATTTGAAAATTTACCAGCCTTCTGCTAACAACAATACATTTTTTTGGTTGAAAATTTGCTAAATCAGATGCATCGAAATTAACATTATTATCTGAAAGGATAGAGTATAGATATATACAATTGTTGATATCTTCCAGAAAAAAATTGGAAAATTTGTTATGGACCGTATTTTGGCAACAATGGCGGATATGTAATGTAATGTAATGTAATGTAATGTATGTATGTATGTATGTATGTATGTATGTATGTATGTATGTATGTATGTATGTATGTATGTATGTATGTATGTATGTATGTATGTATGTATGTATGTATGTATGTATGTATGTATGTGATTGTGTGAGTGTGATTGTGTGTATGTGTGTTTGTGTGTGTGTGTGTGTGTTTAAGAAGAGAAAGGGCCTAAAATACGGTACAAAAATCAGTGATGAACAAAGGTAAGACAACTCGATATGTGAATTCTGAAGAGTTTGGCTAAACTTCTACATTTAATTTTTGACAGTTACTTATTCCGTATTATCAATCTAATTTAGGTAAATAATTTAGTTACTGATGTTGCCTGGCGTTTCTTTTTAGCTGTCAAGTTCAAAATAGTTTTTGTCCCATATCAAGGTCGCTACAGAGGATATTTCTAGTCTGGTATGGGTTCCAGTTTATCTGACTTCTTAATCTCATGAGATAGTTATTGATTTAGAATCATTGTATATTTTAGAAGGTATTTATAGATACTGTCGCATATAATTTGATGACGTTATATCGGCACGAACACTAAAGGGAAGATCTTCCATACATGGGAGTTAATTAGACCCGTTGGTAAATTGTACAGTAGATGATGCTCTTGCAATCGTTCTTAATACTAGTCACGCGATGTTCATGCTGAACCATAATATCTTCTATCTGCAAGTCATTATAACCATATTGAAACATAAAATACATATACAATAGTGTACGAGTTCATAGATTATGTTATTTATTCATCTGAATATATGCTGAGTATTCTAATATTTTGTCAAGAATTAGCTTTTGGAATCTCAAACATTTTACTGCGATACTAGCCTGGTTTGTATCATATACATTGTAGAATCTTTCATGCACATTGTAGATTCTTTCATGCACATTGTAGATTTTTTTCCTGCACATTGTAGATTATTTCTTCCTTTTACCTCACTTGTAGAAGCATGTTTAAATTTCATTAATGTAAACACGTAAGAAGACAATGAAAGAAACTGTGTCGAAAGGATTGTGTATTTTATCCACATGTATATTTTAGGTAGAGTTTATCCAGAACATAGAAATGACGAAATCTTATATATAAATTATACAGCCATTTGTTTCTTGTTGAACACAATTTGTATTATATTTATTCAAGAATATATTCATACAAGCTACGAGTTCTGTCAGGAAGCTGTCAACGGCTTCGACCAACAGAAACATGTAAACTAAAATATCTTGAAGCGGGATCTGTCCAACTAAAACATGCATTGATTGTTTGTTTGAAAAATTCTAATAGCCAGCAGACTGCCGATATATTGCAATTCTCCATTGAAATTGTACTTTTCTTCTCTTCTTTTTTTCTTCTGATATTATGCGTTTGTCAAGTTGTTGCATTTAAATATATGCTAATGAAAATATGCATGCACTTGTATTCAGCATATGTAATAGTTCTTCTATTAATAATCCAATCGTATAGTACAATTATACCACTGGCAAGCCATGTTCAGACTTGTCGTATCTAGGTTCTATAAGCACAGGCATTTTAAGTCAATTACTCCTTATTACTGTGTATCATACAAACACCTAACTGACGAGTAGCGATTAACTTTTGTTCGATTTAGAGCAAAGAAGTTCACGTACAAAAGCAAACAAACCCGTCTCTCGCGTACAGTCTGTCTTTGAGATAATTTTGTACATTTATGCGTGACCTATTTGGGTTTTCCAAGATGTGTGGTCCAACATTTTAGATGTGTGGATACATTTTAAGCCGCGGTCCTACATACTCTTCGATTGGTTTACCCGAAAACTCAGCCCTACGCCTGAACTTTCCAACTACCCGTTTCTTTGGTTTAAAAAAAAACAACTGATGTTCTTTCGTATATTCGTTGGTGTCAAATTCATTTACCAAACGTGGATGTGTCATTTCCGCGTACATTCCATTGTTGTGATGTACATCAGCAGCGAGTCAGTCTCGGTGTACAGAATATTGACCCGATCGTGGTAAAATGGTTTGATCATTTTGTCATAGTTAAACTCGTACATGATCACATTGGACAAGCCCAACTGGGAGGAACCAACGTATTAGTTTTGTCGACATTAGTTTTGATATTTTTACGTCAACAACTTCAAGAAAAATATATTACGGGGCTCAAAAGCTGGGTCTGAGATGACTCTTGGAAGTTTGTCTTGTTCGCTATCACTGGCAAAATCGATTCAAATTAATTTCTGAAGATTCTGTATAGTGCTTCCAAACAAAGCAATGTTCATGAGATTGAAAATATCCTTCTAAAATTAATTTGTGGCCTTTGTTCTCAGAGCCGTTTTCATCAACAGGGACCTCGGATAATTCTTTGAAGCTGATCAAGAAAAACCTAACTTTCACATATGAAATTTAAGTTTAGGTACTTGTGCTTGTTGAGCGTTTGTGCTAACATACTCAGTAGCTTCGATAGCAAAAGCAGATGCAATACGTTTTTACGTATGTCGCAGACGTTTTATTTTTCTCTGTGGCTGTTTAGTTCATCCTCAGTACGATTATGGTTTTGTTCATACTTTCCTAATATGTATGTATGTTAGTTTTGCTCTCACCTCTTCTTATTCGCAGATGAGGCTCACGGGTGAATCATTTTAATTGTTTAACCATTGCTGCATGGTCAGCTAGTGATGGAATAGGATGATGTAGTGTAAATATAGGTCTGAATAATTCAAGTATATCAGCTTTAACATGCGACCTAATGTTATATTCTATGCATGGGCAGCTAGTGATGCAACAGGATGATGCAGTGTAAATATAGGTCTCAATAATTCAAGTATATCAGCTTTAACATGCGACCTAATGTTATACTCTATGCATGGGCAGCTAGTGATGCAACAGGATGATGCAGTGTAAATATAGGTCTCAATAATTCAAGTATATCAGCTTTAACATGCGACCTAATGTTATGCATGGGCAGCTAGTGATGCAACAGGATGATGCAGTGTAAATATAGGTCTCAATAATTCAAGTATATCAGCTTTAACATGCGACCTAATGTTATACTCTATGCATGGGCAGCTAGTGATGCAACAGGATGATGCAGTGTAAATATAGGTCTCAATAATTCAAGTATATCAGCTTTAACATGCGACCTAATGTTATACTCTATGCATGGGCAGCTAGTGATGCAACAGGATGATGCAGTGTAAATATAGGTCTCAACAATTCAAGTATATCAGCTTTAACATGCGACCTAATGTTATACTCTATGCATGGGCAGCTAGTGATGCAACAGGATGATGCAGTGTAAATATAGGTCTCAACAATTCAAGTATATCAGCTTTAACATGCGACCTAATGTTATACTCTATGCATGGGCAGCTAGTGATGCAACAGGATGATGCAGTGTAAATATAGGTCTCAACAATTCAAGTATATCAGCTTTAACATGCGACCTAATGTTATACTCTATGCATGGGCAGCTAGTGATGCAACAGGATGATGCAGTGTAAATATAGGTCTCAATAATTCAAGTATATCAGCTTTAACATGCGACCTAATGTTATACTCTATGCATGGGCAGCTAGTGATGCAACAGGATGATGCAGTGTAAATATAGGTCTCAACAATTCAAGTATATCAGCTTTAACATGCGACCTAATGTTATACTCTATGCATGGGCAGCTAGTGATGCAACAGGATGATGCAGTGTAAATATAGGTCTCAACAATTCAAGTATATCAGCTTTAACATGCGACCTAATGTTATACTCTATGCATGGGCAGCTAGTGATGCAACAGGATGATGCAGTGTAAATATAGGTCTCAATAATTCAAGTATATCAGCTTTAACATGCGACCTAATGTTATACTCTATGCTATTGTGCGATTTTATTTAGCTGAAGCATATTAGGTTTACATGTATATGAAGTCCATCAATAGCTCGCTTTAGTTTTGTACTCTTCCAAGATTAGAAACTGCAACTGCTTTCATCCTAGCTAGACGGCTGAGTTATGAATTCATTCCTATATAATTCCCCAAAACATTGGTTTAATTGCTTTGCTCTTTATCGTTACAGCTGGAATAATTTTATGTCATTATATACTACGTAATTCTTTAATATAAAAGGGATATATCCTTCCAAGCTGTGCTTTTTGAATTAGTTTTTTTTTTCAAAAATAAAATTATGGTACGCCATAAATTGTAAGCAGTTCGTGTGATATTTAAGTATCAAACAAAAGTGTGCTGTCCATATTAGTTTCAGTCACGATTAAAATGTTACTGAAGTCGACTTGACAGCATCAACATGGTTTCCATTTTTCACCAGCTGGACTAGGTAGTCATCAACTTATTAAAGAAACTTTTGCTCTGAATTTGGCATCAAACCAGTGGATATTGTATCTGATATCTCGACGGATTAGTTTTTACGGCCATTGTTTTGTGTTGAGAGAATAAACGAATAGCCATGTATTTAAAGTAAAGAAATATTTGGGTAAACACCGAAGTAACCTAACACCTTTGTCAGCTAAGATTAGAAAAAAACGTGCAATTATAACTCATTATTTTGTAAAGTTATTTGGCATATCCATAAACGGTCCCATATAATGGTAAGCACACCTAGGCATAAAATATTAATTTTAGGTTAACCAGATATTGTATCAGTGTGTTCATTTTGAAATATTCAAGTATTTTGTCTATATTCAGAAAGAAGATTTTGTTGTAACTCGGTCTAGATCGACAGCTTGCAATAATTTTGAATTAAACATTTGAATTTTCCGGCACGTAAAATTAGTTATATTGATTACAGTTAAACAAAGTTATAACTGACTCGCCAGTTGTAATTACACCAGCATATTATGCATAGCTTTTGCAAGTACTGATTATTTCAACACTGCTACTTGTCCTACCGTATACAACCTCAAGAACACCTCTGCATTTTGGTTACTTTCGTACTGCGGGTTGCACATTATATGTAGCTAGATTGCCATGTCATGGGTTGTAACTAATCAGGACATAAAGGAGGAAAACCCCATATAATGATGTTTCTGTTAGATATAAAATCTGTTAAAAGATTTATAGATCAGGATTCCTTTGAAATAAAGAATACGATTTTATACAGATAGACATTGTAGACATGAAAACAAAACATTTGGAGATCTGTAGTAGGAAGTTTAAGAATTATTCGTATGCCACTTTTTCTGGTGTCAGTTCTGGATTATAAATGGATGTGTTTCCCGATATGGCACAGTAGCAGTTTATCAGTGGTAGTATATATCGCAAAAATTTGTGTTTAGGTGACTGGTGACAAGGAAGATTTGCAGACAATTATGCCACTATTGTCGTGGAACATCAAAATCCCTAAACATTCTCTAAGAAACTGATCTTTTTACAGTAATCAAAGAGGTTGTAGCGGACGGACTTTCGGATATACACATCCAAAAGTAATACAATATGCTCCCACAAACCATCCAGAGCCTGTTACATTGAAATAATGGTTCTATGATGATCAAAAGCTTAGGCTTCATGTTTGATGCCAACGTATGAATATAGTTTGTTAATGAACAGCTGATGAAATTTATTCAGTAGTGTGCTAACCATGGAAACTCTCCGTCAACACAATCCATTGTTCCTAACAGTCACGGATTATGTATGTTTCATAGCAGTGTAATAAATCTAAACCTTGGCATTTTCAAGCAGAATGAAATTTATAATGTGGATATGTTGAAATGTTCCTAGATCATGATCTCTCCGTGGATATGACCTCTGCTTGTCCATGACCACTTTTTACCATGACCTTTGCTAGATTATGATTTCTGTATGACCATGACGTTTGGTTGACTATGACCTCTGTTTCTGGTGTAAACACATCCAATGCAGTGCATGTTTTAGCTAAACCATGTTGCTGAGAAACAAAAAGAATATATGAATGAGCAAACTTCAAAGACAACATATGTATATTGAATTATTTATATTTAGGACCTATTATGGAGCATAATAAAGTACTTAATGCAATCAAAATATTTTAAACCAAATATCATAAGCATCTGCAGACGCTGCAATTTTGACATGGCTGAGCTTTGTAACATTCCTATATATTACTGGGCAACTTAAAATGTCACGGTAGTATGGATGCACAAAATGACTGAATACTTACAAGGCAATAGTATTAACTTGTCTGATAGCAAGCTGATTGAAATCTAGGTTATGTCAATATGTATTTGCTCTTAGCAAATGATTGATTTGGGTTTACGAATAAAACGACTTAGCATAAATGCCCAATTAGAACATTACAAAGTAGAAGAATTTAGCGCCTGTTGTACTAAAGGTCTTTAATAGTTCATTAAACTTGTGTGCTAATCTTAAACTACCCTGATTCTGGCCAACAGGAATCTCTTACCCGACTCCACTAAAACAAAAACAAAAAAGAAGAAATATTGAAGTGATTTCAGTGACAATGAAAGCTTTTTATCAGAAATATTGCTCTGCCTGAAAACATGATACATAAAACATCAAGCAACGTCTCATAAAATATGAGGTATTCGCTTATTCTCATTTATGTCTGCAATAAAATATGGTACAGTTTACTAAGGAAAATCTCTGTTCCTGCACCTTTTATATAGTTTCGAATACGTTTCTTAATTCCAAAGTCCAATATTGAATAACAAATGTAGTTAATGGTCATGACGTGATATGACATAATATAATTTTACCTTAATTCGCTTTGGAAGCAAAGTTAAACATACCATATCTATTTAACCTTGACAGTACGAGAGTATTGATTTAAAATGTGCAATGTATTGATATTGCTAACATACACCCCACCCAGAATGTCACGACAGTGTTATCTATCGCTACGTATCTGCGTGCGAACGTGCATGAGGTGCGTTAATAATGCTGCGCAACTACTGCTGAAACTTTTCAGTAAGAGACTACAAAATATAGAACATTTGGGAGGCGAACGTGCATTACATTTTGGAATTTGAATCGATCCCCTGGTTGTGAATATTATGCGAAATTATCTGTTATTCGAATGTGTGTAATTATAGTAGAATATAGTGAAAACTGTTAAAAGATTGTGGATAATGCAGTTATACTACATACGTCTATTTTCAAGCAATCAAATACATAAATTTGTTTATTTTCATATACGCCATTCAAATAAGCCAGCCTTTCTAAGCCCTACTAATGATAACTGCCTGTCACGACTGAAACATGGGATTCACCAATTTCAGTCTTATGAACATAAAAGCTCATAAACGGGTCTCGGAAAATTCCTCCTCAACTTTGGTTATCGTTATCTAGAGGGGATCGCCGACGGTGTAATTTGCCCGGGACAGAATAATATGAGCCCTTGTTACAAAGAAGACAAAATTTAATCAAAATTCATGACTATAAAATTTATAAACAAGTGTGATAAGCTCTACAATTTTTGAAAGATACAATTCTTTCTTTTTAAATAATAACATTATACCAATAGCCGATCTGTTAAACAATATAATTATTTCAAGTAAACAAATGTATGAAATTTTAATGCATGAAATTCTAGATAAATAACCCTATATAAAATAAGGTATGAAATTCTATATACATAATTTCCTATATAAAATAAGGCATGAAAGTTAAATACATAAGTCCCTAGAATAAACCAGACTATACCTTAAGCGAGCCGTCAATGTACATATAAAGAAAAATATCATTGTGCAGATTCAGATAATGGGGGCCCCGAGTTGCCGAATGGTCTAAAGCGCTATCCGTTACATGTCACTACCATCTTATTCTGCATGGGTTCGCGTTTAGGATTCGGCGCATGTGGATATGTGAGAAAGCTTTCCAGTAGCTTCTCGTGGGTCAGTGGTTCTTTCTGGTGATTTCCCGGTTTCTTCCTCCACCATTATTACCACGTATAGTTTTCATGCGAACCCACGCCCCCTTGCATAGAGTATGCAATCGGGATGAAATATGGTTCCCACCTGAACTTTATGTTCAAACAAATGCAGTTCGTCTGAGAAACAAAGATTATGCAATGATTCCCGATAACCTTCAGAAATGACAATTTCCATACAGATCAGAATTGATCCCTACCCAGTTCAGGTTAAACAAACGTAGCCCTTAATTAAATATCGATGACCTATGATAGACCATGAAACCAATCCATACATTATACCGATTTAGACGCTCGCGGGTCTCCACAAATCTAATTAATCGCACAAGTGTTTAATAAAGGTTTCCTACAGAGATCGACAAAAAATTGCCCCATTACATGCTGCTATTGGGAAATGCCAGTATTGTAGTGAGAAGAAGCTTGAATAATATTCAATATCAAGCAAAAATTTGTATATTGCAAAATGGAATTATCAACAGATGGATAGTTAATGGCAACGAAAGGGCCAAAGATTGATTGTGATATTCAAGAAATTTTTTAATTATTACTAGTCTCTTATCTTTCCCTGTTGTGACTATTATATCGACGTATAAGAAAAACCTTCTGCCCTAACATTTCTACAAAAATCTACACGCGCATATACACATGGATATATTTAGCGTAGGCGATCACCATTGATGTCGATCTCGGGGATGGGGTGTATGTCATTCTCAGGGTGCAAAGGTCGAAGACTCTCCTTGACTGATGCGCCATGCTTTAAACCGTCTATGCATACATACATATGCACACATACACTATTAAATGTATTTCATGTGTCACAATTGACAATATTTCCTCGAATAAACCGATGTCATTTTAGGTTCTTGTCCGACGTAGTCGTGTATAAAATATATTTTGCTCCAGAAATATAGTTCAGTAATATAGTTCAATGACAAATCAATAATTGCCTTTCTCTGCGGGCCTTAATGATCTGTCTAGGGAAATAAAGCTTGCTAAATACAAAGGTAAAATTCATTAACACGTGACAAATAATAAAGAAGAATAGCTTGAATTTTCAGCATTTGATTTAAACAGTGAGGAATGGCTGATTACTGTTTCATATGATTCAATGTTGTTGTTTTGTTTGGGGTTTTGAACTGTTTATATCAAAACTAAAAGGACGCTGCCTTCACTTTAGACTGAAACAGCAAAACATTGCCGAAAAATATCGTCAGAGAATTCTCTCATTCTGCAATTAGAGTATAGCTATGTCCAAATAATCGTAAAGCCTAAAGAAATAAAATAATAAACAGTCATCTTAAAAAGTCGTTTTGAGGGCATAAGTCTGAAAAAAGGATGAGAAACTTGATTTCTTATTTTTGAGATGACTGCAAGGGATAAAGTGATCAAAATTGCTGCAACATTTTGATGATCACGTGAGTCCCGTTAGAAAATTGTTTCAGAAACATGACTTTGAATTTAAAAACAATAAAACAGTTAGGAAAGTAGTGGTTATAATGATGCTAAACTGATTATGTAAATAACTGACTTCGTTTTGTTTCAGGTGACACACTTCGCTGTGTCAGATGCATGTCAATAACAAATGCCAGATGCGAATATGGAGATATCCCTCCAGTCAACTGCTCTCTGAACGAGAAATATTGTATTCAATATGTAGGGGACACAAAACTTGGTAAGTTTAACGGAGCTCGAATCTTCATTTGATATCATACTTTACGGTAATTCTTTTATATTGTTGACAAAGATTAACTCGCATCAAGAGCTTTATCAAGCTAAACAAAGCATGTGTATAGTGATGTTGATGATAATGATGATTATAATATATATATATATATATATATATATATATATATATATATATATATATATATATATATATATATATACATATATATATACATATATATATATATATATATATATATATATATATATATATATATATACATATATATATACATATATATATATATATATATATATATATATATATAACCATTTCAAAGTCTGGAAAATGTATCTGAAAGCCATGATAAAGAGATATACTAGATTTGCTTGCAAAACATCATCTGTGTCATGAAATGTGAAATTATTCGCAAAGAACAAGTTAATTATGTTAAAGACTGTTGTCGAGTTATATGAATTCTTTTGATTTCATTTGGTAAAATTCATGTTAGCGTGAGTTTAGGGGGATGGTTATAAATTGAATTAGTTTTGCTTTCCAGACCATTGATATCTGATAAGAAATACTATAGTTCTATCGTTGTACATCTTCAGTGCTTGCGTAATACTTTGTAGGCATTGAAAGCGGCAATTAATAATTACTTAGCCACTATGATGAAATTAAATATCTTTCCAACTGTGTTATCAACAAAAACACATACTTTAAAAAATGATTTGTTTTTTTATCTAGTGCAAATAATATCGAACTGACTAAAAACAATGATTGAATTATATCTCATATAGAGGTTTACCGTTCAGTGCGTCAGTAATTATACCTGATTAGAGAGGATATTTCTTAAACTGGGAGGGTACGGGAACAATTTAACAGCTCTCATAATTTACGATAAAAAAATACCCTCTTACATATTTTGTCCTGTTAAATTAGAATCGCGGAAAATTGATTACAGTTGCCTCATCCACTGGTATGCATGTATTACTTACATTCCCGTTGCACAATCACAAATGTGTGCAACTTCCCATTTTTGAAACCAAAATTTGTAAATATGTACTGTATCGTATCGTAGAAAGATATTTTAGTACTTAGTTGAGTAGAATTTGACTCAGACATACAGTTCAATTTTTTTTTCTCAAATTAGACCTAAAGGTTACATTGATTGTCTTTAAGAGAGTAAAAGAAACGCCTTGTAGAACCCGGCAACGATTCATCAGAACAGACTTAATCGAAGATTTCAACGCGTAAAATACGATCCCTTGGACAAGAATATGGCTTATCTAGGATTTACCCCGAACCGAGTCTTCTAATAACTGTTGCAATCTTTGTTGATATAACATTAAATGACCATGCAATGGCATGCTAGCAATTCCCTGGCCGAACTTGCTATTTACAGTGTATAAGCGGAGAGAGCCTCCAATACTCCAAGATGCTTCATCAGTGTTGATAGTAAAAATTAATCAGTTTTGCACTGATAAGAAATTTTCGTAATAAAAATAGATTAAAGTTTTATTGTCATACAAAAATGTGACCATCCGACAAGGAAAAAGTTGATCTGAAAACCGTCAACGGTACACAATTTCTTGTGTCTACATCCTTGGATCACTCTTACAGGATATATTTTAATACAATGGTTTTACTCTTTTTGTCAATTATGATGACAAGAACATTATTTTCTTTTCAACAAGACATATATGAAGGCTGTATGCCAAATTAGACACGTTATATATCTTCTCTTCATTGTTGCAAAAGGAAACAATTATATTAATGAATATATGGTTCCTTCATTAATGGTCTTTTAGACTCTTTTAAAAGTCAAGAAATCCAAACCATATGCCAGCTTTAATGCGTGAAATGAAACTATTTTAAAATAACAGCTGAATCTGTTACTCAGATGGTTTAGCTACTGTTTACAGGGTAATTGCACTGCGCAATGGGATAACACGTATCTGTGTCAAATCTCTGACACGTTGTTACTGGAATAAAAAGTATTCGTGGCAAATCTCTGAAACGTTTTTCCTTGGATAGAAGGCATCTGTGACACATCTACAAGACGCGATTCCTAAAGGAAACAAATTGATTTGGAAAGCATCCGGTAAGATTCAGATTGCTATACACACTAGGTTCGTAATATAAATGTTAAAATACAATGTAAAAATCAGATCAATCTGACAAAATAATTATATCAATTTATTTTTATACCATCATAGCCAAATAATTATTTCGTTCTAAACAGCTCCCATAAAAATTGGTCAGTAGTCTGCCCATCAACTGTCATCTGGTTTAAAACCGTGGCAAACACATTCCATTAACTGTTTCTTTCAGAAACGACGTTGCGGGAAAAGGAAATATGTACATGTCGATAAAGTATTGATCACAAGAAAAGATTCTGTTACAAATTTGTTGGGAGTAGCGGACTTAAAAACTGCGTAATATTTAGGTTTGAATTCTTTCTTGTTTTTGTGAGAACGTCTCTCTCTCTCTCTCTCTTATATATATATATATATATATATATATATATATATATATATATATATATATATATATATATATATATATATATATATAACAAATAACACCAACACGTAGTATGTGTGACCGGTTTCGCTTTATTGCTTCATCAGACTGAATTATTTACGTCCTTAAATATACTATGTTTCTAAGTGAAAAATAAACAATCTGACAAAAACAAGATGACGTCATACTTACATTTTTAATCTTATTCTTTAACAAATAATATATATATATATACATACATAAATATATATATATATATATATATATATATATATATATATATATATATATTTATGTATGTATATATAAATCAATATATAGACGCTTTATATATGGTGCTTTTTATATTTTTGATTTTAGTTAATGTGTTTGTACGTAAGAATAAAAATATGAATAATACTGCTTATTTCTATTTATCCCTAAAAAGTTATATATATATATATATATATATATATATATATATATATATATATATATATATATATATATATATATATATATATATACACACATACACACACACACAAAGATTGCTTTGAAATCAAGGTTGGTATCAAATTTGATTTCAACGTATATCTTGGTGTCGATTACAACTATTTATGCTGCAAATGTAAATACATAATCGTATAATGGTAATAGCAGAATCCATCATTTACATTGGCATGGTAATGGTAACTGCGAAATCCATCCAAAGGGTCTCCGATATATGATTTGATTGACACTGATGATGATGAGGTTAGAATAAAGAGTTCCTTCAATAAAGTAACTTCATGCCCTGAATTTTTGTTTGTTTTTGGTTGTGGACATCAAATGTAGACTTTGGCTGGGGACATCAAATGTAGAATTGTTAACCTTATAGACAGTTTTAGAAAATGATACTATTGATTTTATGTTAATAGTTATTACATTTTATGAACCAGATGTGTTTGGTAAGGAAAGAATGTCGTAATGCATTAGGTATCTCACTGATTTAGAAATGTAAAACTCGCTCAATGCATATCCTAAACTGTAGAAAGCACCAAGATCAAGATCTAGAAGGATATTTCATATGTACCGCAAATGACGGGGATAGCGTAGTTGAGTATACGATTGCTTCAACCGGCGTCTTTAAGTATTCTTCAGATTTCGATTTGTCTCAAGGAGTGGTTCTGGACACTTCCTTGTCATATATATCTACACACATGCCAATTATATGTGAATATGTACACTTCCTTGTCATTTATATGTACACACATGCCAATTATATGTGAATATGTACACTTCCTTGTCTTATATATGTACACACATGCCAAATATATGTGAATATGTACACGTCCTTGTCATATATATCTACACACATGCCAATTATATGTGAATATGTACACTTCCTTGTCATATATATCTACACACATGCCAATTATATGTGAATATGTACACTTCCTTGTCTTATATATGTACACACATGCCAAATATATGTGAATATATACACTTCCTTGTCATATATATCTACACACATGCCAATTATATGTGAATATGTACACTTCCTTGTCATATATATCTACACACATTCCAATTATATGTGAATATGTACACTTCCTTGTCATATATATCTACTCACATGCCAATTATATGCTTATATGTACACGTCCTTGTCATATATATCTACACACATGCCAATTATATGTGAATATGTACACTTCCCTGTCATATGTGACTTCACTTTTCCTCTTACCAACATTAAAAACATGCACATATTGGAACAAACGTATACTTATTAAAATTTTGACAGTTACAGATGAAATAAATAATAAAAATTAAATTTATTATTTTATTCCAACGTGAACTTTATGAATTTCGGCATGGGATTTAGGAAGCCGTGCAACGTATCGTTGATAAATATTTTAAACCAACCCGATGCATGTTGCTTCAAGGTAATAAAAATAAGAAAACATAACCTTTCTGTGGGATAAATACGCCATCTCCTTTAAAGGTTACAAACCTCCAAATTCTTTCTATAAATTTAGATTTAGTAGTCTAATTTTAAAATCTAACAAATTACAAAAAAAGTAGAAATAAAGAAATGGGCTAAAAATGTGATTCGCATGTTAAATCTGTTTGTGGTTTTGCGCTCTACGTCATTACAATATTGTTGTGTAACTGTTGTATTCAGGGTCTAGGACATGTATTACCAATACGCTAATGTTATTATCAACACAAACGGGAATTGCTTTTTCTTTATTTGTGCCCAATAATGTAGCTAAGAACAAAATGGTGGTTAAATTACAGTTAACTGCATTTGTAATGAATATATCAGATTATGAATATATTAATTTATGTTACATATCAATTAACGATAATGCAATGTAATAATTTTATTGAAACGTTGCAGGCAATAGTACACAATGTATGTTTTTTAAATTTACTGTCTTTTATTGCAGGCAATAGTACACAATGTATATTTTTTAAATTTACTGTCTTTTATTGCAGGCAATAGTACACAATGTATATTTTTTAAATTTACCGTCTTTTATTGCAGGCAAAGTTTTCTTCAGAGACTGCAGCACAGAAGACATGAAAAATGAATGTGTATACAAATTATTGGCAAATGAAAACGTGCTAGCGTGCTATTCAACCTGTCAAACTGATGGATGTAATCATGCACAACACGTGCTTGCTTCTGAACTCTGCGTCGTCTTTTTAAGTATTCTTAGATGGTTAATCAGATGAATTAACGTGTCTGCTAAACAACGGATAAACCTACCTTTTGATTTTATTTATCAAATGTGCCTAAGTGCAGGATAATGCGAAGCCGTCCTTTGATTTTTGCTCACTGGGAATTAAAGGATGTCCTCAAGCTGGCTGCAACAAAACACCAAAACTGAAATTAAAAAGTAATAACTCAGCTAAGCGTAAAGGTTAATAGCAATAAGGTCCATTCTTAGTGGTGAATTTCCTTTTTATTTGTCAATTTTTACATCTTTATTGATTATGAATTTTCATTCAGAGAATTTTAACAGACATTCTTAAATCTATCCATATTCATTTTGTGGCATATAATGGTAATAGATGAAAACGAATTTGAAAGTAAAAAGTGATACAAAGGAAAGTGGATTTTATAAATCTTTCTGTCAGAAAACAATTGGAAAACATTATCAGATTATTAAAAATGGTCAATTCGATTAAAGCTTTTCTTAAATAATATTGCTTTTGTATCGTATCTTGTGCCATGGTGAACTTGTAATGACCTATTGAAAACAACTTTTTTATTGTGGGTGTCGATGTCGGTTTGATGTGAAATAATGACGCAGTACATACATACATACATACATACATACATACATACATACATACATACATACATACATACATACATACATACATACATACATACATACATACATACATACATACATACATACATACCTACCTACCTACCTACCTACCTACCTACCTACCTACCTACCTACTTACCTGCCTGCCTGCCTGCCTGCATGCATGCATCCATCCATCCATCCATCCATCCATCCATCCATCCATCCATCCATCCATCCATCCATCCATACATACATACATACATACATACATACATACATACATACATACATACATACATACATACATACATACATACATACATACATACGTACGTACGTACGTACGTACGTACGTACATACGTACATACATACATACATACATACATACATACATACATACATACATACATACATACATACATACATACATACATACATACATACATACATACATACATACATACATACATACATACATACATAGTTTATAACATTAGATCCATGGCCCTTTGTGTTGTTACTGTATCGTTCCTAACAAGATAGCTGATATATAATTGTACGGCCATATTCGTGCCTGTTTCCTTATCTTATCTGTCCATATTATACATGTATGTCATGTTAAAGACAACAGAGGTCGTGAGGAAGAAGTTTGTTGACGATATCCAGGGAAAATCTTAGCTACTAAAACTCATTACAGCAAATACTTTATAGGTAATAATAATAAATTGTACTTGTATCACAAGGCATTCTACTCTTTAACTTCATTTTACATCGTGATTTATAATCACGCCAAATATTTTTAAAATTGATGGCAATTGTTCATGATGTAAGGTTCCAGAGAAATTTGTTTTCTGTACGAGAATTTGTTGTACAAACGTAGTTTCTAGGTACGGTACCAGAGTGTGAAATACACATATTAGGTTAAGAGATAAAACACAGAAGGTGTCTATTCAACATCCTCTTTTTATTTTACATGATTGCGGAAAAAGTGAAATGTTGTGTTTGAAGTTTATTATTGTCAAATATTTTTAAAATATCCAGATATCTGGGATCTATATAATGGATAATTTAGTTTTTTTTTCTTCAAATTTCAAATGTTGAATAATTGATACATAAATCAATAATAAAAACTTATTACATTATGTTTACACGGCAGGTTTTATGACTGAAAGTTTTAAACTTTGCAAGGAAATGAATATATGTAATGGCTTTGTTTGCTTTAGTATGCACTTAAGAATCAATTATAAACTAACTTAATAACATTCAACCGCTTTGGTGGTCTAGTGGTTAGAGGGTCAGCCTCTGATGAGGGAGGTCGTGGGTTCTATCCCTGGTCGAGTCATACAAAAATGCTACCTATAGCTGCCTTGTTTGACGCTCAGCATTAACAGGTTAGTGTTAGGACTGGTTGGCCTGGTGTCAAGACAATGCGACTGGGTGGGACATCATGCTACATGTCTGCGGCATGATTCCCCAGTACCAGACATCACTATAAACTGCCACACTACATATATCGTAGCTATATGACTGAAAATTTGTTAAAGCTACGTTAAAAATCATAATCACATCACATCACTAATAACCTTCGAATGTATTTCTCTTATTTTATTTTAGTTTTAATTTTCAGCTTCCCTGAACCATAGGGAAAATCGTTTCGACTTTAGGTCCAAGTTACTCTAACAGCTTCCACAGGAGGAATGCTCAAGAATGTCTTTATTAATTGCGAAACCTGTCAACTGTCTTGGATTTTCTTAAGTATCACAGTATAATTGGGCTCAGATCTTAAGTTGCAGATTCTCATTAGGCATCACATCAGTGCCACTGAACTTGAGATTGGTTCAGATTGCGAGACAGGAGAAAAGACTGGCTTCACCATGATTCTTTGAGGTGTAGTTTCGCTATGATTAAGTAAGCACTACACAGTTAAGGCATATAGTTGGGATAGGCAACGTCTTACCATTGAAGCGAAACAGTATTAAAACTAATATTTCATATCCATCAATGCCTGTATAACTTTTCAGATTGGACAGAAAATTTTGAGACAGATCTATTAAGCTACTGGCACCAATGCCGTTTTAAGGATTAGGCACGCGAGTCACGTGCCTAGGGCCCAGTGCAGCAGGGGACCCCGCATCGACCAAAAAACATAATGTCGGTAACGGTTGTGTTAGCAGTTTAGTACTATATGATTATATTTAATAAATTGAAACACATGCACATGGAAATGCAATGCAATACTCTGTATATGAGACTGTGGCGAATTTATGGTTACTTTTAAGGATAGAGTTTGTGCCTAGGGCTCCCAAACGTTTTAAAACGACTCTGAGTGGCACAGCTGAGATGATTCTTCAATGATTACCAAATTAGGTGCTATAGCAACTCTATTCCAAAATACATGAAACCCCCTAAACCTGAAGATCTAAACCTAGCATAGAACCTTTTATTTTTGTACGACGAGTACCATTGCAGCGTCAACTCTATCGCTTACTCGACATGAGCAAACGTGCTTTTTTCACTAGAATCGTCCCATATTGCATACAACAGGTAATAATGCATTCTTGATACTAATGTAAGTAAAGGGCATAAACACAAAAATGTACAGATGTACCAACAATAAAATGATTTGAATTCGACATACATCAAATCCTTATTATTTGCCAAACTCTAGAGATTATAAGTCATTTTGCTAAATGAAAACAGAATTATAAAATGGATTTTTAAAACTTTAATTCAATTACAGAAGTTAAAATTATTAAAAGGTAGTTATTATCTTAAACAGTATTATGAGCTGGTAATGTAATATAAAATATATTTAAAAAAATATGAATATATAACTATGTACGTTTCATAGAGACGATGATTTTTATTATCAATTGTATGTGGCTATATAACGCCACGAAGGTATGCCAGTTGTTTTCACGCAATCCTCTATAGGTACGAATGAAGAAACTTCCACAATCTCTAGACTGGACAAAAGAAAGAATGAAATTGACACCACCATGTGGCAAGCATCTGGACTGACCTTTAAATCAGCCGCTTGAATAATCATCTGTTGTACAAAGCAACCAATATGAGTTGCCAAGGAAACAGATGACATTAATGGAAGACATTTTGACTGATACGAACTCATTAAGCGTCTCTCATTGATAAACATTTAAATCAAGAAGGTTTTGTTCAAATTTATTTGTTTGGCAAGAAGGAAAAAGGTTTGGATGATAGATAAATATATTGAAAGATACTCCTCCAAAGGGATCTCTTCAGATAGATATAACAACTTATGACGAACAGAGAAGATATTTCCAGGAAACAATATGGAACAGGGAAACTGCATAGAAAATAGTTTGAAGGAACTGTTTTATAACTGACTGAAGCATCACCAATGACACACGTGTAGGATTGATTCCGATAGTCATTGTTTTGAAAAGTGAAAAAAATGATTCATAAAACTATTAAAGATTAGATTATCTCACTTAAGTCTCTAATTTATCATTTTCAGTTTTAGCATATTATAGTCGACGAGAAAGTGATACAGTTCTTTAAATTAACGGAATTAGAAGCAAGATACATTACTGTAGAGTCATATTTCTTATCTTGGACATTTTATCGATCATATACAAGAAGCGGCACTGTTTGGTATTTAGAATTACAAATATCATCTCGCTAAAGTTGCTTAGATAGTACGTATAGATTAATGTATTATATTCAGGAAGTATTATTTCCACGAGTCGCACGTCTCAGGGTGCCAGAATCAATTCTCTCTCTCTCTCTCTCTCTCTCTCTCTCTCTCTCTCTCTCTCTCTCTCTCTCTCTCTCTCTCTCTCTCTCTCTCTCTCTCTCTCTCTCTCTCTCTCTCTCTCACAGCATTGCACAATTGCTAGGTAAAAGACATCACAATATTTCCAATTGGTGTTTGCGACTGTGTAAAACAAGTGGGACAATATTCTTTATCACATTATGCATAATGATATGTCATGGCAGATTCCAATACTCAGAAGCATGTAACGACGGACGGTAGATAAGAAATAATCTTGACGATGTGACCAGTCTATTCTCTCTCTCTCTTACACACACACACACACACACACACACACACACACACACACACACACAAACACAAACACAAACACACACACACGAGTGGTGTGCTTGCCGTTGGAGTCACAAGCTACAGCTATGAGTAGCTGATATGATGAAATGAACAAGATTTAGTTGTGTGTTATACCCGACTTCCCCGAGAAGTATTTACGTTTACTTCCTTCGTACGGTTATTGCCGTCTAAAACAAGCAAAATTATACAAGTGAAAACAGTTCATTAATAATTCCATGAGTAAACAATGTCACCTACGCAGAATCCAGATAAAGATTAAAAAGTGCACACAAGTAAATGGTTGACCATTAAAAGAAAATCGCTTCCAAAATTAGTATTGCATCTACAATTAGAGATCCAGCCTGTTCTTCTTAATACCAAAACACCGTTAGTGTCAGACTTTGAGTATGAAATAATGCAAGGGAATATATATATATATATATATATATATATATATATATATATATATATATATATATATATATATATATATATATATATATATATATATATATATATATATATATAAGCATTTCATGCGTTGCCGTTTATTTGGTTAGAACATTGCAGGAGTTCTAGGGTTCGAACCGTCGAACCGGAGACGATCAATGCCGAAGACTTTTAAAAAATTACACTAATAGCTATGTAATGGAAACATTTTTGTTGCCCATCTCTGTAGGAAATTTTTAGTTAAACACGATTAATTGGATTTATGGAGACCTGCGTGCAATTAAAAAGCCATAATGTACTGCTAGGTACAGGTTATGTCATGACTTATCGATATTTAATTAAGGGCTTCGTTTGTTCAACCTGAACTTAATAGGGGGCTTTTCTGATCTGCATGAAACTGTCATTTCTGAAGGTTACCAAGAATCGTTGGATAATCTTTGTTTGTCAGACGAATTGCAATTTTCTGAGCCTAAAGTTCAGGCGGGTTCTATATTTCATCTCAACTGGACACGCTGTGAAGGGGGCGCGGTTTCACATAAAAACTCTCAGTTTAAATGTGCTAATAGTGAACTTGAAAATTAGTCTACGCTTTTCTACAAGAGGACCCGAACGTAAGAACATAAGGAGACACTGTTTAGTTTAATAAGCAAATTCACTCGTAAAATCATCCAGGAGAAACAATTGTCTGAAAGAAATTACAGACACAAAAGCTTCTAAACACAAGGTACTTTTAATTAATTTTATTTATTTTGTTGATGCTATTATGATGAATTGATTTGATTGTTTGTATGTTTAGCAATTTATTTATTTAAATTCGTAGATCAATTTTTGTTTGATATGGTATAATTGTTGAGCTCGTTTATCTGAGACCGCACAATGCTATATTTCTTTATATATTCATTGACAGCTCGCATAAGGTATAGTCTCGATTATTCTAGGCATCTATGCATCTAGAATTTCATGCTTTATTCTATATAGGAAATTATGTATCTAGTATACTGAATTCTTAAATTGTATGTTTTACTAATATGCATTAAGGAATTGTTGGAATGTAGAGATTACGAGAATCCGTGTGAATTTTCCTATCTTCTGAGGTCAAACATCATAAAGACTTATTGTTTGTGTTTATTTATAAATACCGTAGTTTATAGAATTCTATTCTTTCATTTGTAAATACCGTAGTTTATAGAATTCTATTCTTTCATTTGTGTGATTTGGATTAAGTCTGGAACAAATGTTTCGGTGGGGCATTGAAATTGACGTTAGCCGACTATTAATTTTATGAAACCATATTTGGATTGTCTGCCATGCAAAATTAGACTAGATAACCGTGATAGGTTTAAATCCGATATAATTATATCTGATCTAACGAGGAGTGAGAGTAACGATTTATCCGAGCATAATGTGACCAAAGATGTAGGGTGCTTTTGTTTATATTTTGGAAGGTGAGATGGCTTCACGAGTCATTCTAATCTGACGTGACAAGAAGTCTCACTATTTACGAACCCAAAATGGGCTGCACAAAGTTGAAAGGGTCGAAAGAGACGTGACACCGGCGAATTTGAAAAAGGAATAAGGTATAGTCTCGATTATTCTAGGCATCTATGCATCTAGAATTTCATGTTTTATTCTATATAGGAAATTATGTATCTAGTATACTGAATTCTTAAATTGTATGTTTTACTAATATGCATTAAGGAATTGTTGGAATGTAGAGATTACGAGAATCCGTGTGAATTTTCCTATCTTCTGAGGTCAAACATCATAAAGACTTATTGTTTGTGTTTATTTATAAATACCGTAGTTTATAGAATTCTATTCTTTCATTTGTAAATACCGTAGTTTATAGAATTCTATTCTTTCATTTGTGTGATTTGGATTAAGTCTGGAACAAATGTTTCGGTGGGGCATTGAAATTGACGTTAGCCGACTATTAATTTTATCAAACCATATTTGGATTGTCTGCCATGCAAAATTAGACTAGATAACCGTGATAGGTTTAAATCCGATATAATTATATCTGATCTAACGAGGAGTGAGAGTAACGATTTATCCGAGTATAATGTGACCAAAGATGTAGGGTGCTTTTGTTTATATTTTGGAAGGTGAGATGGCTTCACGAGTCATACTAATCTGACGTGACAAGAAGTCTCACTATTTACGAACCCAAAAGGGGCTGCACAAAGTTGAAAGGGTCGAAAGAGACGTGACACCGGCGAATTTGAAAAAGGAAGGGAAAAGTGAAGAAGACCCAGACATACCGGCACTAGGAAGTCAAAACGAAATGTCGATGTGGACTTTGCACTGAGACAACACATCAGGTTATGTATTGATATTGTTTTTCGATCTTTCATTCGATATAATGATGAATTAATTATATCGTGTAATAGGTCGACTATTGATATAATCATATTTGTATTGAAATCCCTTGAATAAGTTGATCCCTAAAGAAAGAAGTGCATCTTTCAAATTGTAACGTATTTTTACACTTGTAAATGAATTTAATGTTATGAATCTTGATTAAATTGTGTCTTTTTTGTAAAGGGAGCTAGTGTTATTGTGTTCTATATATCTACTGAAATCTTTATTAATTCCACCCATAAGTTTCATACTTTATAATGATATTTACTCGTTCCGGGCAAATTACACTGTCTGCGATCACCTCTAGATAACGATAGCCAAAACCAAGTAACTCGCTGCAACAAAGCTGAGGAGTGGTTTACGACAAGCTACCTTGCTTCGAGTTCAGCATTAAGAAGTTAGCGTTAGGACCAGTCCGAATGGTGTCAGGATAATGTGACTGGGTGGGATATCGCGCGTCATGTTGGCGGCATGATGCCGCTCTGCTAGATATTACTATAAACTGCCACACACTTTCAAAAATATATTGACAAGTTAAATAAAGAAATTTAAAAAAAAAGAAACACTACGAAAAAGGTCCTCAGACTAAAATTGTTTTTGACAGAAAATGACGCAACAATTGTCATGATTATTGTATCTATAGGCATGATGTTTATATTTCCTATCTATTGCTCTATATCAAATAATGTTCCGTTATTAAGTCTGTATAAAATATTTTTCTGTATTTAGCTTTGTGTCAAGTATTGTTCCTTTTATAAGTAAGTATGTATGAATTATTTCTCTGTATTTAGCCTTGTATCAAGTATCGTTCTGTCTATAATTCTGTATAAAGTATATCTTTGTATTTATTTTTGTATCAAGTATCGTTTTGTCTACAATTCTGTATAAAGTATATCTTTGTATTTAGTTTTGTATCCAGTATCGTTCTGTCTATAATACTGTATGATGCAATGCACAGTCGATATCAGATTGTTATAATGCTTAAGATATAGCAATAGATCTTTGACGAACAAGTGCTGGTAGTTGCGAAAAGTGAGCATATAGTCACTTGTGGACAAAAACAAGACATTAAAACTATTCTCAGCTATCTGTACATAGAGACAGTACGTGAATTGCCAAGTGATACTGGCAGCATAATCAACTGGTTTGCAAAACAACACCAGATTTTGTTTCAGTTTTGGAATGTCGAGCAATTATTCTTGTCTTGCATTAATTAGTTTATTGATTGGTGTTTAAATCAGTAAAAAGAACAGGGTTATGGAAAAGTTTGATAACCTATTTCAACATATAATTACTATCATTATTCTTATAATGAAGGATTGTTTGTTTCATGATACTTCTTTGAATCATGTGCATTTGCAATTATTGAACTGTCACCATTTTGTTCGATTTGTCTGTGTGGCTTTTCCCCATTTTGTCCTTCTTGACTCTGTAGCTTTTTCGCATTTTATTCTTTTTGTTTGTGTAGATTTTCCCCATAGTATTTTCTTTCATTTTGTACCTTGCTTGAAATGTTGCAAACTATTTGAAAGCTGCTTTAATCATATTGGAACCAATCGATAGTTACAGGTCTTCAGTCCTAGTTAATTTTTTAATAATTTTTTTTATTGGTGTCCATAACCATTGCTTGATACTATGTATTAGACATTGGAAATATAATGAGTAATAGATGTTTTGTTTTAAACGCGTGATATCAAATTGAATATTACATTTGAAAATATAATTTGGTTCGTCTTATTCCCTCTTTCATCTTGCAGATATATGTCCATCCTTTCCCTCTTCGGCAGTAATCAACCTTATGTAAAATAAATCATTCGACGTTTACATTCCATCCTAGGGATTGTATTGTTTTCCACCGCATACCGAATGAGAAATGTGTTATCATGTTACCAAACTTGCAATAAAACATCTCACTACAACAAAAAAATTCTACCTGACAGGATGACATCCATACTTAGATAACTCTTAGCTTTATATACACTGCACATATACAGTTACATAACTTGATGATAGTGTTCCTTTGTCTGATTTTGTTTGCAGGTTTTATGCTATTAATCTGCTTCACTGTTTCAATATATTTACCAACCGTACTTTAGATACCGTAGTTAAAGAGCCAAAAATGGCTCATGATATGCAATTTCAGTTACTTTCTGTTGACAAACTTTTGTAATTTCGAGAGTATGGTTCTCAGCAAGAAAAAACGAAGAGATTAATCATTGTACTGCAGTTGTATTAGTAACAGCATCTTATATTTGATTAACTCACGGATTAACGTTGGAAACGCCAGATCACGTGTTGCTAATACAAAAATATCATTTGACTATAAAAGATATACAAATATCATCTTTTGTATACATTATACAACCTTGTTTGCATTTTCTACTCACAAAATATATTAAGCTCTTCGAACTAGACACATAATAGAATATTCAGTCTTGGGAAGATTACACAATGTAATTCGATTAATACAGATATTTCATTTTCGTTCAATCTGCTCCATTAAGCCACTATACGGAACCTGCTCAATAAATCTGACGCAACGAATAATTGTCTCTAAATCTGCATTTCATATCCGTTGCTTATAAGTGCGCCAGACATTAGAGCGGATTTTGGCGTGAACACATAAAACGTAACTCAGAGATAGCTAACTGATCATTACTACTGTGTTATGCATGCTAAATATTTAGATTGTCTTTAAGTTCAAATTTAATTATCAGAGGAAATATCACTTACCATAAATAAATGTTCCTTACGATTGCTCAGAATCTTACTCCAAATCTAACAGATTATGAATAGAAGATTCCCTGACTCCAAATTTGATGCTGACCATGATTGGTAGAGTAGAAAACTATAAATAGATTTAAAATATATTTGCTGAAGATATTTTTTTTATATTTTATTTTTGTTTCATTATATTATATTGTTGTGATAATTTTCATTGGATTTTAATCTCTTTTCCGAACATTCACTTGACTTGATTAAAATATAACAATTACATTATCAGTATTTTAGCTTACTTTGCTTGAGACATTTTGTAAACACTAATTAAAAATGATTGGCTATTACCAAGGTCATATTCGGCTTACATATTGGTCTAAATTGTGTTTCAATGAGGAACTGTTGATATCAATACAGATATCTCATCTAACGTCATCGCCTTTCATATTGGAACTTCATCGAGATTTGAACCTGGATTCAAATTAGAACTTTCAGTGATATGACTTTTAGTTTTCGATTCTATGATTACTTTTTAGATTATATTCACAAACCGTACGTCCAATTTCAAATAACAACCGTGTTTGCTATGGAAATAATTATTTTGTTAAAACTTACAAAGCTTGTTGACTTCACGTTTTCTTTTGCTACTTAGAACGAACCCGTAACATAAAGAAAATTGGTAAACTCATCCTTGGAATGAATGAATTTTGGCTAACATATTTCAGAAAGTTGTTTTCTGAAATTTAAATTCCACAAGTTTTTAAATCGCAAGTACTATTTAATATGTTCGTAGTAATGTTTAATGGAACTAGCAGGCTGTTCTACACAATGTCATAAAAAGGGGAGACTTTTCTTTCTAGTCCTACTCAGGAGCAGTTAGATAGTTTGAAGAAAGATTAGTTACTTGAACAAGACAGAAAATACGACCTTTCTGAAGGAATATCTTCCTTAACGAAATAAGAAATTAAAAGCATTTTTTTTGATCCAGCATTTGGTAGAAAAGAATTTATTTTAATAAAAGTGTTTTAGCTTCGGTTAGTAAGTCTTTATTAGTCTGTGACATAAAAATAATGGAATTAAAAATGAAATACAAGATATAATTGGAGTTAATTGTTTGTTTTTATATTTTTGAGTTTTATTTCCTTACATGCTGTTGTAATGTAAGATTGTGTACTTGCTGAACCTTGACCTTGTCCAATACTGAGTTTATTTCTGCTTGACCTGATTTACATTTTATTTTATTTTGTGCAAACCACTAATAAAACACTAGATACTATTGAATGGATAGATTGATAGACAGTGACACTAATCCAAAAATATAAATTTCACTGCAATCAACTTCAAGATTTCGTTAATAACGAAAACGTTTTGAAAAATTAGAAATTATGAATAAACTATTAATAATTTGTTATAAATACATCTATATATAATGTGCAAAATTTATGTGGCTTAAATATATTATTCTTGAAACGATATATTTCTGTTTAGTCACGTTTTGAAAAGAGGTTTAAACTTGGTCCTGTCGGCCTTCTTTAAATTTTATTGTGGAAGTTGCTCATCTATGGTAGAGTTCATATTTTTTTGATAGATCGGGAAGTAGCCACTTCTGTGAAGGTCTTCAGCGACCTTCCAATTCAAACACAAAAGAAGAGAATAATACGATTTTGTATTATATATGCACGTATATGTAGCCCTTCCAGATTTTAAAGATGTCGACTACATGATGCTGTATACACACTATTTGTGTCTGGAAAAAAACTCTTCTAAAATTTTGCTTGTGTGTCATGTATGGAGTACGATCCCGATAACCTTATATCGCAATGAAATCCCCGAGTAGAACAAAGAACGTATGTAACGATTGAACGTGGTTGCCTAATTTATTTGATTACGAATTGATGTTTTATTGCATATACAATGAACAAAATGTAATCACTAGATGATGAGTGACTGTTACAGCACTGACTTGTAAATTTATGTTTAAAGGAATAACAATATGAGCGGCCACATTGTTCAGAACAACGGAAGCTTCTCACGAGGCCCTGACAACATTATAGGAGTAGGTGTCACAAAACGAGAAATATTGAAGATTGAGGATGCCCGTATCATTAGAACGGTTCATGTTCAAAGGAATATCAAAGCAGTTGGGTTTTACAAATATTTCCATTTGTACGATGGTGTTCTTCATTTTAAATTAAAAGCTCAAACAAATATATTACAGTATTGGTTATGGAATTTATTTTTAGATACTGCGTTTATTAACAACGATTGTTTAAAAGTAGGTCAAATTAAACCAGATAAATTGTTACTTTAACTATGGAATTGTAAATCTAATTACAGGAGTGATCTGAAATTTTGCGATACTAAATGTCAAGTGAGACAAGCAAAGCTCTAAATAGTTTACAATACAAATTAGCAGGTTTACAAATTGACTCTGTAATAGCTCATAAGACCACACAGAGACTTGTCACAAAATTGTGTAAGCCTCAAAATAATGACGTGTTGATCTAAGAATTGTTTCAGTTTGAAATATAAACGGAAGTAAACTGCTGTATTTAAGCTCACCGGTGAATCTGTTTCAAATTAGAAACATAAAGCCGTACGTTTCATATATACTAATGGAATCAAAAGTACTAATTAAAAAATATTTGCATTCTACTCAGCGGGCTTAATAATACCAATAGTTGCAGATCCCAAACATCAACTAACTTAAGAGTGGTTTTATTTATTTCAAGATTCCAGAAGTGTTCGAAAGTAATATAAAATAACGTATATAATTTTAAAATCTGTAGAGATTAGAATGTCAACTTTAGCTTGGTTGGTGATGAAGCTTCATTCTTTGGGAGTCGATGAAATAGTACATTGTTTTATTATCTCTATTTTAGTAGATTCCGTACAAATATTCTCGGTTTTATTATTAATTATTCAGCGAAAGGAAGTTATAAAAAGCATAACATGATGAGGTAATGACAACTCACCAGAAGCTTCATGATAAGGTGACTAAAGCAAATAATCAATAATATAATCAATCTTAATGAACTTACGCTCCTACCCAGCTGAAATAAAAGAACGTTTGGATCAGGGAAAGACTGTAAAAACGTCTTGCAACAAAGAATAAAAATATAAGATAAAAGTTGCAATTACAAAGGAGTATAATAAATTTCAGCATTAAAGATGAAAATACAAAAGTAACAGATATTAATGGACCGGCAATTACATATACCTTTAAGAAAGTATTTTAATGTTACATAATGATAGAATTACATTTAAAAATGACATATTTATTTCATAGTGAAAGGAAACAAAATGAGAAGGATGGGCCCTTAAATTAATCATTAAACAAGAACGTCAACCTAAACAACAATCATAAGATAGGGGTAGAAAAGGTACAAAATGCAAGAAAAATGGATACAGAAATATAAAAGTTATAACACAACGTAGAGACAGAAAAGCAGTCTATTACAGTACATTCAAATCACATGATCAACAATTGGCACAAGATTAGCAATTGGGAATTAATTTAAGACGGAAAGAAAATATTTTGAAAATGATACAAATTTAGTTAGATAATATTAAAGACAGACTAACAGCTGTCACATACAGTGTTTTGCAGTTACCAAGGAAGACACATTTAGAAGAAGAAAATAGAAAGATAGTGGACCCATGATAAGTTAGCAATGCTAGGCACATTTGATATTGAGCTACCTGGTAATTGAATACTTTTTTAATTTTCCTTGCTCACCCAAAATGTGTTAGGTCAGTGACTATGGTCTTTACCTAAGCAACAGAAAAAGCGAGAACTAAATTTTGTTAAGGTTTACAAATAATATTTTTTACCTGGAAAACAAAAAGTAATAATTTAAAAATAACTTATACTATCTAAAGTAGTCCAAACGTTGTGAATATCATTATGGGTTGCTTGCAAGTATAAAGCAGGCTCATTACCATCCGCCGGCGGGTTACTGCCTTCAACATCACTATCATTCAGGCATATGCACTCACATCTATGATGACAACAAACTGGAGAATTTTTATAACGAACTGCAAGATGTCACTGACAACTCACACAAGAAGGACATTCTGTTTGTACAAGGAGACTGGAAGGCAAAGGTGGGAGTTAATTCACATACAAACTGGCAAAGCACTTGTGGACCTTTATGCAATGCAGAAACAAATTAAAGAGAACTAAGGCTTTTGGAGTTTACTAAGGCTTTTGGAGTTTGCTGCCTACAACAATCTTGTACTAGCCAACCATTCAGTCCTCATAATGCATCTATAAGATGCACCTGGCACAGTCCAGATGGACAACATCACAACCAGATGGACTATATCTTGGTGAGAACTATTCTGCACAAGACTGAATATCGCCAGAACACGGATTTTTCCAGGAGCAGATATTGGTAGTGACCATGATTTATTAATGACAAGGTTTCGCCTCCACCTGAAAAATAATCAAAAAGTGTAACCAAACCAAGAATCAGACTTGACCTTAAACAATTAAACAATTGAAAGATCCAAAAGTCGCACAAACCTTCAAAGCAATTATAGGTGGTAAATTGGTACTTTTGATAACCTGGACAGCCAAGACACTGATCTAGAGTTCTAAACAACCACATTTAACACTGCTGTGACTAGCACAACTAAAGAGGTAGGACAATGCAACCTTGGGTCACAGCAGATGTACTTGAACTATGTGACAAAATAAGAGAATTGAAAAAGGAAACAAGATATCATGAAAGAGCAAGAAAATAGAGATATATAAAACAACGTTATCAGGAATAGCATGAAAAGGGCAAAGGAATACTCGACAGAAAGACAATGTACTCAGTCCTTGTTCGTTATGCTTCCCAAGAAAGGAAACCTACAGCTATACCGACACTACAGAACTATCAGTTTGTTCAGTCACCCACGCAAAGTCATGATGAAGATAATTCTAAACAGACTAACGAGTCAAGAAGACAAAATTATTGCTGAAGAACTGGCAGGCTTTATAGCGGGAAGTAGCACACCAGAACAAATCTTCAATCTCAGACACCTTTGCGAGAAATACAATCAGCCTCGCAGATGATATTTATGGTTTATCAGAAGATGAAAAATAACTGGCTGACATGGTTGAACACCTCTTCAAAATCTGCACTGTGTACGGAATGTAGATTAGCGCCGATAAACCGAAACTGGTGACAAACAAAACCAATGACATCAGTGGAGAAATAAAGGTCAGTGAACAGAAGCTGGAAAGTGTCACAAGACTCAAAGATGATGGCTCCACACCAAAATTACTTTGCATGATGGCCCAGACAACATCAGCAATAAAAACGTTGAGACCAATATGGAAAGATACCAACATTGCTTTTGGTTCCAAAATAAGGCTGATGCGCTTGATTGTCTAATCCATCTTTCTGTATACTTGTGAAACAATGGACGCTCACATCAGATCTACAAAGAAGCAGTCAAAACCTTCGAAAGTGTGATGCTACTGCAAGATCTTGGGTATTTCATCCATTGACCATGTAACCAACGACGAAATCCACCACAGGATTCAAAGAGACATCGGATCCTATGAAGACCTCTTGACCACTGTAAAAAAGCGCAAACTGAAGTGGTACGGTCGTGTCTCAAGATCAGCAGTACTGGGAAAAACAATCTTGCAAGGCACAGTGCGAGGGTAGAGAAGAGGCAGACATAAAAAGAGGTTGGAAGGCATCATTAAGGAATGGATAGGTATGGGATTTAGAAATTCGCAAAGGGCAATAGGGAACAGGGAAAGATGGACAGAATTGGTTGTAAAGAAATTGTGGAGCCTTAACAACCTCTTAGGTAAAGGAATTGATGATGATGATGATGATGATGATGATGATGATGATGATGATGATGATGATGATGATGATGATGATGATGATGATGATGATGGTGATGATGATGATAAAGATGATGATGATGATGATGATGATGATGATGATGATGATGATGATGATGATGATGATGATGATGAGCATTCTGGCACCACTATTTAAATATCCTTATCGTACCTCTTTTGTTTTTCAATTTAATGACTTAATCATTTGCATTATGCTTATTCCGTTTTATGATTGAATGCATACTATTTTTAATTGTAATTTAACATAATAAAATGTCTGAACCGTCGCACAAAGCTGCTATCATTTTTCTTTGTCTTTGTTACTATACTTTTAATTTATTCCTCAATATTGATAACTATCCCGACTCTGATCAAATTGTTTTAGCAAATCTATATGCGTATCTCTTTTTGTGATATTATTTATGGTCTTAAAGTTTTTCATATTTATTTATTTATTATTATTATTATTATTATTATTATTATTATTATTATTATTATTATTATTATTATTATTATTATTATTATTATTATTATTATTATTATTTTTATTATTATTATTATTATTATTATTGGTCATGTGTTTACCAACAGTTGATTTCATCCTTATTTTACGTTTTAGGTCTATATGACTAATCTCTAGGTGAGAGCAAAATTGCATAGACAAAATCGTATTGTAGCCATTGTTTGTAGATAATTATAAGCTTGTCATATTTCGTCGATGAAGCTGCTAAGTATATGCAATAAAATTGCAATTAATGGCATTAATTCATCAACATGAGGAGTTCAAATGCATTTTCTCTATAAGACCATTTCTACTTAACAAAATTTCGATGAATCGTTTCTTGATCCATACTTTCCACGTCGCTTCAGTTTTGTATGGTTTTAGGTTTTATTTGACAGCTATAATACTTGCCAATAGCTCTCGCGTATGGTTTCTGATTTATATTTGTTTCCCGTTGTTGCGGATAAAGTATGTCATTATTTATAACGTTTCTAGAATACGACAGAATTCTCCAACAGATACTGAAGATAACTGATTTCATTATAAGACGCATATCAAGGGGAATGATATAGGATTAAATGATCATGGTTGAGTATTTATCTATGTGTAAATTTTACCTGATCACTCACAAAAGAAATAAAGTCCAAAGGACTTTATATTAACTTTGTGAGTTATAACGTAAAACTTTACAAATAGATATATGCCTAACCATGATCATTTAATCCTTAAAATTACAATTTGCTTTCTTTATGTCATCATATCAGCAGAATGAATTAACAGATGGTTCAGTTTGGTGCATCGAAGTTTTCTTTGATTAGCCTTTTCATTGCGAATGAATACATATCCCCATCCAAGGTAGCCAAAAGTAGTTTATTTTTATGTAGTAATGTATAGGGTAGAGTGTAAAGGTAGGTCGTGTCAGTTATCTACGGAGATTGTTGTGATTATTTTTATAATTTTAACAAATGGCTGATGCTGATTAAACTAGGCTATTCCTGATTTTAGCATTTCGCTTGAATATGTCATATACTGTTATAGCAATCGTTGTTCTTCCTTCCTACTTAATTCGATCTTTCATAATCAAAATCATGTCCATTTGGTGAGATCGCTTGCGTGTCATATGACCCTGAACTTAAATAACATTACCTAGAACATGTAAATGCAATAATTGATAGAGATTGACTTGTAAAGCCGCCATATGTCTTCTTCGGCAAAATGGGTAAGTGCTGGAGTGTTAAAATGTCTGTGCAATTATATCGTTTTAAATTATAATGGGCGATTTTAATCTAGGCTTTGTCATTTTTATCGTAAATCACAAGAGTTGGGGGCTTATTATTATTATGGCGTACTGCGTTCATGGAAACAGTGAACAAAAAGTAGTCCGCAAAATTTATCGATGTGTAAAAATTTGCAGCTCAGAATTTACATGACATTTACATTGAATCAAATTCTACAGAATAAGGCCAAAATAAAAATTGGAAATATAACGTCCACACTTGCAGATTGTGAAATTGTTAAGAAGAAAATGATGTAAGACATTTAAAGATTGATTTGTTTTATATATCGGCAATTCGAGACTTATAACCAAAAGTATCATTTCAACAAATTTTAAAAAAATATAATTCCAATTTTTAGATGTTCTTGACATTTTTGAAAACGGATAAGTTCTCATTAATTCTTCAAAACTAAATGCATTAAAGTTTAAGAGCACAGGAGAGGCACCATTCCATCTAGGATGACCTAATATAAAACGAAGACCATTATTGTAACCAATAACTAGTTTTCATTTCATACATTCAATAATATTTGTCCAGAGAGAAGTACAATATGAATAAAACAAGTTTGAGTAATCTAGTAACGTATATTTTGTACTGTCAGATTTTCCTGCATTAAAGTTAGAATATTATTTTACGTAGTTAAGGAATTAGCTCTCAACCACAGTTAAAATTATTGTATAAGCTTATTAGCAGTGTATCCCCCAGGAGTGTAAACCTGAAGGTAAAAAAACCCCTTGGTGTCAGAACGGGGATCTAATAAAAAATGTTGGGGGGGGGGTCAAAAATGTACCGACAAATTTTCATCTAATCCATACTGTTTCAGTTAGAATAGGATATTGCAATTTGCACAATATTCTCTCTCTCTGTCTGTCTGTCTCTCTCTCTGTGTCTCTCTCTCTGTCTGTCTCTCTCTCTGTCTGTCTGTCTCTCTCTCTCTCTCTCTCTCTCTCTCTCTCTCTCTCTCTCTCTCATACAAAAAACCAATAGGCACAAATAACACAAATGCACAATCCATTCAAAGAAATCTTTTATTAGTTAATTTTCCATTTAGTTTAAAGTCGTATTTTTAACAGTCTCTTTATAATTTTTCATAGCAATATTATAGACCAACACATTACATATAAGCCAGTATAAAACTCCATATAAATCTTTTTAACAAAACGAGTTAAATTACTACCTGTCATACAACGTGTACTATCATCGGTTTTATTGTACTTCGTCCTAAAAACACATTTATCCAAAAATCAGAGGCTAATGATTCATTTTCTCTTTAACAAGTTACACTTGATGTTTTAGATCTTTCTTTCGTTGCAGCAAAGTTAGAACAATCTGCAACGACCCCCCCCCCAAATTTGAAATCCAAATAATGAATTTCTCTCTGCCAGTTTATTTCATTGTTCTGAAATAATGTTTTAGGTAATATGTTCAAAAGATATCATGTGGTGATTAAGGGCAGATTGTTAAAAAATATCAAACGATGTCACGAAAGGATTATTCAATTGTGTAGCCTTCGCAATCACGATGTCACACCGTAATCCCAATGCCTTGGATCTGCCGTATTCTAGTGAAGGGCATATTTAATCCGCTTTTTATTAGTGTCAGATCAAAATTTACTCTTTCGTGTTCTGCTTCTTTCACTTTCTTCGCTAATGATTCTTAGTGCATCACGACATATTACTGCAACAAGAGTTGAGGGTGAGATGTTTCAGGACATTTTGCTAAACTCGATAGAATCGCGTGAGATCTCGCGAGATCAGGTGAAACTACTGTCTTAATATTGCCTACTGGTAGTCTGGTTTTCTGCTTTGCTTGTTCAGTATTGCAGTATGCAACACAGAGAGCATAGCAAACAGGAAACCGGAAAAAGTATTCACGATGCCATCCCTAATGATGTATAATCGTAGTATACACGATGCCATCTCTAATGCAATGAATTTAATATTAAATAAATCCTGATTATATTTTGCAAATCCGATGCGTCAAAAAAAAAACGAACAGCAAAAAATTATCTTCGTCAATTTTCTATATTGTGAGTCCCTGACGCAAAACTGTGCGTAAAGGGAAACACTGCTCATTAGAGTACTTAGTACATCAAACACTAAATTCTGTAGGTGAATATTTTAAGATTTATTTGTTGGTACTAATTCCTATATGGGCCCCGAGTGGCCAAATGGTCTAAAGCGCTCTCCGTTACTGATCACTGCCATCCCACCGCTGTCTGCGTGGGTTCCAGTCTAAGATTCGGCGAATGTGGATATGTCAGAAAGCTTGCTAGTAGCTTCTGGTGGGTCGGTGGTTCTTTCCATGGGTTTCCCGGTTTCTTCCTCCACTATTATAACTGGCCGCTATGTATAGCCTATCTAGTGCTGAAAAATGGCGTTTAAGTCCCAGAACAACAACAACAACAACAACAACAACAACAACTAATTCCTACGATATGCACTAAGAGAATCATTGTGTGTATACATCTCTAAAGTGACTTGTACCTAAGATATTGCGTTATATTTGGTATATAATTATATGGAATTAGTTCAGCTCTTTGACATTATTAGCTGCATGTCGTAGCTGCATGTCATCGCACAAGCCCATTTTATAAGAAGCTTATAGATTGTTGCATGAAATAAAATATCAGACAACAGCACGTTTGATAAGGCCTAGAGTATGAATTCTACGATATCAGCTGACGGCAATGTTTGATAAAGCTGATGAAGCTGTTGAATGGCTGGCCAACCACTGCACACAATCAATAAATAAATGAGTACCTGTGTTTTCCTATCAACAAGAGTATTCATGTGTAGGTGCCACGTTCGTGCTGAAATTTAAGGAAATATTGTTGTGTTGTAGTAAGCAAGAACTACTATTCATATTCTCAATTAAGGAATTAGCAAAACGGCTCCAACCAAACCAATAACTGTATTCAGAAATCAAGTCTTTCTTTGTCCAAAATCTGCACGGTCAAATCGGGTTTGTATCAGTTAGACATCAGTATAACATTTACGTTTTTTTTGAAAGGCTAGATGAGATATTATTTTTCCAGCTCTGCTGCTGATGCATTTCTATATAATGTATCCTTATCCATTTATGTTCTACGAGCTGATTTTTCAGGCAAACACAATGTGTTGTTTCTTGAAAATTTCTCTGAAACAGAAATAATTTTTGTACCATGATTTATTGTTCTGATAATTTCTTGAAGGCATTACCTTTGAGAAGATAAGGAAACAATAAAATTAAAATATAGCTGACAAGCAATGCAAATTAAATATACATAAAAGTAAAAGATTTTGTTTTTCCCGAAACTTTTGAGACATATGTATACGTATTGCTCGTTTACTTACTCTGGCGGCGATGTCAGCAATGTCAACTTGCTCTATAAACGTTTTAAGGACACAAATAGTCTATATCAGTTGCTGTATTTAACTGAAACATTCGGAAAATATTAAAATTAGGTATGTCTCACCTATGCATACAGAAAGCAGCATCCCAAAAACACATTTATTAGTAACACGCTCAAAGTAACAGAAGAAAATAGTGGCGACAACAAGCTTTTTAAGTTTTAACAAAGATAATTTTGTTTCTTTGAAAACATGGTAAAAGTAAAGGTGAAAATATAAAATATAAAACAATATTTACTGTTTGTAAATAAAAATCCCAAACATTTTTGCTAGAAATCCGAATATATATATATATATATATATATATATATATATATATATATATATATATATATATATATATATATATATATATATATATATATATATATATATGCTCTCCTATTTATGGTTGGTCTTGATCATCAAGTCTGATATCAAGTCTAGTTCCAGGACCACACCACAAGAATTATATTATGATAGGTTTTTCTCACATGTGTATTTAGCCCATGGTAATCCAGGTAATTTTCCTAAAGAAGCAGCAATATCTCCACCTGTCGTTGTCTCTGAATCAGACATTGAGATAAATTTATTTTTTGTGTACCACATTTTACACATTTACCTGTTAATGCACGTAGTTTTTTTTCTCTCGTTATGATCGTTGTCAATCCAATTGTGGGTGTAGATAATATATATCGAACACAATATAGACTCGTTATTAATAATATGGATACAATAATTAACTTTTCAGCAACACATAAACAGGAACCTGTAAAGCTCCATCCAGCATTGCCAAATTCGATAAGGATGAGTATAATAGGTCCATCTGGATCAGGTAAAACACAATTATTATTAAATTTTATAATGAGATAGTTGAAATGGAGCAATTTATATTTAATAGCACCGTCTGAAGATGATCAGCATTGCTACGAAGTACTTAAGGATTTTAATGAGAAAGCGCAATAAGTTAATAAAGATATTATTGATTTTATCACAGATATTGATAAGGCCCCATCTGTAGATGACTTAGATGGATTCATTAATAATCTCATAGTATATGATGATGTGATACTGGACAGAGAATCAAATCAAGCTAGAATATTCTCCAAAGGTAGATAAAATACTGGCGTGATTTATGATACACAACGATATACACAAATACCTAAGTTGATCAGAGATACTCTAATATTTTGGTTGTGTTGAATGGAATAGATAATTATACTTTACAGAATATTTATTATATCTGGTGTTCAGGGGATATGGACATGATCAAGTTAAAAAACATTTTTTTCAAAAGCACAAGCTGTTCCTTTCGAATTTATAATAAAAACTTCTCCTGACCCAAGATCCAGATATCGCATTTGTTCTGGATAAAATCTTTGCTTAATTCATAGCAGCAGGGAGGGTGAACGACAACAATTAAGTGCCGCTTCACAAGTAAACGAATTCATGAAAAAGAGTCAATAATAGGGTAACAAAACTGAGCTAACCTAAACGATTTATTACCGGTTCTTAACCGTATGGAAATAGAATAGTTAGAGACCTTGATTAGCGTTATTGACCTTTTTCAGCCAGTTGTAGGGACCTTGTTTTAGAAAAGGGCTCGAGCAAAAAGTTGTAGGGTTCACTCTCCCTGCTGCTCAAATATACTTAACATACGGTCATTAAGAAAGCTAACAAAGTTAAATAGGAATAACACACAATTAAAACATACTGCATATTTTACCTGCCACGTTTAGCCCTTTAACTATGGTAAATATATGGAACAGTGTAACAGATGCAATAAGATGAATCTGCAAACAAGGTTAGACAAAGGAGCACCATTTTATCGACTTATGCAATTCGAGTTTTCGTTACATTTAGCGGTATACTGTAACATATCAAGGTTCAATTGTAACGAGAGTTTTTATTGGAAGTCTGTGAAGATGATAATACATTTCTCATTCTACATGCGATAGAAAATAAACACGCATAAAATGTGTGTGGAAGGATGTGACGAAAAGGTCGAATGATTATTTTAAATTAAGATGATTAAAGGATAATCATTATCATTTCTGTAAGATGGAAAAGGAATAAAGAAGACTAAAAGTTTCATTTCAAATTTAATACCCATTTCGAAATCACAGGCTCAAAATAAAACAACTATTACATAGTGTACTTCAAATATCTATTACCCGGTATGATCAAAGGTCCAAAAAAGTAATATAACGTTCATTAAAAAATTACAATTAATGTTTTATTGAAATGTTACAATTATTATTTTATTCAAATATGAGTCCAGCATTTGTTAAACAGTATATACCAATAAACGTAATATCGACAAAAAGACCCACTTTAGCAAATTATATTAGCAAGAAGGACAAAATGGTGACAGTTTAGTAACAGTAAATGCACATAATTCAAAAGACAAAAGTCATTATACGAACAAACAATATTTCATTTGCAAGCAGGATTACGGTAATATGAGCTAGTTTAATCATATTTTAAAATAGATCATGCCCTCTTTTCAAAATGTTCTCTTAAACTGTCGAGTGGTCTAAAGCGCTCTCCGTTACGGATCACTGCCAGCACACCTCTGTCCGCGTGGATTCGAGTCTCGTAATCGACCAATATGGGTATGTGAGAAAGCTTGCCTGCAGCTTCTCGTGGGTCGGTGGTTCTTTTAGTGGTTTTCCCGTGTTCTTCCTCTACCATTAATACTTTTCACCATGAATAGCCCATCGTGTGCTGAAAAATGGCGTTAAACCAGAGGACAACAACAAGAACAACAACAATTGAAAACTGTAAAACAACAAACCAACAATCTCAAGATATGTATAGATGCTTGACCAGCCCAAGACGAAATTAAAACATTGTGCCGTTTTTAAAGCAGCTAATTATATTGTCAACAAATCTAGGAGGATATGAAGCTACAATCTCTTTCGATAACGTGAATAAAGTAGATTACAATTTTATTAAAACCCTTAGTTTGTCCACAAATGAGTCTCTTCTAACTTTTCCGACATCACTAAAATGTATTTTACCACCATCTATTGCTAAAACTTACCATTTTACTAAATGTTCTATAGACAGAGTAATACATCATACAGAACTATAGACAGAGCGATACTTCATGCAGAAATACAGACAGTGCAATATTGATACAGAGCCATAGACAGTGCAATAAATGATACACAGAGAGAGAGAGAGAGAGAGAGAGAGAGAGAGAGAGAGAGAGAGAGAGAGAGAGAGAGAGAGAGAGAGAGAGAGAGAGAGAGAGCAATGCATTATACAGAGCTATAGACAAAGCAATGCATCATACAGAGCTATAGACAGAGCAATACTTGATACAGAAATACAGACAGTGCAATATTGATACAGAGAGAGAGAGAGAGAGAGAGAGAGAGAGAGAGAGAGAGAGAGAGAGAGAGAGAGAGAGAGAGAGAGAGAGAGAGAGAGAGAGAGCAATGCATTATACAGAGCGATATATGGAGCAACACTTGATAGCGACTCTTTAGACATAGCAATAATTGATATTTAGTTATATACACAGCAATAGTTCGTACAGAGCTATAGACAGTGCAATAAATGATACACAGCTATATATAGTGTAATAAATAGACTGAGTAATGATTGATATGGAGTTACAGACTGAGTAATAATCGATATGAAGTTATAGACTGAGTAATAATCGATATGGGGTTATAGACTGAGAAATAATCGATATGGAGTTATAGACTGAGTAATAATCGATATGGGTTATAGACTGAGTAATAATCGATATGGAGTTATAGACTGAGTAATAATCGATATGGGGTTATAGACTGAGAAATAATCGATATGGAGTTATAGACTGAGTAATAATCGATATGGACTATAGACTGAGTAATAATCGATATGGAGTTACAGACTGAGTAATAATCGATATGGAGTTACAGACTGAGTAATAATCGATAAGGGGTTATAGATTGAGAAATAAATTATACAGTGCAAGTGTTATGTATGTCTATTGGGGAACTCCTGGTACATGCTTGTATCTAATTTATGCAGTTTGTGTTCTTGGCTCTAAAGAATTTCTTTAGTTAGATCCTGCCTAGGAATATTAAGGGCTTACATGATATAAAGAGGATCTGGTTATAGATGCTTACATATGTGTTGATTAGTAGTAATAAAACTTTTAATAATAAAACTTAATGACGACTTTTTTAATTTTCATTAGTTGTGGGCTTTCAACAGTTCTAGAAGAATTCAGCATCACATGAAAATGCAATTTCGAAATAAATTGAGTAGTAATATCTGTCACGTGGGGTATGTTGTAAAATATAGTTATAATAGAAGCTGTATATAAAGGAGAACTCTTGTAAATCAGAATCATTCCTAATTTGAAATAATTTTTTTTCTGTCGAAGTCTTCAGATGTGTTTTATGTTGTACTCAGATTGTATTTGATGAGGAAAAAATATTTTCTTAAACAGAAAGTACGCATGTTTTGAACTGATCATTGGAAATAGAAAGTACTCATTATTTGGATTGTTCATGGGAAATAGAAAGTACGCATTGCTTGGACTGTTCATTCGAAACAGAAAGTACGTATTATTTGGACTGTTCATTGGAAATAGATAGTACGCATTATTATTTTATGTTGTACTCAGATTGTATTTGATGAGGAAAAAATATTTTCTTAAACAGAAAGTACGCATGTTTTGAACTAATCATTGGAAATAGAAAGTATTCATTATTTGGATTGTTCATGGGAAATAGAAAGTACGCATTGCTTGGACTGTTCATTCGAAACAGAAAGTACGTATTATTTGGACTGTTCATTGGAAATAGATAGTACGCATTATTTGGATTGTTCATTGGAAATAGAAAGAAGGTACGCATTATTTGGACTGTTCATTGGAAAAAGAAAGTACGCATCATTTCGACTGTTCATTGGCAATAAAAAGTATGCTATATTTTGGATTGTTCATTGGAAACAGAAAGTACATATTATTTGGATTGTTCATTGGAAAAAGAAAGTACGCACTATTTGAACTGTTTATTGGAAATAGAAAGTACGCATCATTTGGACTTTAATATTATTCTGGAAAATTTGTGATTTATTCAAAGGGGTTCTGGAGAACACAATCTTAAAATGTAACCATGCTCGACCAGTATATTTATAGTTTTGCAATATTTTGGAACTTTTCGTTTTTTGGACTGTTATAGAACTTTGTCAAGATTATTTTTAGATTCACTACGTAATACTGCAAGTGCCTCTAAGATTTTTATTTTTATTTTTTATAATTAGATTATTCAGTTAGTGTTACAAAACTTGCTGGTTCTGCTTCTTTTTGTTACCAATTTTGGATTTACTCCATAATGCTATAAGCTCCTCTCACGTCATCATTTATAACTTTGATAATTTAATTACTTGTTAAGCTTTACAAAATATGTTGGTTTTACTTTTTGCTGTTACTCATTTTGGATTTACTCTATGATGCTTAAAGTTCCTCTCAAATTTAATGCATAACGTTGATAATTAAACTATTTTTTACGTTTTGTAAAACGTGTTCTCTTTGACATTTCTGTTACTTAGTTTATAGAGTCGTAACACCATGGATATGTATTTAATAAGTCATACTTATAACTGTAAGAATAGTGACAATTTCTACACATTTCTTTGAATAATTAGTAATTTTAATCTTTTTTCCGGAAGGAAAGTTTGTATGAAGCTTGTTGCTTTTTTACTTGTTTACAAATATTTTACTTGTAAATCCATATTTGTAAAATATTTTATTTCATCCGAATAAAATTGCTAAGAGGCCCTAATTCTGCCAAGTCAATATATACGATACAATAGTACTTTTAGAAGTGACTTACTTTTAATGGTCAACCTATTACATTTGTGTACCTGTTAATCTTTCTCTGGATCATGCGTAGGTGAAATTGATTACCCATGGAATGAGTTTGTTTCTGCTTGCATGGTTGGGATCATTGCCGACTAGTGTAGCTGTATGGAAAAAGAAAAATTAGTCTTTTCTCCAAGGGAGTGTATAACATCGCCGATAATATTGTCAAAGAAAATAAATATGTCGCTCTTTTAGTGCACATTCTGCTAACTCCTTTAACTTAAAACAATGTAAATGTAGACTCTAATATGTCTTCTATTATGTGTTACTATAATATTAGTGTACATGTATATTAAAAACGTAATATGCAGTTTTGCATCTTGTTTTCAAACTTAAAATTTTTTTTTTAACTCCAGGTATAAAGTTTCTCAACGTATGTGGAAACTGAAATGGCCCAGAGGTAGATTAAATTTCTATTCACTGATTCCTATATTATACTGTTGATTATGACCCGGCGTACATGCTTCAGCCAATTCTGTAACTTTCTCCTTTCAAAATATTTCTATGCCTAGTTTTACCATGCCTTAATGTTTCCACGAAGCATTTTCTCTCTTCGTAAAATGTTGATATCGATATTGAAAGGTGCCGCTCGAGGATCCGTTTTCAATATTATTTTCTATCCTCCAAACCTCTTTTCAGCATTTGAACAACATCTTCTCAATTTAAATGTGTCACTAGATACATTTAATGCGTTCGTATCAGTCAAAATGTCTTCCATTAATTTTATTTCTTTCCTCGGCAACTGATAATGGTTGCTTTGTACAACAGACGATTTTTGCATAAGGCTGATTTAAAGGTCTGTCTAGATGTTTGCTACTTGCTTGTATCCATTTCCTTTTGGCTTTTGTACAGTCTCGAGATTGTAGAGATTTCTTCCTTCTTTCGTACCTATAGAGGGTGTTGTGAAAATAACTGCCATATCTTTGTGTCGTTATATAACCGTATCATATCATAACGTCATGTCTGTCAAATGAGAAGTACATTATTTTACTTTTATTCTTTTAATTTTTTTTAAGTTTTGCACATCTATTGTAAAATTCTGTTTTCGTTTACGAAAATGATATATGATCTTTAGTGTCTATGAAAGATTTGGTGCACACAACCATCAATTATACATTCAATTTAGTATAACTGCTGTTACGTGTATGTAATTAAATTGCTTGTGTGTAAAGTTTAACATTATTTTTATTTCATTTTTGTTTCATTGTATTTAATTGAAATGAATATTTTTCTCTGAGTCTGGATTCTTCTTTTAGTAATAATATATATTTTATAACAGTTTGTTTATTCAAGACGAAGATGCATTACGGTAGACTTATCATTTAGTCCGTCTTACCCTGGTAACAGTGTCAACAGGAAGTTAAAATGATTGGTCAATATCAGGGCATAAATTCTTTGCGTGATCACTGTGCGTAAACAACGTTTTGTATGATTGGTTCTTAAGTGTTGTGACTCTGGCGGACGTGCCAAAATTAGTGTAGTAAGAGACTGCATGACCAATCTCGCGAGACATGAAATGAAATATGTGGTTTTAAATACACATTCCATATATTTTTCAGACAATCATTATACAGCCTTGAAGGAACAAGGTGTATTATTATTAATTTGTTGCCAAGATTGTTCTTCGTCTGATTTTTGGATTTAGTAATGTATTCCCCTGGAAACTCAACAAACTGACTTTTCTATAACAATTCTGAAAGATATTCAAGGATATTCAAGGAACTTTTTCTGTAATTATTCGGAAACAAAGACAATGATTCAAGTGAGGAGTTGTTGTCATTCGTATATTGGACCACATCTGACGTCATCGCCTTGCCTAATTTATACGTCGTCGTGACTTGATCCTGGATTCTTATAGGACTATTTAGTGTTAGGACTTGTGTCTTCATTCTTATGATCAGTAAAATAATAAAATAAAATAGAGACAAACAGTCATACATACAATTATAGTGTTATAAAAGATATACAATTTCACAATTAAAAAGAAAATTATACAATTTTATATAATACATTGGTATTAAGGCCATTAGGATACAAACTATTTAATTTATGAATCCAATAAGTCTCTTTTATAAGTCTGTTCATGTCTCCATACACAACATCTATTGGCATGAAAGAAAAATCGAGTAGACAGTGATTATGGGTGTTAAAATGTGTAGAAAAATTAGACGAAAAATGAGAATCTTTATAATTTTTATATGAAGGCGATGATTATTCATTCTTTTAGAAACTTGTTGAAGTGTTTGTCCAACATATTGCATGTTACATTTTTTTACAGGTTATCAAATAAACCACGTTAATTGATATGCAGTTAGTGTTATAACGTCGGGAAAATGTCTCTTTTGTGTTAGCGCTACTAAAAGAACTACTTTCTCTTATGTTTGCACATTGAGAGCATCGGTGTCTATTACATTTCGATGACGATAATTGTCTTTTTATATTTTTTTCTGTATGTTTAGTTCTAATTAAAAAATCTTGCAAATTCTTGGGTCTCTTATAAGCAAGAATAGGTTTATTGTTGTAAAATGTTTTTACGCTGTTTTTATTTGATAAGTTTAGGAGACTCCAATATTTATTACTTATAAGACCTATATTAGGTAATGAAGGATTGTATTGTATTGTAAAAGGAACTATATTTTTCTCCATTGTACAATTTGCTGTATTTAAAGCCTCATTTTGAGTAAGATTACGGGTTTTGTTCAGCGCAGAATCAATGATATGTACTGGATAATTTCTGTTTTGGAAATATGATTTTAAATCATTCAACGAATTTTGTAATTGACAATCATCTGAAATAATGCGTCGGTATCTTTTAGCCTGGCTATATGGCATACCGTTTTTACATGACATTGGATGGCATGAAGAATATTCCACGTACTGGTGGATATTAGTTTCTTTGACATGAATATTTGTAGAAATAGTGTTATCAATATGTTTAAGTACATTTACATTTAAAAATGAAACATGCGTAATTGATGCAGTATAAGTAAATTTAATTGTCGGATGAAAATGATTTAGGCAATGAATGCATTTTTCCAGTTCTTCAGTTGAATGGTTCCAGATCATAAATATGTCATCTAAATATCTAAACCAATCTGATGGATTAAACTTGTCTTTATTAAGGAAATCTTTTTTCTAATTTACCCATGGAAAGAGAAGCGTATGAAGGAGCCATAAGACTACCCATTGCTGTACCTATTAATTGGATGTAATTTTTATTATTAAATTGAAAATAATTATTTTCCAGGTTAAGTTTTATTATTTTACAAATATCTTCACTAGACAGTGTGCTGTTATTAGGATTGTTATTAAGAAAATATTTATACGCTTCAATACCATCTGTATGCGGAATGTTGGTATACAGTGATGCTACATCTAATGATACCAAGATTGAGTTATCAGATAGCTGTAGAATAGACTTCAACTTTTTGATGAAATCAGTGGTATCTTTAATGTATGAAGGAAGTGATTTCATCAAAAGTTGTAAAACACTATCAATAAATTTGGATAGATTTTCAGTATATGAATTACAACCTGATATGATTGGTCGCCCTGGATAATTTAAAGGTAAATTATGATCAGTATTTTTATGAGTTTTGGGTAATATGTAGAATTGAGGTGTGCGTATGTTAAGAGGGAAAGTATCAAATTATTCATATATGCAATTATTAGTTTTAGCGATCTCATTTATGTATGTTGAAATTTTTTATTTGATTTCCATTGACGGGACTTCTTTAATATGTCGGTAGAATTTTTCTTCATTTAATTGACGTTCAACTTCTTTAACATAATCTTCTTGATTCATAATAATAATATTGTTTGATTTATCAGCCTTTTTAATCACTATACTGTCGTCATTCATTAGACTATATAAAGACTTAATTTCGTCCTTAGAAATATTACTATAATATCGCTTTTGATGATTCTGATGTAATATCTCTTTCGTGATTGCGTCAATATAAAAATCTAAATAGGAATCACGTCCATTAGGTGCTGTAAAAGATGATTTGCTTCTGTTAAAATAACCCATTTTTTAGAATGAAAAGAATAAAATTTAACCTCTTCAGTGTTGTATGATTTATCATAAAAAAATTCTTGTAATCTTAGGCGTCTAGAAAAGTTAAAAATTTCTCCAGCTAATTTAATTTTATTGTGATATTTCGGTTTTGGACAGAATTTTAGCCCTTTTCCTAACAATATATAGTCATTATCAGTTAATTGTCTATGCGAGAGGTTCAATTCGGTTTCTTTACCTCTCTTAATTTGTTTTCTTCGGTTTTTTTTACCTTCCACTTTCTTCTTTTTTTGAATCTTTTAAATCTCCTATTTTTCTTTTAGATCCTGTCATATAATTGTTGTGATTATGCATTGTTTTTTATGACGTTACGTAATGACGTAATTGTTATTTTAGCCTGTAAAGACGTCATCCGTTTATTTCAAAACATTTGTGCCTGAAAAAGCATGAATTATATGCAAAACTAGTTGCGCGGAATTATCAGCGTTTGTGTTGTTTTTTCTTGTTTTGTTTTTTGTTTTTTTTAATCCCAATGCATTCTTATGATCATATTTGTGGTTTATATTAACAGACTGCAAGTCCTTCTCACCAATAATTACATTGTTTTCTAAAGAAATAAGCTGTTTTGTTAAAATATACAAAGCTTGTTGGCTTTCACTCTTTTCTTTGTTACTGAGTACGAGCCCTTGGCACGTAAGACTGCCCATGTGGTGAATTTTTAATTCTTGAGACATCCTTATATTATCATGATGTTTTCCTCCTTTAATTACAGTGCTGTCAAGAATACGTTATTTCAAGTGGTATGGACTAGTGGATGATTCTAGTAAAGAAACATTTGAATTAGAGATAAAGTTGAGGTCGTAATTTTATTCGTGTTAGAAAGGAAATTGTGCAATAAAGATTCTTGCAAAGATTTGATTTTGAGGTTCATGAATTTTCATGATTTTCGAGATGAAGATGCTATAACTCCTAGTTCTGTAATTATTGAAGGATCAGCTGAGCTGTGCCAGTATCTTTAATAGATCTGTTTCCCGTCTAGTTTGAAAATGTATACGTATATTGATGGAAATGGAATTTTATTTTAAAAGGTATATAGCTTCAAGGAAAGAGTTTGCCTATCCGGACTATCAGCAAAAACTGAACAATGTTTACTTATTCATCTCTGAAAAGGATTATTATGAAACCGGTATTTTCACCTGACTCGCAATCTGACGCAATCTGACACAATCTGCACTCAGGTCAGGTGGCACTGATTCCTAATGAGAATATGCAATTCGAGATGTGAGCTCAATTACACTGTAATACTTAGTAGAATCTATAACAGCCGACAGGTTTTGCAATTAATACGGACATTCTTGAGCATTCCTGTGTGAGCTAGTAGAGTAACTTTGACTTAAGGTCGAAACAATTTTCCCCATGGTTTAAGGAAGTTGAAAATTAACAGCAAAGGTAACAAATGTCATCTATTTGAAGAATATTAGGCAAGTTATTAATTTATTTTTGTATTATATGCGTACTAATGTTTAAAAGTCATTAAATATATTTATTTCCTTGCAAAGTTTAAAACGGTCACGCTCGAAGCTGGTTTTATAAACATAATGTACTACCTTTTAATTATTGATTTATTATCAGATATTCAGCAATTTGAACTTTGTTAGGGCTAAATATCCATTTGTAGTTAATTGCGCAATGAATTTTGAACTTTTATCAGCAATCTTGTAAAATCAAAAGACGATGTGAAATAGACCATCTCTGTATTACCTCTCTTTGCCTAATGTATGTATTTGTACATTCTGGTACCGAACACAGATACTCTATATCTGTGTCTCAAACAAAACTCCAGTATATAACACAAATTTGAATAGACACTAAAATCATGCAAATTTGCAATCGCGTTAGTATTAGCGTGATTACAAATCACGATGTAAATGATAGGTTAAAGAGAAGCAAGGCTGAAGATTTGTTCACACATTCTTTTTATAGTGTCGAATGCCCAAACTATATATATATATATATATATATATATATATATATATATATATATATATATATATATATATATATATATATATATATATATATATATATATATATATATATATATATATATATATATATGTTGCACTGTAATCGCTTTCGGTGGTTCTTTTACTTGTGTTTTGGTGTCGTCAGCAAAATGAGATGAGCTGACAGTTGATGATACTCAGCCCGGAACCGATTAGATTTTCCATTGCTCTTGTCTTTTCCGTGAAATCCGATTTGAGGCTTCCTCGGTCTGGTGACTAACCTTCTACATTTAACTCCTGTAGTCGCGGCGACTCTTATGGCGGCAGAGCCGTTTTAAGAAGTTAGTGTGCCCTAGGGACCAACACTAAACTGCTAATACAACCGACACGTAAATTTTGCTTTTCGGGCAGCCGCTGGGCTTCTAAGTACGTACCTCGTGTGCTTATGCCTTTAAACCGCACTGCCCTATGGCACAACAACAAATTAGCTAAGATTTTGGCTGCATATCGTCAATAATTCTACCTTATTCCTCACCATGTCTGCCGATTTCATTTTTTTCCGTACACTTTTTTTTGCAGATTTCTAACATTAAATACATGTAAAATTACCATAAGGAAATTGGCAAGAAGTTGAAAGAAAAATTATACAAATATAGACCAAAACCCCACATAAAGAAAGAAAGACAAAACTGTGCCAAATACAGCTACAACCACATACTTGTATACAAAATGGAATATCTATTATTATTATTGTTTTTTATGTTGTTGTGGTTGATTATTATTATTATTATTATTATTATTATTATTATTATTATTATTATTATTATTATTATTATTATTATTATTATTATTATTATTATTATTATTATTATTATTATAGAACAAAATGACCATACCGTGAAGTGAAGGCTTTAAACAAAGTTATCATTCCCTTTTCATTGCATATTCGTGACAAGACTTGCTCCCGAAACAAAGGAATCTGACATTTCCTCACATATTGAGCTTTACTCTGGAGTTAAACCAAGCCAGGTGGAGAAACTTCAAACGAAATTTAATGCATATGCCAGCTTCAAAATCACATGTGATAACCCTACGCACAATGCGATGATGAACGTAGATGTGTGGCCAAGAAATGCATTAGTTAGAGATTACTATCAAAGTCGGAGTTGATATCCACAATTTGGACTCAAGCATACATAATGGACACTTTACGCATTTCTTTAACAAGAAATATACAAAATGTAAGAAATTGATGTGATATTTCCGATATTTGCTTATAAGAATTGTGGCTTCTCGACAGTGAGTTAGACTCCCTCTCCTCCGTACATGACGATTTCTATGGAGCAGGGGTATCGCCGATAGAATCTTCTAAAGATATTCATACAGGAAGACCTTTTGGAGGTGTCGGGGTACTATACCGTAGAACTCTTGCAAGTATTATACAAGTACAACACTTCGATGATCCAAGATTAATAGGTGTTACTATCAATACAAGGGAATGGTCCCTGCTTTTTGTCAATATCTATTTACCATGTGACCTAGCGGAAAATTTTGGGGAATTTGTAGATTATTTGGGCAAAATTAATTCTATCGTAGAAAATGCTAACACAATAAATGCTTATGTAGTTGGAGATTGGAATGCTAATACGCTCAAATCCACTCCCTTTGGAGATGAACTGCGCCTATTCTGTGATGAATATAGTTATATCATATCGGACTTAAAACTAATACTAGACAACACAAAAGGTTTTACTTACATCAGTGATTCACACAATACAGTGTCTTGGTTGGATCATTGCGTCTCTACACAATCTGCTCATTCTGCTAGAAGAGATATGAGAATAATACACACCCTAGTAGGGTCAGACCATCGCCCCATATTAATGACTATTATCAAGACTGATTTACTTCCTAGATTGGATTCTTGCCACAATGAACTCTCAAAATTGAAATACAACATTAATTGGTCAGACCTTACTTCTGACGAAAAACTGAATTACACTCAGACATCTGCACTTTTATTAAACAAGATTGAGATCCCACGTTGTGTTGCCATCTGTAATGACATTGGATGCACTAATCAGGTACATATGCAACAGATAAATGAGCTATACGCTGATGTAGTAAAAGCTTTATCGAAATCCAGTAATAAATCGACTAGAAAATCCAAACGCAGCCACTGGGTTATACCAGGCAGGAATGACTGTGTCAAAGAACTATACGACTGTGCACAAAATGCTTACTTACTGTGGCGTGATAACGGTAAACCTCGTCATGGACAATTAAGTAACCGAATGCGTCAAACCAGAGCACAATTTAAGTATGCCCTTAGGTCATGCAAGAATGACGAAGTAAAACATAGAGCAGACTCACTAGCACAAAAATTTGAAAATGTCGACCAACGTGAATTCTGGTAGCAAGTTAAACAAAGTTTTACAACTTCCAATAAACTACCAATCTGCATTGATGGGTACCATGGTCAAAATAATATATGCAACATGTGGAAAAATCATTTTGAAGACTTACTCAATAGTGTCAAAAACGAAACGAATCGAATAAGAAGCGTGTTACTTCAGCATTGAATACCCCTTCTACTCATATTGAGGTAATCACATTATCTGAGATCCAAAATGCAATAAGAAGACAAAAGGTGGTAAATGTCCAGGATCAGATTTTTTATCTGTGGAACATTTTAAATATTCAGATACTAGACTCCATGAGCTATTAATGGTTTTATTTAATTGTATGTTTGTGCATAACTTTGTACCATGTGATTTCACAAAAGTTACAATTATACCGCTACTAAAAAGCAAAATTGGTAATCTAGCGGACAAAAATGACTACAGACCTATAGCTCTTACGACTATTATCTCAAAACTATTCGAATGCATCATACTACAAAGATGCGAAGTCTTAATCTCCGGAAATCAGTTTGGATTTAAAAAGCAGCATTCTACAGATTTATGTCTTTATGCCTTTAAGGAAAGCGTTAGCTATTATGTGGAACATGGCAGACCAGTATTTACATGTCTTTTTAGACGCTAGTAAGGCATTTGATAGAGTCAATCATTGGACACTCTTTAAAAAGGTGCTGGAAATAAAAATTCCTGTATACATAGTTCATTCTTTAGTCAACTGGTATGGCAAACAGTTGTATTACGTGCGATGGGGAAGTGTAATATCCAGCGCTTTCCATGTAACCAATGGGGTGAGGCAGGGAGATATTCTTTCCCCCATGTTATTTAATATTTACATTGACAACTAAATTCGTATATTGGGCCATTGCAAATAAAATTGTGCTTTGATAAACTTTGTTGAGCTGAAACTGCCTGGATTCTGTTGACTTTCTTCTAATTCAGTTTGAATATGTGGAAAATATAATGACATATAAATATAAGAGAGTAGTCTTTACTTTAAATTTGTATCTTGAAATAAATATTTGTAACAAGTGTATATAGAGTAACAGCATTAAATTTAAGAGGATTAAAATTCATTTAATGTTCCTCAGGTTGGAGAGTGTTTTAAAGCGCTCACCATTACCAATAACTGCCATTTCACCTCTGTCTGCATGGGTTTGAATCTGGCTCAGTCAATATTGGCATTGGAAAAAGCTTGCCAGTAGTTTCTTGTTAGCTTCCTGTTCTTAATGGGTTTTTTTTATCAGGTTCTCCTTCCACCAGTTACACATGCCACCATGTTTAAACTATTTTGTGCTGAAAATGACATTAAATATAATATATGTATGTATGTATGTATGTATGTATGTATGTATGTATGTATGTATGTATGTATGTATGTATGTATGTATGTATGTATGTATGTATGTATGTATGTATGTATGTATGTATGTATGTATGTATGTATGTATGTATGTATGTATGTATGTATGTATGTATGTTCTTTTATTTTTACAATATTTTACACCATATCAGTATTTTAATTTAGATGTATGGACTATGCAGTCTGAAATAAAGAATTCTTATCTTATCTTATCTTATGGACACTAACAAAGTCTGGTAAATTACATCTTTTGCTACAGGCTTAAACCTGTCAAGCAGTGACCATCAGTTTAAATTTATTCTCATATCGTTGCTTTACTGTAGGCAATGTCAAATTCACTTTGCATTTTTACTTTCTATTTGCAAATTAATTTTCATCTAATACTTTTATCTGACACTAGAAAGAACATGAAATATGCCCCACAAATGTAAGTACTACCATTATATGTCAGAATAAAGAACGTGAAATATGCCCCACAGATGTAAGTACTACAATTATATGTCAGAAGATAGAACGTGGGATTTGCCCCACAAATGTAAGTACTACCATTGTACGAGACAAGATAGAAAGTGGGATATGGCCCATAAATGTAAGCAGTACTATCAGATGCCACTGTAAAGTACATTGGATATGACCCATACATGTAAGCAGTGGAATATATATATATATATATATATATATATATATATATATATATATATATATATATATATATATATATATATATATATATATATATATATATATATATATATATATATATATATATATATATATATATATATATATATATATATATATATATATATATATATATATATATATATATATATATATATATATATATATATATATATATATATATATATATATAAAACTTGTTATTATAGTACTTGTCATTGTAGTCGCTGCTGTCATTATAATAAATATGAATAATTTCAAAATATAAACCTTGCCTGCTAACTTTTATTGGAAGACTGTAGGATTCCAACGCCGCATCAGAAGAAGATTGATTTTCACTTTTGCAACAGATGTATGGTCTCTGTATACATAACTTACGGATAAAAATGAGATCTTAACTTGGGGCTGAGGTTTTCTTTTATATGTAAACCAAATTCACAATAAAACACTTATGGAAATGCCAGCTCAAGAAAATCCTTTGATTCGTGGTGAGCTGAAAATAAAAAAATGATGGCTTCATATATTTTCTTTGACTTGTACACTTTTGATAAAAAGCTTGTCCTTTCTTTAACCGATATACACTCTATCATCTGATTAACCTTCGATAGATGTATAATAAAAAGTTAGAGAGTTCAAAAGCATGTGCATGTTATGCATGGTTACAACCATCTGTCTGACAAACTGAGTAGCACGCTAGCACTGGTTCATTGGCCAAAAATTTGCATACACATTCGGATTTTATGTCTCTGCACTGCAATCTATGAAAACCTTGACTGCAATGGAAGGCAGAAAATTTAAAAGTATAAATTATGTACTGTTGCCTGCAACGTTTCAACAAAAAAAATACATGAAATTTTTCAATAAATATGTAACACAGCAAACAATATATTCCTCCTTATTTATCATCAGAATTCATACAACATCAAATTATGTCTAAATTTGAAGATTTTCATACGTGATGTTTATCTGCAGAAATATTTACACAATGTACTTCAGAAAATTGGACTGAACGACTTCACAAAAGCATTTTTTTAGTTTTTAACAATTGCTAACGCCCGGGAATGTCATTTTCTCAATTCAACGTGGTTAATATATACCTACATATAGACATAGTTCCTTGAAATGCATAGACGAAAGTCCCCATTTCAGGATGACAGTGACGTGTGAATCGGGATAAGAATGTTCCGCTCCGTGATTTGTCTTTGAAAATTATTAATGTTATAAATATTCAATTTGTATTATTTGCTGGCATTTCCTAATGATTATATATTATAGTGATTACATATTATATACCTTTATATTTAATGCGTTATTTTGTCCAAAATCAAGTTCACAGTTTACCTAACTAGAGACATTTGTTTTGTGAACAACATAATAAAAAGCTCATATTTATCTGTGAGTGTGGATTAAATATTCATTATTAACATAAATATGTTTACCTAATTTGAGTTAAAAGATACGGCCTTGAACGTGACCTTAGAATGTTCTAGAATGAAAAATCCGTTAAGTGACCAAACATTTTCAGAAAATGGTAATTGCGATCTAGGTTAGGTAGATGTGTTATGTATATGTAATTTAATTACTTGTTTGTTAGTTTAAACCTTTTTGATTTTATTCCATTAAATGTTATTGTAATGATACGTTTGTCTACTGGATTTGATTTTTTTTAGAATTACAGTTCAGTTCTGTTTGACCTGATAAACAGCCAGTAGTTTGAAACATTGTATATGTTTGCTGATCTTGATTTAGAAATCAGATAGAGAATGAAGTAAACAACTTTTTTCCAGGGTGGAAAATTATTGGTATTAGCTACGGCTGTATCTAGAGTACATGGTAATTGCCATGTAATATTTCTACGTTGTTTTGTAGAGAGGTGATCACGTGACCCCATATGGGAATCTGTTTTATATCTTAGTTTCATGTATAGTAGTTTTCTTGAGAAGAAATATCCAGGTGTGTTTTAAACCTTATGAAGCTGAAAGGTATTTTGTTATGACCATTTTGAGTTGATATATTTTATTTTTCGGAATTAGTAATTCATTTCTCTGGAAAACATTCATATAAGTGCTCCTAATCCGAATTCTTAGTCAAATACATTTTTTGAAGTTATTCGGAATTAAAAAATACTTAAATATTATTATTTGTGTTTCAACATGGAACTGTTGACAAGGCAATACTTTGTAGACCATCGATGATGTCATTACCTTCCATCTTGGAATTTCATCGGAATTTGAACAGTGACTTTCATAAGACTTTTATTTGATAGTTCTTATATTTTTTAATCCTTGGATTCATTTTTAGATTTAATTCATACACCATAAGTTCTTTTTCTTTTTACAATTTGGTTTTATAGGGAAATTAATTATTTGTTAAATTTTGCAAAGCTTTTTGGCTTCACTCTTTTCTTTGTTACTTTTTTCCAAGCCTAGAAACGTCATAAAGGGGTATACAATCTTGTTTGTATAGACTTATCTAATTATTGTCTCAACATTTAGAAGCAGAATCAGTCTTATTGCTCTGCCCATTCTTTTATTAGGTGGATTGATATATTCAAATTATTATTCACTGCAATACAAAGTGCTCAATCATATGGAATATTAATTTGGAGTTTCAGCGAATTCGGGGATGGATATTTTTGCATTATATTATTGTGATTCATCAATAGACTGTTATCACATCATCATACTCGATACAACTGGCTCATTAGAATATAAGAGAGTATATTGGCATCAACCAATTGAATATTATAAAAAAACTAACTTAGAGAACCGCTGGTACTCAGTTGCAATTTTAGACATTTGGAATTGTAATAAAACTTGTAAGACTATTTGGAATTAAATTCACAGTATTGTGTGATCTTTTTAAATTTTCACTATGTATTCTAGGAGTGAAAACATTTTTGTTGAATTTTACAAAACTTGTTAGTTTTCGTTCGATTCTGTTAGTTAGTTTAAGACCATAGAGTCATATAAATATCCATGCTGTGAAGTAATGTGAGGTCAGTCTAACCTCTCTGAGCATACGTGATGAGATGAAATTGACATATCTGGCATTTGAATCAAATTATATATATATATATATATATATATATATATATATATATATATATATATATATATATATATATATATATATATAACAAATACAGTAGACTGTAATTTAGCCACAAGTTTGTTCTTTGCCCTATTTGGAGACATCTATAAACGAAAAACAATTCGTCGCTTGGGTTGATGAGAGATAAAGAGATTGTATGCACTTGCTCAGAGTCTGTAGTATTGAACACAGCAAAGTTTCATTCATGTCAGCAAATTCTCACCCTCTTGTTGGATTTCCATGTTCCCATACTACTGTGTATGATGAATACTCCTATTGACATTTGACACTTTTCTTTTTAAAGTTTCTAACTAATTAGGAGTAGTCTACACAAGATAAACATTACTAAGAATTATAATGAAGACAAAATGTGGATTTAAATCAGGTCTATACATAATTTTAAACCAGAATTATTTTCTATAGGACGAAATTATTTGTCTTCCGAAAATGAATTCGGTTGGAATATATTGCACATAGCTGTGATCAACGTTTTGCGTGTTAGTGGAGACAGAGTGAACAGTTTTCATAGAAAAGAAGAGCACCCAACATCAAAGTAAACAGCTTGTAAATCTGCGACACGTTTAAAAAAACATCGTAATATATCGCGACAAAATCTGTGATTATAATTGATCCTGTATCGACATTTATTGATTTCATTTTCCAGCAACGTTGTTTCGGAAATGCGCAGTTAATGGAATGTATTTCCCACGGTTTTAAACTAGAGGACGGCTGAAGGGCAGACTACTGACCAATTTTTATGGCAGCTATTGCGAATTAAATAATTATTGGTTACTGTAACATCGTGATATAATCAAAACAAATTGATATAAATATTTTGTCAGATTCATCAGAGTTTTACTTTCGACGGGACAGTCATATTACAAACTCGAGTATTGTACAGAACAATCTTGATCATACGGGATGCTTTCCAAATCGTTTAATTTCTCTTAGGAATCACGTCTTATCTTTAATTCCTGAAATAGCGTCTCAGATATTTGCCACGAATACTTAGTATCTAAGGAAAAATGTATCAGAGAAATACCAATGATACGTTTTATCCCACTATTAATATATAAGAGATTTTCTGCGGATTATTATCGTGGGAATAGCGTCTCAGAGATTAGCCACAGATATTTTTTATCATATTGCGCAATTCCATTATTCTGTAAACAATAGACCATTTGATTGACGGCAGTGCTTCAGCTGTTATTTTCAATTGACGATAGCTAACTGTCAACCGTGGTATAAAAGGATGGTGGTGTTAGTGTTTTTTTTTTTAACGTAGCTTTAACACTTTTTCAATCATATCGCTACGATATCTGCAGTGTGGCAGTTTATAGTGATGTCTAGCACTGGAGCATAATGCCGCAGATATGTAACATAATATCCCACCCAGACACATTATCCTGACACCATGTATATAAAGATAGTTTCATTTTAGGCCCCAAAGCTGGCATTGGTTTTGGATTGTTGTACTTGAATAAAGATTTTAAAACCTTTAATAAAGTAGCAATACATTCATTAATATTATAGCGACCTTTTTGCAATAATGAAGAGTAGAATGTGGCTGATTTGTTTTACCAGCAATTGATCTTCAGAAATATAAATCAAAGCATTCAGGTAATTCAGGTATTTATATACGATGACATTGTTCTTTTGTTGGGTTGACCGCCATTTTTCAAAGCAAGATAAGGTCATACATAGCAACCTGTAAATCTGGCGGAGAAAAAACTCGGACAAAAATCCCAGGAAGAAAGACCTCGCTACGGGAAGCAAGTGCCACGCCTTCTCATACACCCATTCGGGCGGAGCCAGAGACTAGAACCCACGACATCGACACCGATGAATTATCGTTAAGTATTCAAAGCTCTATCGGCTGTTAAACATGTTGTAATTAGGAAACTCAGCGAGGGAATTGCTAGCATTACATTGTAAGACCGTGGAATCTTATATTAACAAAGATTGAAACCGTCATTAGAAGATTACGTTTTGGGATAATCCAAGATAAGGCAGCCTTTTGTCTAAGGGAATGTATTTTACGCGTTGAAAACTGGATTAACTCTGTTCCGATGAGCCATAGCATGGTTCAGTAAGGCGTTTCTCTAGTTAGCGATATGTATCCAAAACTATTTTTTGCACTATAAAAATATGTGATGAATATGGCGAATTATTACGAAATTAACTTTTGCTTATACAGTACGGGATAAATATATGGTTATTTGTACGCTTCTAGGACAGGTGACTTTTCAAAGACAAGATAATGATACATTTCGATCTACTTTGGAAATTGATTTGTACTGTGTCTGAGTCGAATTCTACTGAATTAACTACTAAAATATCTCTGTATGATTAGTTACAGTAAATATTTACAGTTTTGTTTCTGTAATGGGAAGTTGCACACATACACACGATGTGCAGCATGGAACGTAATTAATGCAGTCTGACCCATGGATTAAGCAATTGTCGTAACTTTCCGCGACTCTAATTGAATAATACACGTCTTAACAGGACAATATGTGTAACACGAATCTTTATCGTGAGATATGATAAATGTTAAATTGTTCCCATGCCCCTCTCAGTGAAAGTAATATGCAGTCTTACTATGATACTTTCTGCCGAACTAAATGATAAGCGCGATATGAGAAGTAGATAAATCATTGGGTTTTTATCTGCCCGTTATTATTTACACTACATCGAACGACAAATCATTTTTCAAAGTATACACTGTTGTTGTTAATATTAGTGGAATGATATATAATTTTCACAAAATGGTTAATTAATTTTTAATTGCCGATTTCAGTTTGTGCACAGTATTATGTAGGGACTTACGCTTTGCCGCCAATGAGGATGTTCAACTACATTTTTTTTATCTCAGGTTTCAAGGATCTGAAATTTAAAACTAATTCAACTCGAAACCTACCCCAACGTGAATTTTACCAAACTTAATCAAATGGATTAAAATATTTGCCGCTAGTTTTCTAATCAGTTAACTTTCTTTTATGTAAATGTTTTAATGCAAGTACGCTTGAACTTAATTTTAACTGATAGATACCATCTTCAGACTCTCCTTGTAATTAATAGCTTCAAAACTGTAAAATATTTCAACACTGTTATTGTGTAAAATAATACCTTCTACACCTTTCATTGTCATTGTCAAACCAGCTTACAAATTCCAATAAATATTGTGTAATCTTTAATAAGGTGTGTAACGTAATCTGCATTTTTTATTATTTTTAGGATACAAATAATTAGCCTAACATACCTCATGGAGAGGGTTTGCTTGGGTTGCAAGTTTTACAAACGCAATAGGAATATTGTTCTATATAAATATGTAAAGGTTTTTAGAAACTGATTTCAATGAGCCACGTGTTTCTGATGTCTATTTCACTTACGTTATGGTTTTAATATAAACAAAATTAAAACCCAATCAACAACAACATTGAATCAGAATCCAATCAGTAATCAATCATTCCTCACTGTGGTGGTTTTAAATCAAATATGGATTTTAAAAAAAACCCACGCTCATCTGTTCTAATTCTTTTCTGAGAAAAAAGTTTACCTTTGCGTTCAGTAAACTTTAGCTTCCTCGCCAGGTCACTAAGACTGCAGAAAAAGCAATTTATGATTTGTCGTTGAGCATTATTACTGAATTAGTATATTTTATACATAGGAAACTACAATGAACCCGTTGGTCAGGGACAAAATTGTCAATTGTGACATATAAAAGACCTTTTAACATGGCAGGCCTAGAAAAGCAGTGACGCAAAAGGCAAGGGGATTCTCTTGACTTTTGCACCGTGAGCTTGACCCTCTACACCCCCCCCCAAGAAGACAACCCGAGATGGCCTTATCTTAAATCAACCCATAAAAATGTGTGTGTGTGTGTTTGTGTGTGTGCTTGTAGAAAAGGTAAGAATGATTATTTATATTATATTTCGATATGAAAGGCGCAGCGAAGAAATAAAAAAATTGCAATAAAACAAAGTTTTACAAAATAATTACTTTCTCTTTATACCATTTATCAACATAAATATCCAATGGTAGATGATTCTACTGGGCAGCATAAGATTCCTTAATTTGATCACGAATGGTTTTCAAGCTTTTTTCTCAATTGAATGCTCAAATTAGATATCAGCAGTATGTATTTTATGGCTATACTTAATAAATTAATAGTAACACATAGTGTCTCTTGTCCGTGACATATAGGATGTCAGTTCCGTCAATGACAAGAAAAAGTTACATATAATACGTTTTACAATTTGAAACATTTCATTATGCATATAGTAATGAAAGATGAGTTGAACATTTAAGAAAACAGGAAACAAATTATATTTGTACTGTCATAGCCTGCTGAGTCCTGAAATGAAGTCATGCGATCTCATTACATTCCGGGATAACCGGTTGTAGCAAATGTTGGAAAGAAATAGAGAAATAATTATTTGTCACAAACAGGAAAATTTACGAGTAAAATGAGAAAGAAACACTGACTGCACCTAGATATTAGCATTTTATTTTGGCTTAGACGCGTGATTAGCATGATAATAGAAACAATATGAGTGGCATACGTGGATTCCATAGCCTGACGTAGTCCTCTATGCTATCTTTAGGGGTTTTACTATGGCCCCACGGAGTGAGACTAATATCTGGTAGAATGACAGAAGCAACAAGACCAACAAAGGAATACATTTGTTTGGTACTTCGTGAAGATTATTTTTTTCCCAATCTAGCAACCCGAAAAGTGACTTTCGATTTGACAACGATGACACGCACATACATGGAGCCATTAAATGGTTTACATCAAAGGTTGCTATTTCTTTGTTTATTAACTTTTGTACAAACGTCATGTGTGTAAGCGAAAGCTAACACAGACGCACACAAGTGTTACTGAATTGGCTGATAGTAAGTATGGAGGTTAGTGTTTAAAAAGATGGGCAGACAGAATTAGCATTTCAGACAGAAAGAAAGAATGATAAAGAAAAGAAAAAAAAACAGAAAAGAAGATTTCCATTTTGGTTCTGTGATTTTTCGCAGTATTATAAGACAAAGGTAATTAAGACAACCGCACATTCGTTGTTTTCATTCAGTCATCAATTTAATAAGAAAAGATAGTGTGATAATTATTGTCAACTGACTGCTTAACACATGCTGCATATCCTAAATTTAAGAGATGTGTGTATAGCACACGCTTTTAAGAATGTTGCAAAGTTTTCATAAATCTAAGGGCGGAAATAAAAGCAGCACTAAAATCGCCTTGTTCTATCGACAGTCTAAATGAGAGAAAATATGTGGAACATTGTTAAAAAAATTTCTGAACGCATGTTTTTGTTTTAGAATTCAGAGTTAACCACAGGCAGGGTTATACAGTGCAATGTCACTCGTGACTTTCTTGAAAAAGTGCGTTTATTTCCTATTTGAAATTAAAAAACGGTATATCTTGTGTTTAATTTTTTTTTCTTGACACATTGCAGCACCAAAATAATTTCTTAATTACTTATTAAGAATTAAAGTCCCTTATGCACTTACTTGGGTGCTTTTTCGACTATATAATGCCCGATGACCGGGCTGTTAATTAGTCTGTGTTGTAGGAATGGAGCCGCTACAACACCTATTTTATGTGCGATGGCCGCATTTTTTAATTAGGGGTGGATAAAGGCGGAATGGAGTGGAAGGGGGCGCTAAACGCAAACTCAGAGCCTCGCGTATGTCAGATTAAGTCCAGTTGTACTAGTGGACAGTTCTATTACCAATAATGTGTTAGCCACCTGTGCAGCTGATCAATTTCTACTAAAGTTACTTTTTTTTCTTATCCCTAATTTTCCAAAATTATTCTATCACAAAGTTAAAAAATACTTTTCCCTATCAATTTAGCAATGTTAATGTCGAAGCGACATTGTGTTATTTTGTACGTCAATATTTGGTTTTGAGTATTGCTTAAATTACTTTTGAACGGCCACCAATCGCATGAGTAACATATATCAGTACAAGCCTAATGAAATAATAAAAAAGACAATATTTGTTTATTTCTTCTTCTTGCATTCTTGGAATAGATCCATGACGATTAGATTGATGCGCTTTTATTTATTTTTTCAGACATACAAAATTGCAGATTATTACCTACAATCGGCAAAGGGTAAGACCACGCGTTTTATTTGCTTTGTTGCCACTAAACCTTTCTCATTTGAGCAAAATAATATGTGTATCATTAGTAGTATTCTTTTTCTGCAAATAAAGGTTTATATATAATCCGTGTAAAGATATAGGTTGTGTTTTGGTCGAATCAACGACAATCTCTCTTGCACTGCTTTAATTACATGGAAAGCAGAATGCGAGAAAATAATCGCTTGAGTTTTATAGTTGACATGAAATAAAGTAGATAAGCAAACAATGGTTTAGAATTAGTCTGCGTACTCACAAAAGTTGGACATTCATGTTTTCACTTTCTTTTTTCTGATTCATTCTAATCATCTAGACGACATTTAAATATTGGATTAATATCCGGTTTTGTGAATGCCATATCATTCTGAACCTGATATATTTCCCAAGATTATTGACATTGAGAAAGCACAGACACGAATGAATATTTAGGTTATCACTTTGTACCATTAAAATAAAAACACTAAAAAGTATCTTTCACTCAGAGCAAGACAAACTGAGATATCGTAATTGTCTTGATTTCTTTTATAGATATACGTATGACTATTGTAAATAATGCTCCACATACAATTTGGATAAGATGTTTCAGATTTATTATGAAGTGGTTTGGGAATAAGCCTTGATGCTGAAGGAATAGGCTGCACAAAGGCATCTTCGGATAAGCTAATATATTGTAATACTAGAGTCAACTATCTGATTACCCTCTAAATTCTGTCGACACTGTAATCAACTTGCTTTTCAAAACAATGCGAGCTCTTATGTTCTTCATTCTTAGCTGGTCAAGCAATCGAAGTTGTTCTAGAATTATTTGGTTTGATGTTTCAGTTTTGATTTGTAAAAGACACGATTTTGAAACATAAACCTACATTACACCAACTACTGTAACCATTATTATGATTTATCATCATTGATTCTTTTGCTTGTTTCAAGAAATTTGTTTTTGGAATATTATCTTCTTTTATTTCGCTATGAATTGCTACACCCTGTGTAATACTCTCTGGAATCATCTTAGAGCAAATCGTCATTTATACTAGTGTTCAGTCCTAGCTCATTTCCCAATTAAACTGTATTCTATGTCTCGAATGTTTGAAAGATACGGCGTAATAGACGTTCCGTTTTCAGCATGTTATTTCAATATGCATATCAAACTGGACACCGTGCTTTTGTTCACTCTTCCTATTTCTTTCCATCCTTCACAAAAAGGTATGTTCCTATTATTCTTCAAAAGCAATATCGTCTTTTTGTAAAATGTCATCGGAATATTCCCTCAAACTCCCAAGGAAATCTACTCAATCCCACACTCTTGGTTTAGTATCTCTCATAACTATTTCAATCATTATTTTAACATATAAGTTGTATTATTGTGATTTCCTTTCTTTTATCCCACCACATATCCACAGAAACATTGTGATGAGTGGTATAATTGGGCTCATTACCGTAAATCGTTTAAAATGTATGATATTGTGATGTGATTTACATAACTCATCACAAGTCAACGGTAGTGAGCATTCTGACAACGTTTATAAAGATGTAAGTAAAACTCCAAACTGCATACCAATTTTTCCATCTCTTGTACAGGTCTGTATGTTGGATGCCATTCAGATATTGCACACTCTAGTACACTTGGATGTGTTGGATGCCGTTAGGATATTGCACAATTTTGTTCATTTCGATGTGTTGGGTGCCATTAGGATATATCAGACTGGTACACTTCTGTAAGTTGGATGCCAATAATATATTTCAAACTCTGGTACATTTATGAATGTGAGATGCCATTATGATATTTCCACACACCAGTACACATAGGTGTGTTGGATGCCATTAAGACATTCCACACTCTGGTATATTTAGGTATATTGGATGCCATTAAGATATTCCACACTCTGGTATATTTAGGTATATTGGATGCCATTAAGACATTCCATAATCTAGTATAATTAGGTATATTGGATGCTCTTAAGACATTCCACAGTGTGGTATACTTAGGAATATTTGATGCCATTAGGATAGTACTCACGCTTGTATACTTAGGTATATTGGATGCCATTAGGATATTCAACACTCTAGTACATATAAGTGGGTAGGATGCCATTAAGACATTCCACACTCTGATATACTTAGGAATATTGGATGCCATTAAAACATTACACACTCTGATATACTTAGGTATATTGGATCCCATTAAGGCATTCCACACACTAGTGTACTTAGGTATATTAGATACCATTAAGACATTCCACACTTTGGTACACTTAGGTATATTGGATGCTATTAAGACATTCCACACTATGGTATACTTACGTATATTGGATGCCATTAAGATATTCCACACTCTGGCATACTTAGGTATATTGGATGCCATTAAGACATTACACACTCTGATACACATAGGTATTTTGATGCTCTTAAGACATTCCACACTCTGGTATACTAAGGTATATTAAATGCCATTAAGACATTCCACACTCTGGTACACTTAGGTATATTGGATGCTCTTAAGTCATTCCACACTCCTGTATACTTGGGAATATTCGATACTCTTAAGACATTCCAATCTCAGGTATACTTAGGTAAATCGGATGCTCTTAAGACATTCCACACTCTGGTAAACTTAGGAATATTGGATACCATTAAGGCATTCCATACTATGGTATACTTAGGTATATTGGATGCCTTTAAGACATTCCATACTATGGTATACTTAGGTATATTGGATGCCATTAGGATATTGTTCACCCTGCTGTTGCCACCATACTGTCGAGTTGAATGAATTGTTCCAACATCTTATTGCTGATGCCGCACTGTCAAATTTCAGTTATACTCACCAATATATATATATATATATATATATATATATATATATATATATATATATATATATATATATATATATATATATATATATATATATGTGTGTGTGTGTGTGTGTGTGTGTGTGTGTTTGTATATGTGTGTGTGTTTGTGTGTTTGTGTGTGTGTGTGTGTGTAAAGAATACAAATCATGGCGCATAACATTTTTTTCAAGTGCACTAGGTCCAGCATGGAATCACGTTTGTCTGAGACTGATTAAGATAAATGCAATATACTGACAACGAACAGTGCAAAACTAGCAGCTAACTAGCCTGAGCGGTTTTGAATCTTAATGAGTCTTTTTCAATGGAAAATGCAAGACAAACAAAAACCCAGGAAAACTGTTGTGGTTACAAAACTCTAAATGACTAATTCTGCAGTAATGAAACCTTTCAATTGGTTACGTTTCACATAGTTTATTTGAACCTGATGCGGATTCTAAACCCTATTTTGTTTTCGTAACAAATTAACATTTGAAGACATGAGAAGATATATGAAAATGATTCATTTTATGCGTTGCTCAATCTTGATCGTATTTTCCAGCTTCTTAATGAGATTGTTTTCCTTATTGGTCCTTGCATTGCAAACATTACAATTTCATTCAGTGACAGCTACTCTGTTATTAACCAAACGCCTTAGCTATGTAGGATAAAGTACAAGTTTGGCATATCGCCGAGAAACATAAAGTACTTCGACCTCGATACAGAATTCTGTAGCAAATTTCTCCAAGATATAACAATGCAATATTTGTTTCTATTTCAATCTGTGCGATGGATATACCGTAAAGTCATTACCCGGAATCTGTTCAATCTATCTGAATCTTTTAGAAGAAGCAACAAATAAAAGACTATCACAGCTTCCAATTTCCATTGCCTGCAAAGGCGCCAGGCAGTACAGCTAATCTCACCGTAAGCACGTTAAATATAACTAAGAGAAACTGTTTAATCATCATTACTGTTTTCTTTGAAATATCGGTTCAATTTATCATGTATCATTTAGATGATGAATGTTTAGGTTATCTTCAAGTTCAAATTTAACTGCCAGGAAAAATATCATTTGTCATAAGTAAACCTTCACGCCGATTGCAGATTATTTTGTTTGCTAACAATACCGTAGAACATCATTGGCACATTCTCTGACTCCAAATTTAGCATAGTCTATGATTTGCAGGGTAGAAAACGAGAATCAGGTTTAACAATATATATATATATATATATATATATATATATATATATATATATATATATATATATATATATATATATATATATATATATATATATAGTTAAGAGGTACATCGACGCGTTTTGCACCTCTGTAGGCTTCAATTAAGGTTTAAATTCAGTTCATATAATGTCCATGACTATCATTATTGAATACAAATACTTATATGCAAAAAAACTAATACTTATCAAAAAGGATCATCTACTTCGCAATTCCCCAATACATTTCTGTAAATTATTGATATAACTAAACTAACTGTCGCAATCAGGTCACGAAATACATAACAAATCTCAGTTTAATATTTCTGCATAATTACAAGTTAATGAATTATGCAGTAGTTTGTTGATAATTGTATTGATCATGTATTTATCACACACACAGACAAACACATACACAAACACGCACACGCATATTTACTTTTGAGAGCTTCCAGTACCATAAACACTGCACAGAAAACAACGTTTCCCATATGAGTCAAAGTATGTTATTTTCCAGTATCAATAGTGAGAGTGGCCAGTTTTGTTGTTCTGAATGAAGTGTTTATTATTGTCCATTGATAGTGACAATCCGTTTGCAATAGCAATACAATAATTCAAATAAAAAGACCGTATTAATAGCAAATTGTTTCCGAAAGCTATTGAAACTTTTCAGTTAACAATTTAATGACATTCATGTAGCGTATTGTTCATATTAAAGGTGAAAACCGAATAAAGGTCTTAACTGACATTTTAAAGTAGTTATTCGTTCTCAAAAGGAGAAATCAAAAAGCACATTAAATGTTATTGACTGGTTATATAATTCTTTCTACAAGGCACATCTAACGATAAAATCAATAGACACATACTGCATATCATTCAATTAAATAAAAGTTCGTCCACGGAATTTAAAGAATGCATGAATGAAAAAAGAATGTTCAGACTTTAAAACATTAGAAAATTTCTTATATTACATTTATAGTTTAAGATTAGAACTTTGCGCATTACTAACCATTCATTCAATTTAGTTTTGTTAAATGAATATTTTGATACAGATATATGAAAAGGAAACTAACACCGAAAATGACAGAAACTTTCCAGTTGTTCTACATATTAGAAGTAAGATTGGTTAAACTTTAAAAGTCAATATGTCCCGTAGTTTCCTTATTCTACAAAAATAATAATTATGTTGCAAGATGAAACAAGGCGGAATTGAATTTAATGAATCGCATTATGAAAGGTGTTACATGCATGATAAGCTTATTACAATGAAAAATTTTAATAAATGAACTTTGGACATACTTCCATTTTTATTAAACAAAACAAAACACCAACATAGATACCCAACATAGGCACAGAAAGTATATCAACGTATATAGCCAAATTTATTGTCAACACCGTAAAGCTATATACATATGGCTCGAAATTAACAGACAAATCCAAAGACGTTGAAACCATTCAGTTTCGATAACAATTTATATATAAACACATATATAGCAACTTGAAAATATAAGAATATCACCAGGTATCGCTTTGAGGGATTTGTCAGAGAAAACGACTCTTCAGTTGAATGATTTCAACAGAAAGCAACATCTGTTTTAATGCAAAAGTAATGCTTGATTTTGGCAACTCAACTCAGAAAGTTAATATTTTTTGTGGCTTTTCGAAATAAGAATTTTTGTTTTATTTAGACCGAATCGAAAACCACAAATGTCTAGTTCGATTTCGATCAAATAAAGCCTTACTTTCTGCATAGTTACATTTCTGCATCTGATTAGACTTTATGTACCAATTCCTCTACGGAGAGTATACCAGTAGATTGTGTTAACAACGTAAAGACAATTTTTTTTTAGTAAGTATCAACAGACGAATGCATAATTACTCTACGGATAGAGAAACTTAGAACTGTTCATATTTTTGGTGTATTCGCAAATACATAATTGTATACCAGATAGGGAAACGGGCCCCGGTTCATGTTCCTGTTCTATTCATTTACACATAATTACTCTGCCGAGAGGGAAACTTACAGACGAACATAAACAGATGTATTTACTTACACATAATTACGGATAAGGGAACTTACAGCCAATCTCGGTACTGGTATATTCAATTATACATAGTTACTCTACGGATAGGGAAACGTAGTCATTCATGTTACTGGTATATTCAATTATACATAATTACTCTGCTGATAAGGAAACGTACAGCCGTTCATGTGCTGGGCTAATTAACTAAGACATAATTGCTGTGCGGATAGTAAAACTTTTAGCCGTTCGTGTTCCTGATATACTTATTTACACATTATTACTCTGCGGACAGGGAAATTTACTGCAGTCGATTTCCACAGAATATTCCTTTTTACGTAAAGATGTTTGTAAACTTAAGAGAACAACGATAGTTTGGTTTGTAGAGCGTGTGACTTGTAATGTTTGAAAATATGATCCTTGGTTAAAACCATCTTCAATTTCTCCTTCCTTAGTCACTACAAATATAATCTGACCTAAACAAAGCAAATCTACTACATAATCGCCTCCACGTACAATAAGATAAAAGAGTGAAAATATAGCAATGCAAATTACGTCGCATCCCAGTTATTGTTATATTAAACAATGAGATATAATGGAGAATATTAATATCACTAATTCATTGCTAGTTAATATTTTAATAAAAATTTGGAGATGCGCATTTGTTTATAGCTCAGAGTTTAAGCAATTCTTTGATTTGAGTGATTACTTATTTGATTATTGGATTTCGGTGCTATGTATTTTTTCCCTAGCCCGAAATAATTAGTCAGTTACTAGGAGCAAAAGTCACGGATAGAAAGTGTTAGTGAGTTTCCATGATGTTATGGTCAATGTGTAGTGAATTCAAACCCAACCCACATGACTATCATTGTCATAATATAGTAACTATTAAACTAAATTAGTGTATATTGGCGTTGGGTCTTCAGTAGTAGTATTTACAGTAGGAAAACCGGTAAATTACACAATGGAATAAACAAGAAGGGACTCGGCAGATATCGTGTATGTCACCATGGTGGCAAATGTAATGTAGTTGTACTGGCATGATGTGCCTTTAAACCATATATTGACTGGCCAAAGGTGGCGTAGTTAAAATAGCTCCATCAGTTAGCTCCATGAGGTAGGAGATAGTAGTAGTAAAGGTAAATACTGATTCTGGCTGAAGGACATCTCCCCCTCCAAACAAATATAAATATAAATTATCACCTCGGAGACCCACAAAACCATGCCATAAAACGACCTTCCCAAAATGAATAGGCTGGTTATACATTAAATTTATTCGAAGACCTCTCCCCATCCTCCAAAACTATATATTACCATCTCGGAGAGCCTCGAAGCAAATATAAATACCTATTCATATTCTAAATGCTTATATTTTTAATTCAAATTATATCTTGTTAAAAAATCTAGCAGTATGGCTATTGAAGCAGTTAATTATCGAAGTTAAACTATATGTAATCGTTAAAAAATAGGAACTATAATGATAAATCTGACACCACAACAAGAATCATATCACGAGCATACTGAATTTTGTCATATTTGTGATAAAAGCTTTTGAAGTTGATAAAAAGTACATGACCATTGTCATCTAACAGGACAGTATTGTGGAGCGGCTGATGATAAGTGTAATTAAAAATTTCACGCTCCGGGTTTTATTCCAGTTATTCTTCACAACTTCTTAGGATATAATAGCCACATTACTGTAGAAGCTTTTGATGATCCTGAAATAAAATCTTGTTTAAAATTTGATAACGTAATCAAATGCATTATAAATAATTATGAAAAGTACATGTCAGTTGCTTTATGTAAGCTGCATTTTGTTGACAGCCTACAGATCATTATATCATTTGCAGCGAGTCGGATGACCTAAGAGACTGTATAGGTGATTAATCTACTTCCTATAAAAGGAGTATTTCTATACGACTATCTCGACGATTGGAGCAAATTTGTCTTATCCTTTCAAGGATAGATTTCATTAGCAACTCAAAAATGAAAATATTAAAGATGACGATTATAAATATGATATCTGAAATAAATTTAACTGCAGAACATTTGGTGATTATCATGATATATATTTGAAAACAGATGTATTATTCTCAGCAGATATTTTGATAGTTTTCGTCGATTAAGCAATTATAGCAATTATGGGTTAGATCCTTGTTGGTATCTGCTCCCAAGCTGTCATGGGACACACTGTTGAAGTTTAGTAAAGTAAGGTTATAATTACTGACTGACGTTGATAGGTTTAATTTTATCGAGAAAGGAAAGATATGTTTAATTTTATCGAGAAACATTGTTAGCGTTATAAGAAAAATATTCTGTAGCAAAAAACGAATATTTGTAAGAATATAATCTTAAGGTTGTTTCGAAGCATATAATTTATCTAAATTATAATAATTTATTTTATGACTGAACTAATACCCATTTGTGGATGTCGTTGGATCATGGCTGAACAATTTCTATCAGAGACAGAAGAAATAGACACATATGTATCATATTTCGTTGAAATTGATCTTGATTATCATGTTTCGCTACATAATTTACATAACGATTATCCTTTCTGTGCGGTAGCCATGATAATAGATTACAGTATGTTATCTCAGGAACAACAAACATTAGCATCACCACGATAAAATTCTCTAGCACCAAATTTACTCGGTAAGAAAAATTATATTTAGCATTACATTACAAAGTTTAAAAACATACAGTAGATGCTAGTCTTATTTTGAGAAAAGTCACTTTGGATTAGAGTTTATATTATCTCGAACACTTAGAGAAGAGCTGTAGCGAAAATCGGTTTTGAGAAAAACGTCTTTAAGCTTATGAATAATTCCGTTTTTGGTAAGATGATGGAAAATATTTGAAAACAAGTAAATATTGAGTTTGTTAATGATATCAATCGTGGAAACGAACTTGTTTCGGACGAGGATTATATCAGTATGAAAAGCTTTAATGAGAATCTTGTATCGATACAAGGAAGGAAAACAAATCTGAAACAAAACAAAACGATTTACGTTGGAAATTCCGTGTTAGATTTATCAAAGTCTTTCATGAACGATTTTCATTATAATTTTGTTAAAACTCAGTGGCCGTCTATTAAACCATTGTTTACTTAATACCGACACGCTTGTGTATGAAATAGAGTATGAAGACTTCTATCAGGAGAACACGATAATCGACATTTGTTTGATCTTTTCCATTACCCACCTGACAGTACATTTCATGACAAGACAAATAAATTTATTGGTAAGTTCAAACATGAAATGAACTCGAGCATCATTAAATACTTTATCGGATTGAACATGTACACCAGTTTGCTAGACAATAATAAAATAACGAGAAATACAAAAGATCTGCCACGCAAGTTTGTTAAACAGTTTATGAAATTTGATTATTACAAGTACGCACTTGACGGCGGCTCTTAGTTTTATAACAGCAATGGCTATTCGAATGAATCATCATAAACACAAAATAAATGTTAATATAAAGCAAGGTTTAAGTAATTTTGATAGCAAATATTTTTGTGAAAATGGAGTAGATACATTTGCACTTGGCTACTGTCCTGATGATTGATCTATACTCGATATCATGTTCGATGACTAGGGTATGTAACTTTATGTGAACAATACAAATAATATCTGAAAATATGACACTGACAAATAGCTACAATAGCAAGAACAAATATAAAATGACGGATGGCAAACAGTTGTCAGATGAAGTTAACAATGAAATATCAGGTATGTTCTACAGCAGTTCTTGACAAGCTAAAACTTTTGACTATCAAATCTGATGATATTGAGTATTTCAATTATCTCGAACAATTGAGCCAGAAGTTATGAACGGGATTTAAAATCTTTCATAATCCAATAAGTCAGTCAAAAAGTATACTACAATTACTATCGATCTTGATCGGCCAAAAGTAATTTTCATTGACAAAGAATATTCTCTTAACAACCCGTCAAAAAAGGATTTTTGAGAATGTCGTCGCTGTGTGAGCGGTAAAGTAAAGTTTAGTCGCTATTATAATGATGATGAAATATTATAATATCAACGGTTGAAGCACTGATAATTGGTAATGAGGTATAAACGTTATAAATTTGACAGTGACAAATAGCTATATATCCTTGGTTTATATCTGAGCTAGAAGCCATAAGCCTTATTGGCATAGTGGTTGTTGGGTCTCCGTTATAGTAATTTATATTTGCTTGGAGGGTTCTTCGAGATGGTAATTTATATTTTTGAGGACGTGGAGAGAGGTCTTGGATTATATCTGAGGTAGAACAAGCCTATCCATTTTGGGAAAGTCGTTTTGGGCATGGTTCTGTGGGTCTCCGAGGAGGTAATTTATATTTGTTTGGAGATTGGGGAGATGTCCTTGCTCCAGAATCAGGGTCTCTCCTTACTAATATAGTTGTAGAGTTTCTATGGTGTGAACTGCTTATGGTAAGGAAAGTTGATGAAGAGAAACTATGCATACGTGCAGGTGATATATATTTGGTAAGTTGTGAAATTTGTGGTCTTGTATTGATTATAATAAATTGTATGCATATAATGGACACGTCGGGCTTTCCAAAGTTGTATAGAAGTCTTTGGAAATTTGGAGTAAACTTCTGACCTCGAGCGGGAATAACGCCATGGTTTTGACACCGCTCGCTCAAGCATAATCCCCTTGCTTGTATTAATATACATAACGTTGTTAATACATTTAAAGAAGAAAGGAGATGCTAGGTTGATCTCTACTTGTTTAGAATTCTTTGCACCTTTCAATGTGTTCTAGACACAAAAATGTCTTGATTCAACATTTCAAAATCTACT